>JAZDUH010000190.1:1950000-2445000 GCA_036419115.1 Scarus forsteni
ATCATGGTTACAGTCCATTTGTATGTGAAGCAAGAAAAATATTTTATACTTCAATGAAATGCAAATACACTTTGGATCCATAAAAGTAGACACAGTGTGACAGTGATGAGGTAAACCTTTACAGAATGTAAGCAATTTTTCCAGTAAAACAGCCAATAAATTGGATTTTTATAATGGCCTATTCACATGCCAAAATATCAGCAAACATTTACATATATGACGATACCAAATATGAGCTTAAGCAAATATATGCCAGTACCAATGTTGGGCTGTTAATATTTTGCATCCATAAAATAAAGAACCTTTTCTGTCCTAAAAAAAAAAAAAACTGAACATATATCGCTTCCATCAGAATGAATGATGTAAACAGTCCCACTTTCAGACACAAAAGCAGTTAGTGAAGCTTCATTTCATTTGCTGAAATGTAATCCAAGACAGTTTGAGGCACTTTTAATGCAACAAAACTAGTAATGATGTTTAATTTGACCTACTTTGCCAAGACTCTTTTGAATGTTTTATCATAGATCTTTATGGACATACAAATCACATAAAGTAATTTATCTTGAAGGGCCTAGGAACACAAGTCAACAAAAACCTTCTATATTTGATTTTCATGAACACATATGCATGTCTACTCTCTAAAGTCTTTTGTGTGATGCAAATTGGGGAGTCTTTAGATAACAATTTATGATGTAAGTGCGTGTAATAACTCAGCCAATTTAAATAAGCAACAAAACGCTTGGGGCGCTAGTAAGTGATTACATGTAGGGACATGTTTTGCCAGAGCTGCTGACCAGGACAAACTTTTGGTAAATATTTAACTTTTTTTCAGCCAGCCCTCTACAGAGTTGACCTATTTGCACAATATTGAGCTACCAAAAGTCTTTGTTCACAACTTTTTTCTCCATTTTGGACGGCTGGGAGGTTGCCATGAACAAAAATAGATCCGGTAAAGACCAGGCCACTAAAGCCTCGGGCTCGACTAAGACTTTGTATGATGAGACTACAGACCTATCGGAGGTAATGGCTGCCATCGCAAGCAGTGAGAGTAAAATACTGGCACGGATAGACTCATGCACGCAAGATTTAAATGCCAAAACAGATACGAGACGACATGGCAAAACAAGAGACCCAGGTAAAGGATTTGGGAGATGAACATGGATAAGACGATGGAGATGGAAGGAGATGTTGGCCAGCTGAAATTGGAGGTTGCTATGCTACGGCTAAAGCTTGATGGTCTAGAAGGAAGGCAGCTCCGGTGTAATGCTCACATTGTTGGGATAAAAGAGGGTCTCGAGAGCAGCGGAGGTCAGCTATCTATGGATGTCATTGCTAAGCTACTTCAGGAGCTACTGGGCCTCGGCTTCACCCCGACTCTGGACCGAGCCCACCGCGGCCTATGACCGCCACCCAGTGAAGGAGATCCCCCGAGAGTTATAGTGGTGAAATTTCACTACTTCCAAGAGAAATGGTGTTCCAGAAGGCTGCCCGCACAACCCCACTGCCCCTTAACGGCAAGAAAGTGAGTATTTTCCCGGACTACACCACCGCGGTGGCTAAGAGGAGGGTGGCTTTCACAGAGGCTAAGCGACTCCTGCCGAGCTGCCGGGGGATAAAGTTCGGGATCCTCTTCTCCGCGGTTCTTCACATCAGCATGTCATCAGGCCAGGACAAACGATTGGAGGACCCGTCCGCAGCGATGAACTTTATCCAGAAGAATCCAAAGCCGTGAAACATGGACCTCTTTCTTGTTTGGACTTGAGATCGGCATTGCTAGCCAGCAGCTAATAGCGGCTGCGTCCATCTTGCTAACAGCTAACGTAGTTAGCCTACATCACGATGTTGGTAAAGTAAGGTGATGTTTTCACCTGGCTCATGTTACCATCTTGCATGTAGGATTAACGGGTAATGTGCACGTTATCTCTCTTGTTTATAGAGAAGTTCTTCTGATGTTCTTCTGTTCTTATCTATTTCCTATGCTGGTTGAAAGTCCTCAATATTCTGAGAGTGCTTTTTTTTTTTTTTTGAGAAAATATTAAGGTCACTAAATGGGGGTGTCTTTGGAGTTAAGTGTATATTGGGGCTGGCGGGGAGATGACGGAGTAAGATTATTTAAAGATGTTAAAAGTGTTTGTGAAGTTATCCTGATAGGTAAATTGTTCGTTCTGGGCTTGGCTCTGCTTGTAGAGTTTATGTATGGTTATTGGCTTTTTCTATACTAGTAATAGAGGGTGCGATCTCTGGAGGAGTAGATCAGAATGGTGTTCTTTTTCTTAGGCTCGCTTTTTTACTTTACAGGTTACTGACAGGGAATTCATTTCTTTTTCTGTTGATTTTGAAATTTGGAAAAGTATGTATGACGCAGGGGTGCTGGTTTGGCGGAGTGGTTAGCAACCAGGCACCCCATGTATTTGCTTCTGCCGGTCCAGGTTCGAATCCCACCTGTGACCAGTTTGCAGAGTGTCTTCCCCTACTCTCTTAACCCCTTTCACAAGCCTATCCACTGTCTCTCTCCTATCAATAAAGGCACAAAATGCCCAAAAAATGCATTTAAAAAAAAAAAAAAAAAAAAGTATGTATGACGCACAGAATGTGGGAAATATACGATTTGTGAGTTGGAATATAAAGGAGAAGCATAATCCAGTAAAACACAGCAGAGTCATTGCACATTTGAAATCTTTGGGTTCTGATATAATAGTTTTACAGGAAACGCATCTCAGAACAACTGAGCATGCAAAACTACTTAAGGCCTGGATAGGACAAACATTTTACTCAAAAAGTGAACACAGAATAAAGGGTACAGCTATTTTGATTAGGAAAGGTATCCATTTTATCCTAATATCAACTATTTCTGATTTGAGAGGCAGATATGTGATGGTGACGGGGGAGTTGTATGGTACGCGGATGGTGGTAGTAAATGTATATGGACCTAATTGGGACGACCTTCTTTTCTTTTTGAACTTTATAGCTGCTCTCCCAGATTGAATGATCATCAGTTGATATTGGGAGGGGATTTTAATTGTGTGCTGGACCCTTATCTGGATAGATCAAATCCAAGACTTGGCAGTAAGATCTCAAAGGCAGGCGTGGTTATTAATTCATTTACAGAGTCATTTGTACTGTTTGAACCCTGGAGAAAAGAAATTCCAACCACAAAGCAATATTCTTTTCTTTTCTCCAGTACACCATTCGTATGCTAGGATTGATTTTTTTTCTTATTGACAGCAGGACCCTACCTATGGTCACGGGGTGCCAATATAAAAGTATTGTGATATCGGATCACATTACACATTACATTACAGTTAGATAGAAGTTTCCAGGGTTGCCCTCACTCCCGACGCACCTGGCGGTTTGACCCCCTGTTGCTTTCCAAGGACTCATTTAAAAAGTTTCTTTCCCAACAAATAGATATGTTCCTGGAAATTAATATCACTCCTGATGCACAACTAACCACCATCTAGGAGGCTCTCAAGGCATACCTTAGAGGTCAGATCATTTCATATTCAGCATACGAGAGGAAGAAATTTAAACAGCGTTTGATAGACCTATCACATAATTTAGCAGAAGTGGACCGTTTGTATGCAAATTCTCCAACCCCTGAGCTTTACAAGAAGAAATTGTTGTTAAAAACAGAATTTGATAACTCATCTATTAAGCAAACCGAACAGTTATTTTCAAATCAAAGCAAAAATTTTATGAACATGGAGAAAAAGCTGGAAAACTTTTAGCCCATCAGATTAGGCAGTCCAAAGCCGCAAATACTATCACTGAAATCAACACACCTGCGGGGGTAAAGTCTTCCAATTTATGTGACATTAATATGCAGTTTAATCAATTCTACTCAAATCTTTACAGTTCAGAACTAACAAGGGATCTCTCTCAAATCCGTAACTTTCTAGACAACCTGAACATTCCAGAAATTACACCTGAAGATCAAGCGCGCGTGGACAAAGACATATCAACAGAGGAAAAGTCCATGCAGAGTAACAAAGCACCTGGCCCGGATGGTTTTTCGATTGAATTTTACAAAGAATTCATAACTAAACTGGCACCAACACTTATGTTATTATATCAAGTGATTTTTGACCAAGGGAGATTGCCGCAGACTATTACACAAGCAGTTATTTCAGTGTTATTAAAAAAGGACAAAGATCCCAGTTTATGTAGCTCATATCGTCCAATAAGTTTATTGAATTGTGATTATAAAATTTTGACAAAAATTTTGGCTGCAAGTATCTAAACTGTTCTCCCCAATATTATTAACCCAGATCGAACCGGCTTTATACCAGGAAGACAGCCTTTTTATAATATGCAACGCTTATTAAATGTATTATGCACCTTGCTCAGAACAGTCGGAAGTAGTGATTGCCTTAGACGCCGAGAAGGCATCCGACTGTGTCGAATGGCACTATCTTTTCGCTGTCTCACAAAGGTTTGCATTTGGCCCCTCCTTTTTATCATGGATCAAAATCCTGTATAGTTCATCAACAGCCGCAATAAGAATAAATAACATGGTTTCTGATTATTTCCTACTTTACAGGGGCTGCAGGCAAGGATGTAGCCTTTCCCCTCATCTCTTTGATTTGGCGATCGAATCCCTTGCAATCACGCTTAGAGCTGAAGACAATATCAACGGTATCACACTGGGGATAAATCCCATAAGGTGTCACTTTATGCTGACGACTTCTTGCTATATATATCTAGCCCAGCTGAATCCATACCAAAGCTATGACAGATTCTGGATTATTTTGGACATCTATCAGGTTACAAATTAAATTATTCAAAGAGCTTGCTTTTTCCAGTTAATGACACTGATAATAATAGTTCTTCAGCTTTCCCATTTGGAGAAGAGTGTGTTTATATACTTGGGAGTGCAAGTCTCTCGCTCCATATGAGGTTTATACAACAGTAATTATAAGACATTATTAGACAGGACAACTAAAGATTTCAGAAAGTGGGCAACACTGCCATAATGTTTAGTAGGTCGAATTAACATTGTGAAGATGACAGTTTTGCCACGATTTCTTTTTCTTTTTCAGATGATCCCAGTATTCATACCAAAAACAATGCTTCAACAGCTAGTTGGTCAATTGCGTCATTCATCTGGAATAATTCCAACCCTAGAATGAAGAAAATTTATTTAGAGGTACCTAGAGAGGCAGGGGGTCTTGGACTGCTTTCTTTTCAATTATTGGGCGGCAAATATTGTAAAGCTTTTACATTGGGTATATAAAAATAATAAATAAATAAACAAGGCGCAGAATGGGCACAAATGGAATTACTTTGCAACCCGCTACCTATGCTTACTTCCCCACTACCAAATAGTCATAAGATACCCTTTCTTTCCCCCATCAATGATGGATAATACAGTCCATTATTGGCATAGAAACGGTCTGCTGTTTTTTAGTGACTTGTTCACAAATGGTGCATTCTCTCTATTTGAGGCGATCAGGAAGGACCACAATCTAAATAACTCCCACTTTTTTAGATATTTACAAATACGTAGTTTAGCAAAGAAAGTGTTTCCCTCGTTTTCTTATCTGCCACCCAAAAGCCAAATGGATGTCATTCTAGAACGAGACCCTTTTGGGACCCCTTTTCTTCACTGTGTGTACGCCATGGTTTAATTCGATTTAAAGTACTTCACCACCTCAATCTCTCAAGGGACAAACTTGCTAGGATTTTTCCCACTACAAACTCTGCCTGTCTGAGGTGCAGCAGTAGCCCAGCCTCAGTGGGACACATATTTTGGGCATGTCCCTCTCTAGATAGTTACTGGTTCAGAATTTTCAAAGTATTCTCTTGTATTTGTAAAATGGCCATGGCTCCTGATTTTCATACAGCTATTTTTGGTATTGTAATTGAATTGTAAACTTAACAAACTTACAAGCGGCTGCTTTGGCATTTACCTCACTGCTAGCTCGCAGACTGATCTTACTTAACTGAAAGGCAAATAATTAAATCTCCATCTTTTTTGCAGTGGTTGAAGGAAGTGCTCTCTTTTTTGCCTTTGGAAAAACTCTGATATAGGATAAGCAAAAAAAGCAGAGACTTTGCTGTGACCTGGAGACCTTTCATGGACTATATTGAGAGTTTCCCCTTGCACTAAGTGTTCTGCTACTCAGCAGTAATTGCTCTTTATTTCCATGGTTTTAAATCTACATGAATGTATTCTGTTTTAAACGTAAACACTGAATGATGGTAAAAAGACCCTGCTTAGGTAACTGACCTTTTTTTTTTTTTTTTTAATCCGAGCCTGGGGTGGGGGAGTTGACAGTGGTATCTGTCTTTGTTTATTGCTGGTTCTTCCTTTCTGTATGCAATGCATATTTGTCTTATATATGGAAAGCAGAAAATAAAGGTGTAAAATAAACAACAGTGTAAAAAAAAGTGTAAAAACAACAACAAAACTACTTTACTTTAATCAATCATCTACTCCACAGTGACCACACCAACACAGTCCTGGGAAATAATATTAAATGTAAAATTAACTGTTCGAATTCAAGATCTTTTTTATACAATTAGAGACATGTCTTCTGATTCTTTTACACCTTCCCAATGACGTATTGATTTTGGATATTCTTTAAAAAAAATTCAAGTCATATTCCCAGACGCTTTAAAGTACTAAGTTAAACCAGTCATTTAAGATTCTGTTAAAAATTCTGACATTTTCATGTGGCAATGCCTCTTGTGTTTGAATTGGCATATTACACTGACTAACTCACATCAAACTTTGAGACGTTGTGCTTACAGTTGCTTGAAATATGAAGTAGATTGACAGGCTGCATTGAATAAGTTTGGGGGCTCTAATAGCTGCTTCAAGCAAAATAATACCCCCGTCACCAAGCTCAAATCATTTCAAATTATCCTTGAACAAGATGAGAACATCAGGCATGTGAAATATATGTATTGTGGTTGAAAATGAAAAAAAAAACATTTTTGCTGCAGTTGATCTTAAAGCCTTTTTTAATCTGTGATAGGACTTCATAATGATCTGACTGCCTAAATTTATGAATCTGAAAAGTGGTCTTCTGTAGTAATATGGAAAATCAAGGTACTACTCACTGGGTTGCATCATGATGAATCATGAGGCACAGCTCTAGTAAACTTTAATACACTACAAGTACAACACTTGATTTTCTTTACCCTTTCAACACATTGGCAGAAAGTCGCAATTAAATTATAACAAAACAAAGGACTACTTTATGAATTGACAACCTGCAGTGTAAAAAATGCTAATCAAGGAGACGGAACTGAACATTTAAATGCAATTGAGAGGCATTTTTTATCATTGTTTGACTTTAATGTAATCTTAGGTTGCTCAAATAGTAAATGCTAAGTGGTTGTGACAACCCTATTTTGAGTTTAAATAAAGTGAACAATTTGAAAAACATAACAAAGAACTTATATTATAAAACAAATAATACCTTGCTGTTGTAGACTTAGTACTTATTTTCTGTTGTGTAAATTCACTCTTTGAGTGCCTGGGTTGAAACATCTAATTCTAGATCCATTTGTGAGCTTTCATATTTTCAAGAATTAACTTTTTTCTTTGAATGTTGTTCAACTACAAATAGTAAACACAGGACAAATATTAAGAATCTATTACAAATAGCTGAAGGGATTGATATTATTCATTCTTTAGCATATCAATTCCCTTTTGCTTTGTTTGGCATGTTTTGTAAATTAAGGATGTCGTGCTCTTATCAGAGGCAGTCATCTATGCAGCACTGCATTGAATATCCAGAGTGACATGTGTTCGACATTTTTGCTGCTGAAACCAACACATCCAACATCCACAGGAATTGTTGAAGAATCGTATTGACGAGCAGAATTTATAAACAAATTGGTATAAAAAGTTTGTTTGCAATTCTAATCCCTAGTTGTTACAGCCATTTTTTGTGTTTAGATAAAGAAAGTACAAGAAATTTGTGTGAAAACCATTCATTACCATCATGTGTGCTAAAAAAACAAAAAAATTGAGGAGAGTGGCAGCTTTAATGCAGACCAAAGAAGGGACAACCCAAAAACATACCACCTATGATGCTGCCATTGTCAGAATGGAGGTATCAACATCTAACCATTCATTTACTCCCTGAAGAAAAACACATCTGCACCTTCAGTGAGCAACTCATTAAAGGGCGCTAGTAGGACAAGGGATGTTCAGAAGTGTAAACATTTATTGTTGAAGGCGTGAGAGGAAATTGGAAGGGTTAAACTATAAAATGATTGATGTTACAGTGGAAGATTTAATAGTTCAAAACATATATGGACTTCCAATACATATGATAATGAGACTTAGCTTTCTACGTGGCTTAAATATTTTTTTCCCACAAGAAAAATGTTGCTACAGAATTAGAGAAGGCTAATGTTTAATCAATAAAAACTTTGATGTATCTGCTCTGTACTACCTAAACTCAAAGGGGAAATCCAGACCAACATGAAAGTTCTGCATTTTTCCTTGTTCTACCTAGTTTGCTTCTTTGTGCCGTTTTGAAGTGAACAGGAAGTGTGTATATACCTCTGATCGTGTTTGTTGAAGCCGTCTTGACAGCTTCTTAACATCTGGTGTGTTTATTGGAGGGGAGATTCAAACTATCAAACGAAACTACAGCAATGAAGTAAAAGAGGTAACAGGTATTCACACCATAGGGACTGGTTTCAATGGCATCAATCCCAGTTAGAGAAAAGTTTAGGGCAGCATCTTAAATCTTTACACAGTGGCTTCACTTTATAACAGAATAAAGGAAGTGACAGTTTATTGGTCACAATGTTCCTCTTGAGCAGCGACAATCTGAAGTAAAATGAGGAAATCTGAATCTGTCGGTGATTTCCAGCATCACTTCCTTCAGTGGATTTCCTGATTCCTCTCACTTAAGCCTGCAGTCCTGGTGGCATGATGTAACAAGATATCCTGGTGTTATGAACCTTGGTTTGTAGGTCAGGTTACTGCAGGTATCATCAGTAATAATGGGAAAAACAACAGAAACTGGGGACAGCAGAAACCAGCTCCACATGCTTGGTAGACAGAACAACACCAACATCAAACACTGTTTTATTTTACATTAATGAAACCAAACTGCCTTTGTCTTAACATCAGATTAACTGTATGGTGGAACTGGAAAGAATAACTGATATCTTACTTTAAACAAATAATAATAATAACCTTCATACCTGATATGACTAAAAAAATAAATAAATCTTTGAGTCAGGTTTATTTTGTAAATGATAACTCAAAAACTTCTCAATGGATTCAGCAATTTTTAGGAACAAGGAGAATGTGATCAGATGTTGGTGGATGTTAAACGCAGATGTGGGTCCAAGATTTTTTTTTTTAACAGGAATTGTTTATGTTTCTCCACGTGACATTTTTCCACATTGTCCAGAATGTCAGAGAGGCCTTGGCAGAGGTTTGTGTTCTTGAAGCACTTCTATTTTACAACTGCAATAGCCACAGGACCCACGAGGGGCTATGGGTGGAAACCGGTGGACACAACTGTTTTACACATTGGTGGACAGATTTTGGTTTTTAAATCCATAAAGTCAAACAAATCTACATGAAATGTCTAAAAAATCTCAGTCAAGACTTATAACTTGGTGACACCTGCTCTAGAAGATGTTTCGAAGGAGGTCCACTGTTAGGCTACCTGATTTTCTGTGGTCAAACATGAAAGCAAACTCTGGCAGGACAGGAGTCTTGGTGTCTTGGCTTCAAGCAGTTTATGAGACATTGGTCCCTAACATTAACACATAAGGACCTCATTCAACATTTTAAAACACCAAGTATAATTGCTTGTTGAAAAATAAAAACATGTTTCAATCAATACATTGATCTGGTTTAATATTTATTTCATCATCAGTGTAGCTACCAACCATAATTACACATTCAAAGCATTGTTGTGATCTATATTTGAAATTTGCATCTGTTTCATTCAAATAGTAAATAGAAATAAAACCTCTGCTACAAAGTAATTCAGCAAATCATCCACACTTAACTAAGTTTACCTCTCTGGTAACAGAAGAGCCTTGAAAAATAACATCCTTTAAGCTCCCCCCCCCAGCCACCCGACACCTGCTTATAGAGATTACACAATCCATTAACTCCATCTAAAACACTAGGTGCAGCCAGCCCTCAGCTGTGCTTCTTAAAGCATCTCCATTATGGCAGACACGTCTTTTTTTCACCTGCTGCTAGAACAGTTTTCTTCTCCACAGAAACAGAGTCACAAAGACGCCAGGTTCAACTGGACAGTAGTAACAAATGGACCAATAAACAGGGAGACAAAAGCCCCACAATGGCAGGATAGGGGAGGTGATTTACCAAGCCCCGGGTGTCAATGAGAGTGTTATGGCTTCCCAAAGTCCCCCGGCTATCAGAATAAGCCATAACAGCCATGTGACTGCAGCGTGAATGAGAGGATGAATAGGATTAGCTTCAGCAGTCATTAATCAGAGCGTCTCCTGCACCCTCTCCAATCATCAGCTGAGGGTTCCCCATGTGCACAGGGCAGGCTATGACAAAAGCATGCTTTCTCTTGTTGCAAAGCTTCTCTTGCTTCTCTGTTTTTATGTTGTCTTTGTCTGACAGAAATCTCCTCAGAGGAGAGAGATCTTTGTTGTTGGACAGACTCACCAGCCTGCCATCACACATGATTCAATAATCCTCTCTGGACAGAGTAAATGTCACAGTCAAGTAAACACCAGTTTGGGGTCAATACAGAGACAAAGAAAGCTATTCTCATTTTATCTGATACAGTGAGAGGCCATTTTAGACACACATCATTGGATTAGTGCTTAAAGGTGCTTTATGCAGTGACAGTGTAACCAACAGGTAAAACAGGTACAGCATGCTAGACCTGAGCTGGACCCTCTTTGCCCACAGAACTGCCTTTAATTCTCGTGGCATCGATTCAGCAAAGGCCCAGAATCATTTAACCTTGCTCAACAGGTGAACCTGCCTGATAAAAATGTCTGTAAACAGGCAGATACATCTTGCCAAGCTTCAATCTATGAGCGACCCAAAGCAACATGGCCCAATCAGAGTAGCAGGAAGTTAGCATAGATGCTAACATCTTCAGTAACAGATCTCGACCACATTTCTTTTTAAATGAAAAACAAATATGAGCACTACAAGCTTCTCTATAGTAAAAATACTTTTGCTTCACTTCTGACATGTCTGGAAGAGAGTATGTTTTCCTGAGTGGTTCAAGTTCTGCTGCACAGTAGGTACCGCCTACATTATCTGATAGACCCATAATAAATCTTAATTGACGAAATAATCGCCCAATCATCTACTGGATATGCTTCTAAAAGGCTCCGTCCACCTCAAACACTTCCTATGGGCTCTTTCTCAGTGGGCTAATGAAATACCTATAGATGTATTCTAGGTTTGCTCCCATCCTACCTTCTGACCATCAGTTAGAAGAATACAGTATCTTATGATCTTCAGTCCGAGGATCTTATGTTGTCTGTTCCAAAAGAAAGAACTGAATTGGGGTAAAAAAAAATTAAGATATGGTTTCACTGGACACTTTTAAGATGATTTATCTTTCTCACATGGGCAATCCAATACACTCCTCAGAGATTTTGGTCCATGTGGACTAACATCACAGACATTGCAGATTTATAACTGTTCCACCCATGATGCCAATATCCTGTCCACTTACTCAGTTTGAATTTGTCTCAACCATGTCTACAAGCTTGTATGCACTGAGTTGCTGCCATGTGATTAGCTTAATTAACTATTTGCTTTTCTGAGCAGTTGAGTGAGTGTATCTAAAGTGACTAAAGTGTATATCACAACATTGATTATTCAGAAGATGTTAAGAAAATAACTTTATTTTCAACATCAAATATGAAATGTAGGCACCGGGAGACCGGAAGGAAAGGATCGTTTCAGCTAAGTAATGTTCAATGTCACAACAGTGTGACACAGCTAGGAAGTCAGAAGTAGCTTGGGACTGTAGACAAAGAGTGATAATGGAGAACACCAGTACTCCAGTCCTCAGCATTACTTCATTTGGACATTCTTAATAGGGATGTCCCGATCCGATATTGATATCGGATATCGGTCAAAAAAACAAATATCGGATTATATCGGCCTGCATCCTAAATCTCCGATATCAGCACTCCGATACAAGCAGTCCATTCTAATATATTTATTTTTATTTTATTCAGTTGTAGAATATGCTTATGTTTAAGTTCAACACAGTGGTTATTTTGCAGTTGGTGAAATATGTTTTTGTTTGATTTATTGAGGTCACTTTTCAGGGTCTTCTAATATTTTTTATTCATGTTGTTTTAATTGTAGTATATTCTTATGTTTAAGGTTAAAATGTATTTAACCTATTGGTTAATAACAAATGGGTCAGTTTTTCTCATACCTACTATTGCTGACTACTGTTCTCTGAGTAATCTGACCTGATCAAGCCTTTTCTTACAGTCCATACTACAAAATAGGAAACAAAAGTCTGTTTGATTCCTGCTGATATCGTATCGGATTGATATCGGTATCGACCAATACTCAAGGCTGCAATATCGGTATCGTATCGGAGGTGAAATAGTTGTATCGGGACACCCCTAATTCTTAACAGAAACAGCAGTGAAAACATCGTTCTAAATCCACAGATTGGACTGCAGCACTTTTAGCTCCACCCATTAAGGTCAGTTTGGCACACTCAGCACCTCTTCAGAAAGGTGCCGAAAAGTGGGAAGGCATGGCTCAGTTACGTTGGTACCTTTTCTCCCTATTTGACAGTGGAAACAACTGCAATTGCGTACTGTACAAGGCCAGACTAAGCTTGAATGCTTGGTAAAAATGCAGTTATCATAGACGTCTATGCTGGAGAAATATGCATGTCCCTGCGTATTTGTTTAATTTTACAACATAGAGAAATTGCTAAGTCCAAAAAAAGAAAAGAAAAGCATTAAGCCTCTCGGAAATTAATCATAAACCCTTGAAAAGAGTCACTGTATCTTGCACTTTAACTTGTTCTTCTTGTTGATAAAAAAATTAATAAGAGGGTAGGTTATAGTACATATAGAACAATTTTGAAAAGTTGTAAACAGGTCATTGTGTGACGAGAGCAACAACCTTATTTTTGTAAGCCTCTTTTTATTTTCTACTAATTTTCAAGAGCAAAGATCTTTCAAGTGCAAAATTAAATAGTGGGCAAAACTGCAGTTAGTTCCTCCAAAAAAAACATATTTAAAATGCAAATATATCAATTATTAACTTAATCTTGTCCCATCTGTCTTTCCGTCCCAGAGTCCTCATAAGTGGATCAAAAGTAAGCTTTAGTGCAGATAGAACCACTCATTTTATTGTACACAAGTGGTAACGTGAGGAAATCCAAATATTTTGTGGGGCACTGCTCTTACTGCACAAACTTCTTTAAACAGGCCTGATTAAAGTTCCAAGCTATGATGAAGGGTCTCCTGGATGAACCCCCCACAGCTGACTGATGACTTCATAGAGCTCCAAGGGAGCTATGCTAACACTAGCATAGTTAGCTAGCCAGCTAGTTGGTTCAGCTGCAGCGTTGTGGACAAGCCAGATTTTTATAATAATCATCACAGAACAGACATTAATAAACTGATACCCAGCCATCAGCAGGTCAAATTTGTCTGTTTTGTCAACGGCAGACGTGTCATTGTTCGGATAAATGTTCAGCAATGCAAGCCTGTAAGGCTGGTTCAGAAGCCGAGCAGAGAGTCTTACAGTGTCCAGCAGTATATTGTTCAAGTGCTGAAAGTCACTCATTAGGTCAGACTTGAAGGCAAAAAAACATGAAGCAACTCTCATTCAGCCTGTAAGAGTAGGCGAGTTTTGGCCCATACACTCCATCATCCATGCACACAGATCAGTAGAGCTCAGAGCAGCTACAACAATGCTCTGCCATCATGAGCAACGCCATCAGTCTGCACAGCTTGGACACCAAACAGCATTTACTGTTTTATGAGAAATTAAGAATATATCAGCGTTACATCGGCAAAATTCTGGCCGATGTTCGATACTTTAAAAAAGGCTGTTTAATCAGACAGACAATGGATTGGTTGGGCCCTATTAATAAATAACTAAAAAGCCAAATATTTGCTTTAAAACTAGACCCAACTGTTTTTCTATTTCAACTCTGTAAAACTATGAATCTGATCCAGACAAGTTTGAATGTCCTGAAACATTCTGAAGTCTTTTTAGGTCACACTGGTATTTATTTCATTTGAAGTAACCTGGATTTCGTATTTCCTCCACCTCCTCTTGAGGTTTCTGTCATCTATCATGGAGTCCCATCAGTCGACACCTCATGAGATTGAATGGAAATGTTCAACTAAAACTCTTAGCTGATGAAATAAAAACTGCTTTAGTGAGTGTGTGAATGGGCACCAAGGACATACAACAGTCTGAGGGTGCTTACAGAGTTCAGGAGCTTATGGGGAAGGTCTAGCAAGGCAGAAAAAAGATCTGATTGGTTAAGAGGGATTCAGAGGACCAGCACAGCATGACTGTCTGGTTGGTGCTCTGGCATTCCTACAAGGTCAGGCACAGTTATTGTCCTGGGACGAGGCGCTATTGAGGACAGTGACACTCCAGCCTGTGTGACAGAGAACCTACATAACTTCATCACTTTATCACTTTATCACTTTTATTGCTGTTGTAATTTTTAAAGCTAGCGTTTTACTATCATATATCACTGATCACGTAAAAAAAAAAAAAAAACACAGATCATGATGAGAAGAACTCAAAGTTATAGTTTCAGGTGTCAAAAAAAGAAGCCAAAGTGTAAAAACGATTACTGTTGATGAGGCCTGCATTACATGAGGAAATGATGATGCCATGATAATAATTATTGTGATAAAGGAAAATACATGTCAAGTGTAAATGATAGCTTTTTATAACTTTCTTTCAGACTGAGCTCAACCTCTGTTCAGACGTATTATTGGTTTGCTGATGCCTGCAGACTAATACTGCTTGAATAATGAGTTACAATAATGGTTAGGATGTTTAACAAATGACGAAAATATAATGCTTGAATTTAAAAAGAACTATAAAAGCACAGTGTATATTGTACGCAGTCAGATTCAAACTGAATCTTATTATAATGTTTATGTGCATCACAGCCTTTACTGACAACCACTCAATGGCCTCTGTCACTTCAATAATTTCTTTGATTTGTTTATTTATTCTCTGGAATAAGTAGTCATTCTCAAAAACCCATAAGAGCTACTGTTTCAGCTTTGTTTGAACATTTCAAAGCTTTTTTGGTTGTTGTACATTATAGTCCTACTTCTCACCCCTACCTGTGGGCTGAATATAACATCTGCTCATTTTTTTCCCACCGATCAGGCGTCCATGTGTTCAAAATTTCCAAGAATTTCAGAAGCAGCATTTCCCACATCGCGTTCAGGTTTATTGATGGTCAAAATAACAAAAAACATAATGGTGCCATGTGCTACACGTACAAGACAGCCTGTGAATGTCCCTTCCTGTTTAATAAGAACATTTCCTTTAAATTCAACAGTTAGTTAACTGTGTCACTTAAATAAATCAGAAAATATGTGATGAGAAATTGTTAGTGTTTTCTGCAATAATTACATGAAGTTGAAGGCGTTGCAGAAGAGAAATGGAAGGGCTGCTTAAGGATCATGTTAAGCCTTGACAGAGATATCTGCAGCAATCCCAATAACATATGTTTTTATATACATTTTAAAAAGTCAGTGTTGATTATCAGCAAATAGATAAATATGTTTGGAAGTCTGTTATAGCTCAGTCAAAGTTTAGACAGTTTATTCTGTGTACAATTTCAGCTGTGAAATGTTTCATTGATTAATATATATGTACACATATATGCACAATACATACATGAAAATAATTAGAAAATCTTAAGTGAAAAAATCAGGTCCTTACTACCTAAAAATTCTCCATGTTATATTGTAGTTGCGCTGATTGGAAGTTGGCAAAAATAGCTAATTTTTCAGAGACTTTTCATCTTTGTAATATTATTCAGGCTTCATGCCTTAATAATGATGGGACATATTCAGAGCAATAAGCATCATACATTTTAATTTAAACTCAAAATACTTTCAAATGCAAATTTTTAAGTTTTTTAAAAAGTTATTTTTTACTACAAAGATAAACAGAGGAAATAATGTCAAGAGTGGAGGAGATTAAAAAAAAAAAAAAGCTATGTGATGTTGATCATTCTACTCTGCAATCAACCTTTTTAATACTCTTGAAAAGCCACCATTTTTTACTTTATTTTTTCCAAGAACCCTGGACCCCTTGTTTTAACTATGTAAACCCACATACTTTTTAAAAAAAAATCTTTGTCAAGTGCTCTCTTTGGATTTTCCTATAAATATTCCCCTTCTTTAGTATCATCCTCTGGAGCTATGGGATTAACATTTCATGTGAATTTGAACACAAAAGGACCAGCTATTGACCTTGTGCTCTGTATAATCATCTTACAAAGAAAACTGTTGCAACAATCTGCAGTTCAAAGGGAATCACTACAGAGTGGACCAATGAACAGTGAACAGATCAGAGGTGACTGGAGGCTCACGATGGCATCAACCTAATCTCTCCTGTCGGCGGCACTCCCTCTGAGACTTCCTGCTGGAACATCACAGCCGTCTCAAGCAAGAGCAACAAGTCCTCGAACCATAAAACAAAGAGTGTAAGGTCCTAACCAGGGCTGCAGTCACTAATAAAAACCACCGAGGACCTGAGTGTTACAAAAGTGAAATACTCTGGAAGTAAAAGAGGAATGATTTTATACACAAGTGTTGACATAAATCCTATGACCATAATCTATACGTGCTCGTTTATTACACATCACTGCGATTTGACCTTTTATTTTATTTTATTGTGCCATTGTCACACTTAAAGTGAATCACTGCGTACAACCTTAGCAATAGAACACCAGAATATGCACCAATATAATACTTAGGACTTCAAACTTCAAACTGACTTGAAAATGTGGGTCATTCTGTTCATGATAACGCTGCAGAATCATTTTCATACTTTTCTCATGCTAATACCCTCTCTGCCATTTTCACACATGCACTGCTGGAATTAAACAGAACATTTGAGATAACTTTTAATCCTCCTCAGTGTCTGTGTCTCCTAAAGCGGCAAGTTTTCTTTATCAGAGTAGTGGGATTTTTGAGACAGGGCTGCGTGCAAGCAACAATCAAGTATAAAGACTAGGGATGGAAATCATGGACCAATTCAAGTTAAGATTCCATCGATTCATCAATGCACTGCAATATCCTCCACAGTTCAATATCGATTCAGCAAATCCTCTGATTAGATTTACCTCCGGGCTAGCTGTGGGTGCTGTGGGTGTGGTTGGTATTGTATAGATGAGGTAGAAAGAGATGAAACCACTGTCACTCCCCACCAGTCCACTCAACTGGTGGAGGGAACATCTGTATCCCATGAACTAAAGTCCCAGCTGAAAGGATCGGATCAACAGCTGGTGACATTGCCTCAGAGAAGAGCTTTGAAGCCTCAACATGTAGACCAGCTGCTTTTCCGAAACACAAATCTGCATGTGCACGCTTAGTATATAAGCAGAAATTAAGGGACAAAGTTCAGATGCGATATTGTTTAAAAACTGTTATGTGAGGTTTATCACCATTTCCAAGAGGATAGAAAGACTGTTTAAGCTGGCATGAACTTTACTTTACCAGATTATAAAGAACTTTTCTGTTTTTTACTTTCGAGCTACATGTGCACAAATAAACTACTATTGTGCAAATTTTCATTTTCAGCTGTTTAATTGTTCAAAATGTGTGATGACATACCCATATGTTCACAAGGGCATGATTGACATTTAAAATTGTCAGCAGGTGCTGTATTTTTGTGCGTTTCTGCTTCTTACTGAATTGACACTTAAGTATTGAAATTAAAATTGCATCGAATCGCAAGCTAAAATTTTTTTAAATTAAATCAAACCATGAGATAGGGACCAATGTTTTAGGAAAAGATGTAACATTTGGTTTTTAATAACTAGAAACCTGCATGTACACTCTTCAAAGTCCATGAACAATAGGGCTGGGTATTTCCAGCAACCCCACGATACAATACGTGTCCCGATATTGAGGCCGCGACCCAATACGTATCCCAATACACATTAATTGTGAACATTGACTGCACTTTTAACAGAATTCCCAGCAACTTTTGTTTTTATTGCAAGATTACATTTATTACTTTTATTTATTACAAGAAAAAGAACAAGCATGAGTTTTGAATAATTCTTAAACTTAAGAATTTTAATTCAGGTCCCCAAAGATTACTACCTTTGTCGACCTAAATTTAAATTTGGATCATGTGTTTAATCATCTAGCTTGGCTTCTACTTTGAACTGTGCTGTTTTTAACATAACCAGAAGAGTATTTACAACATTTGTCCAAACATTGAGGCCGTATCGATTCTGTAGAATCCGTATGGATACACGTATCCCCAAGAAGTGCATGACGATATTTTGCCGTATCGATATTTTGAGCACAGGCCTATTGAACAACGGCAGTTATTACAACTGAGGAACTAATAGAGCATCTTTGACTGTCTTAACTTACAAAATGTAAGGCAAAAAAATCAATCATTGTGTTCAGTTAAAAAGTATACGAAATCAAAAAAAAGTGAAATAAGTAATAAGAAAAACAAAATTCAACAAAGCCAATGAAGGCAAAAGCCAACCATGCCAGACCAGTATCAATCTTTGATGGTTTTGGACATGAGCAACAGCAGAGACACGAGCACATAGTTGACACAGCAGATCCTGGTCAGTCAGGACTGCTGCAAAAATCACAGCTTCAGTGATCACATCATCATGTTGTCTGAAATCATTATTTCAAACAAAAAAATGATAAATCACTCCGCCCTTCCATGAAATTCTTAACAACAAACCCTGATTCCATTACAACTCTCCCTCAGGGAATCATTGTCATTTGCCTTTATTCTTAATCAATCCCTTATTAAGTCCTTCACTTTATCTTGAATGCTTGCAAACAAGAATGACACTCTCATCAGTGGCAAGTCAGCAGAAATAATAAGAAATAAATCAAAATTCATGGCAGGCAGGGGGCAGAAGTGGCCAAAATTGGGTTTTAATTTTCGACTTAAAATAATGCTGTACATCAGAACACCAGAAACGTGCAGAGGCTTTCTGTTGCATTCAGCATGGCACTGACAATCAGGAGCCACATGTGTTTGACATTGCTGCCACTGAATCCTGTGTAGATCAACTTGTTTCCATACAAACATCAGCAGTAATCAAAAAAGGAATCTTAAGGAGTTTGATCAATAAGCAGAATCCTTCGTGCTATGAGTATCATTAACATCTTGTCAATCCCCATTCCCAGTAAAAGCATGTTTGCTTATGCATTGATAACCACACTATATCTTGTTGATATACTGTATGTTCCTATCAAGGATAAAGATATAAAGAATACAGTCAGGTCCATTATGTTAATAAAGCTCAAATGAGGCTAGTGAGAACTGCGAAGTGCAAAATCCAGACAAAATGATCAGAACAAAATGGGTCACGTTGTACGAGCTCGGTATACATAAGTCAAAGTACAGCTATACATCAGAGATTTATCTCCTAAAGCTTCACAGTGCAGTCTCTCAGGGTCAAAAACCCCACTGGTCATTAATTAACCTGAAGAATGTCAATGTAGATCTGTGTTATGGGGACAACAGTAACCTGGGGCTTCTTCTTCTTTGTCAGGCATTTTGAATTTTGGCTATGCAAAGTGATTCACAGTCAAGGGCATGAAGACATGTGTAAACAAGGGAAACAGGCCTAATATAGACCTGATGTGTCACCCAACACCAGGGAACCATGCTGACGACAAAGAGGACTTCTGTCCTAATAAGGGGCAACACTGAGCAAACACATCTACCTGCACAGATGCTCTCTTTCAGGTACAAAGTGGACAAGGACAACATGGCCTGGAATCATTCTTCTTCTTTTTTTGTAAGTCCTGTCAACAAGGACTGTAATGGTGCACAAGAATCTCAGCTTGATTCATCACATCCATCCCAATCATCCAACTTAAGCTCCAGAGGAGCAACGTGTTATTCTCTGTTCTGGGTAAAGATCAGCATGGGCTTCTGAGAGGAAACCCTGTAGTGATAGTAGTGCTTTAACATTCTTGCATCCCGTAAAAGCAGGTCTGTAGAAGTGAGTTATAAGAAGAAATTTTAAAGATGTCACTGATTCTGCACGCCTCATCTCATTTGGTAGGTTGTTCCAAAGTGTACGCTGCAAAACTCTGTGATATATTCGTAAGCATTCATCAGTCTCAGGAGACAATGGATTTGCGTTCTGCATGGTAGCATCAGTGCTGGTACAGCCTCAGGTGTGGCTGGTCAGGCAAATGTGAGAGTGGCAGTGAACTACTGCTCTCCATGTTGAGCCGATGCTGAGTTAGTGAAGCTGGATTGGCCTCTCCAGTGCGTGAAGCCTTGGTAGGTATGGAGGTATGGAGGACAGGCTGTTACCCATTCACTACATCCCCTCTCTCCATGTCACTGAAGTGATCCAATGGGAAAGGCAGAAGCCAATATGTTTGGGTCCAGTGCTGTTGCAGGAGTTGCCAGGAAATGACTGTAAACAGCCTTGAAGCTGCCTTATAGTTTTCCTTCTCCTAGATGGACTGCCTTCTCAGGCTACTGAGCTCCATCCATCCAAAACAGGGTTTTTAGTCTTGTGCTCAGCTCCCAACCTGAAAGATCAGGGATTATGCTATGTCTGGTTTCTACCCTTCAACCTGTCCGGCTCGGGATAACTCCCAGGGTCATTCATACACACACAAGAGTACTATGACTATTTTATTGTTCCAACTAAAAAAAAAACTTTATAAGCTTTGCCAACATACCCTCGCTGTTACACTATTCAAAAAAGTTATAAGTCTGAATCGCCCTCACTGGCACAATGTAACATCCATGTGGATGGTAGAAACACTTCCACACTAAAAAAATACACATTTTTACTGCTTAAGTCACTTTCCTCTTGAGGTGAAAGCTTAACATTGACAAAAGGAGAATATGAAGCAGTTTTTGAATTTTTAAAACTGATTTAATGAACAAAATTTAGTTTACAGTAAATATAAACCTAGTTTAACAAATAGGGACCTCCGGCTCACACTCCTGCTTAGAAGGTTGTGGTAATGCTCCTCTGACATTGGTTGCCACTCGCCATTAAACAAGAAGAAGAAGAAAGCTAAACGTAGAGTTGATATCATGGCAGAAGCAGCAAAAAACCCAAAGAAATGAAAAGTTTTATCGGAGGACACGAAGAAAGGAAAGCAGGAGAGTAACAACCTAAATGCCTGGACAAGGATAAACCACTGGCGTTACCTCACTGGCATGAGCTGAAGGGATATCCAACCAATGCTACTTTGGCTCTGTCATTGATGGACTGTAAAGTACATGATGATTAATTCAAAAAGAAACATGATCAGACAGTACCTTATCAGTCCATATGGCTTATTTGTATCATGGAACGTCAGCTTGCTTCTCCTCCCTCTGTATGTTAACAAATGCACATTGGTGTGAGACGCTGTTTTATGACAGTGCTGTTACACTTAACGACCATAGAGTCCGCTAGAGAGCTGAAAGCAAGAATTTTACAAAGCGGGCCTTTAAACAAAAAAATTACTTTATTTAAATTCACTTTTTGTCTCAACCAGAACAAAAAGAAGAAATAGAAAATGAAAATCCCTAAAGCTTGAGCAAACTTTCTTTTCCCTTCTTCTTTTTTTAGGCCTGTGGGGTGCAGGTGGAAGGTAAACACAGCTGCGTGAGTGCGTATCAAAAGCTGGTGAATTCAGGTTATGAGAAAGGGCAGCAATGGAGAGTTTTTTTTTCTTCCTTCTTTGTTTTTACAAAGGGACAAGAACTCAATCGACTCTCAAGGTAAAGTTGAAAAAACGTGTGCTCAATTAAACTCCATGTGAAATACTTTGTGTCCGTACGGTTCACTGTCAGATTGTCAGCATATGAAAGAGCAGTTAAAATAATCTGTCATTACGCTAAAATTACAGATTATGGGCGTAATCTGGGGTGTAGAATGTCCATATTGTTAGGACACTGAAAAGCAGACCTGTGAGAACATTCAGGATTTTATATTTTTTGCATTGAAAACAAATTCAGAAGCATTACGTGTTTCAGAATTCAACAGTTTTGTGACAAATCAATCTTAAAAGTTATGCTTCTGCATGCTTTTACAAACACATCTTTTCTACTTAATCATTTTAAAAGGAAAAGTTTTAACCTTTTAAATTAAATGCTGAATGTTTGCTTTCCCTTTATTAAGAGACCACTTCAACCTAGATGTGGCACAATGAGTGAGTATTGAGGATATTCACGGTTGAACAGGGTTTGGTGTTTTGCTCAGATGTTTGTTTAACCTCTCCACCTCATTAACCCTTTAGTTTCTGCCAACCACTTCACCCTGACTGATTTCCACGTTAGCTCAAACCTCCAGAGAGGGCAAAGTCCGTCTGACCTGTGTTGCAGTCTTGCACGATTCTTTTTATGGCTCACTATCAGCTCTGCTCTCCTGGAGCACGGCTAAATTAGTCACGTCTACGTCACCTCCTCAACAACGCCATCACAGTGACTCGGACACAGCATGTTGACTACTATTTAGATAGTCACGGCTGTTTGATTTAATCAAACCTCGCCATTGTCCCCACGGACAGATATGAGGCCGTGGTGGTGATGTGACCTCACCCTGCTACACAAAAGCTGCCTCTATGCACGGACTGCACACAAACGCTGGCTGACAACACGGAGCCAGAGGATGAAAGGTCTCCTCAGTGTTTGGTGACAGTTATTACCCTCTTCTCTGAAACCAAATACCTGTGGGCCCAGATAGCATTATCTTATTGTGAGGCACACCGGGGGCTGGCCTGTAATCAGGGCCCAGGCCTTGATCAGTGCTCCTCCCTGGGTTTGATGACGCCCCCTCCCCCCTCTTTTTCCACTCTGGTACACCATAAGGAGCTCCATGGATGTCTTCAAAGAAAAAGTCAGGCATTTACTGACAAAAGCTGGTATAGCTGTAGCAATTAGACAAAAAAATGCTTCAAAATGGTGATTCCAGGTGTTAACCCAAAAAAGCTTAATAGCCATCCTGTAATTAGACTGATTTTTCAGAGGTTTTGAACCATTGTTAAAACAATAGTTCTCATCAACCACCTGTTTCCCCTGACAAACGGAATCTTTGTCAACAAATAAAAACTTGGCAAAACTGTTTGACAGAGACTAAATCCAATCAGACCTACTTTCATCATGTAGAAAGAAGGGGTGTAAATCACCAGTTTAAAGACGATACGATATCGACTCTTTGGACAATGATATGACATTTGCTGATATCAAAAAGTCTCCCACGTTTCTGTATCAATTCAGGTGCCTTCGATTGATTAAAGAGGATATTATGTACTCACTGAACACAATCTGTTGCATTTCACCTAAAGCAAGAAAAAAATGGAAAGCACTTTTGATGTTTAGAAAATGTTATTACTAAAATGTGAAATGACATGCTGACCTTTGGGTCACTTTTTAGGGACTTATAACCATCTGTATGAATTAATCATTCAAAAAAATTAAAATTGGGTTAATAGTAGTCAGGTTCTTCTTTTGCCCCCACAATTACCTAATGGGTCTTACTGTTACTTTGTTATGTGAGTAATCCAAATTGTTGAATTATTATTTCATTTTGTTATTATTGACCCCAACATTTTGCCACGCTCTATCGAACTCTAAATGTTCAATTTTGATTTTGATTAAATTGAAACATTTCTCAAGTTTAAAGCAGAACTATTAACTAACTCAACATTGATGATTTTGTTTACTGTGACGCCTGGTAACCACAGTTTATATGTCAATGTGGTTAGACTTTGCGTCACTGTTTAGTGGTAGGTGTGGAGGAAGAATAAACATACTTCTGCTTTCATACCGTAAGTAATTTAATTAAGCAGTGCACTACAAATCAAATGATGAGATAACTTACTGTATTTATGTGATTAGGTACTCCTACTGTGTGTGTGTGCAGTGTGCAGCCTCTGTTGTCAGACTGACCATGTCTTACCTGGATACAGCAGAGCTATTGACTAATTGACTGATATGCCAAGCTCCCGGTCAGGTCTGTAATGCTCGAGATTACTTATGGGCGCTACACAACACATTTTAAAGCGGGATAATTACCAGATGTGGCATGTGAGGGAATGAAAAGGTTCAAATGCACGTCTCATACGCCGATACATGAGACCTGAGAGCCCTGGAAACTTTAGATGGCGCGTGGTTGGGCGGAAACTGCAAAATTCATATCTGGTTGGAGTTTATAAATAAAGGCGTAGATTAAAGATCATGATGCTGATCAATGTTTTGAGTATCCATTAATTTGATTGGATCATAGCTTAACCAATGAAAGTATCGACCCAGATCGATGGATCATAACATTCCTTGTAGACATTAGAGACGAGTTAGGAATCACAGCTACATCGGTTTTGTCAAAAGGTTGGATGAGTTAAGAGGGACATTCAATCACAGCTGCCTTACCTTCATGGTGGCAGGATCCAAGTTTAAAGCATGACTACAATTCACGTTTTAGTCAACTACAGTTTACATTTGATTTTGTTGAATAAATGTGAAATGTCATCAACTATAACCAGACTCAAATGAAAACAATTTAGATGACTAAATTATGACAAAACTACAAGATATTTTTGGTAAAACTAAAACTAAATTGTAAAGCGCTGTCAAAATGAACACTGCTTTGGACGAATAGTACAGTCTATACAGCATGGTGTTGTGCTTAGATAAGGTACAGAAAAGTACATTCACAGATATAAAAGAAACAAAAAAAGGAGGATTGAATTGAAATGAGAACATGTTTTTGCCAAAAGGTCATCTGCTTGAGCGATTAGCCAAAAATATAATATCCATTCAACTGTTTTAATGCAACAGAAACACCTCGCTTTCAACAAGTGGTCTGGTTTGGTTCAGTACAGTCTGATGCACTTTAGAGAGGTTAGCTCTGATCTTGTTTGTCTTTCAATGCCTGCTTCACTTGAGGGTGGAGAGAAAGAGTTAAGTCAAAGAGTAACAATGGAGGACCTCCAGCATTGTTTCATGAGGACTTTCTTTACAACAAGAGCAGTTCAAACATTGCTCTTAGAGCCTGTTTACACAGCAATGAAAATGATTGAAAACGCTGAGCTTTCATTGCGTTTTCACCTCCCGTTTCCATGAGAGTGGTGCCTGGAGAGCCTGAAACCGCAAACTTTTGAAACCAGGATCCAGAATGAAAAGTTTGAAAACGGATCCCTATCCAGCTCCGTGTAGAAAGAATTCAGCGTTTCAGGGTAAAACACTGACTGAACCGCATGCACAGTACTCTTTCACATGAAAGCTGCGTGTGCGTCAGCCGTCTACTGAGCAGCATGTGTGCTGCTTACCATGCTCTGGACAGACTTGTTATGCAGAGAAGAAACTCCTGAGTCTCCGTGTGCCCACTTGCCACTAAATGCCACGGGTAAATCGTTTATTTCAAAGAACTTTCTGCAGCAGATTTAAAAATTTGAAATCGAGATCTTTTTCTTGACCTACTCCAACTGTAAGTTGTTGCAATGTTTAAATATATAAATTCTAAAAATGTACAATGTTTATGACTGAAGACCACATCATTTTTTGTACAGGCACATGTTTATTAGGGTAATATTTGCTTTTGAATTAGATGTAACATTGATCAGAGTGGTCCATGTTAATATGATGTGAAACAGCTCAGCTATCAGTGTTTAAGTATACAAACTACATAATCAACATTTTATGATATGCACATTAACTTTAAAAGGGGGTTTATGTTTGTTATAATTGTAATAACATAAAGACAAAACTTGATTGATCTCTGTGATCTTTGTGTCACTTGGACTTTTTTTTCTTTTAAAGAAGGAAAAACAAAAATTGAAAATCTTAAATTGACTGTTGTTGAAAATAATAATCTAACAAGCTCCTTAAAGGAACACTACACCCAAACAACGATTTGGCCTCATTTTCTACTCACTTTCCATGCTTTGTGGGTAGTTGTGGAGTAGTTTTGATCACATCTAGAGGATGGAATCCGGAGATCTGGGGAATCCTGCTGTCCACTGACATTGATATCATGACGGTCAGAGCCGAATTAAACAGTGTCATAATTTTCCTAAAAAAAGTCGGCAATATTCGCCATACTGTAAGTCGCTGTAATCCAACGTGCCGACCAAACCAGCGAACGTCCGCGACTCTTACTCGAGAACAAGACATCATGCTGTGAGCGACGGAGCTGTTTATAGCCTAAGCAGTCAGCAGAATGTGAGATTTCTTGTGTTCTGTTTCTTTTTTTCACGCCCTAGTTATTGCAGACGCTGCTGCCTTTGGTTATGGTCAGTCATGACTGTGAAACCAAAGGCAGCGCACTCTGCAAGTAACTAGGAGGCTATAAACACAAAGAAATCCCATGTCGCTTCGAGTAAATGGTGGGATCGCATCCAGGGCTGTGGACCCTTGGATTACAGCGACGAGCAGGGTCAGCAGGAATGTGACTTTTTGTGGACTTTTAAGGACACTGTTTGTTCGGCTCTTGACTAAGTCATGATATCAACATCAGTGCAGAGTCGCCCCAGATCTCGGGCTGCATCCTAGATGTTCCAAAACTACTCCACAGTGTTGTTCAGCATGAGGGTGAGTAGAAAATGAGGCCAAATTGTTGTTTGGGTGTAGTATTCCTTTAAGGAACTTATATAAATTGGTCTTTTTGCTTAAAAATTTCCTGTTCTGTCCATCTAGTTTTTCCTGCAAATCAAAAATAACTTGCTCTGCCGTTGCTGAGGCAGATAACAAAGATAACAAAAAATGTATAATTGTTATCATAAAAGAACACGGGGCTGAAGTGGTCAAAACTGTGGCTAAGTGAAGCTGTAACTTGTAACTTGTAGAGGCGTTCATTTAGGCAGCATAGCACTGAATATCAAGAGTAATGCGATTGAGGAGCTGTGAGGGGCAGCTTTTGCCCTCATAGAAAATCCACAGGAATCAATAATGGAATTGTTAAAGAATCAGATCGATTAGTAGAATCTGCAATGGCATGGCATTAGTATCAATAAAATCTCAGCAATTCCCATCCCAGTGAGGTACGCTTCCTTAAATATCAAACATTTTTTGGACAGTCATGCAGTTGGCACACTGTAGGCAAAAGAATCAGACACAGGCTATTTTCTAAAAACTTTCTGATGCGTGTACTTTAAATTCCTATTTGGCCCAGAAACCTGCAGAGAGAAACACACATAAACCTTTGCCCATCTGTAAATGTTCAACATCTTCCAAAATAAACAGGGCAATTTCTGTCACTTGAATTCAGCTTCACTTGGCAATCCAATTCCTCACCGCACTATGATGGGCATGAGCAAAGTGAGAAATGCGATTTCAACTTATTTACAGAGAAATACGCAGGTATAAAATGTCTCAAAATGATCAACATGACATGAAACTGTCAGCTTACTGCACTTACTCACTCAGTTCTGCCATGTTAAATACCAAACAGGCAATAAAAGACAAAATTAGGGCAGAGGAGTAAAGAAGAAAACAAGCACATCAGAGTTTATGAAAAGGAAAGTGGCTTTTAGGCTGGTTTAAAAGGTAAGTGGTTTAGCCTGAAGAATCCCCAGCAAGGCAAACTTCAGTCTCACGGCATGTCTGATCAGATTACCATTCCCTCTCCACTGCAGTCATGGCTGATGTCTATTGTCTAGTTACAATGGAAGCAACAGTATGATGATTCATTTTCAGTAGAAGCTGATCTCCCTAAAAGCTTTAAAAATTATAGTCATAACAGAGCATGAGTTGTCAAAAACTTCTATTACTCTACTTTTGATACTTTCAGTAGCTAACATTTTACAACCTGATAATCCATCCATCTTCTTCCACTCATCCGGGGTTGGGTTGTAGTAGCAACTGGATAAGCAAGTCAACCCAGGTTTGTCTCTCCCTGGCAACAATTTCCAGCTAATGTTTAATGGGTGCTCCTGGATTTTAAATCAGGAAAATAGAGAAGCCAATCATCAAGTAAGTGAGGACAATGGGGTTTATGTTGACAGAAATCTCTGGGGTATATAAAGCAGCACATTCAAGCAAGGGATGATCATGAGGCCCACAGGAATGTCACACTCTCCCTCCCAAATGTTAACAGTTCATCTCCGAGTAAAAGTAGATTGGTATAAAGATATTTCAGAAAATCCCTGAAACATTTTGAAGATATCAAAATCACAAGATAGGTATAATCATGAGATCTTGTGACTTTGAACAACATGGTATCAGTAAAGACGTGGATGCAAACGTAAAGTAAGGAGTTTAGGGACATTGCACCCACAGGCAAAGGGAGACCACAAGGACCAATGGCCCTGACGGTTTGACCTTTGACCTGTATTAGGGCTGATAGATATATCGTTATCGTATCGATGTCAAGATATGAACATCAACGCTATAGATGTCCCTCATGCTCGCCCTGCATGTACAGCTCTGGAAATCACAACAAAAAAAACATTTTTACGACTGCCCTTGAATGCACCACTTGGTTTTCACAAAATCCACAGTCGTATCGTATTATATCGAGATATTTGGCATGAATATCGAGATATGAAATGTCCATATCGTCCAGCCCTAACCTGTATCCAGTTCATCCTTGAATCAGGGTGGGCATTTGTGCAAGGGTTAAAGAAAATCCCTTGGAGTGGTCTAAAGATACTCTTCTTTAAAGCAAGACATGATGCAACATCAGCAACCATGACTTCAACCTTTGACCTTCAATATTTAAAAGCATATTTCCATATTCATAAAGGCTGCTACACTTTGTTAACAATTGCTAATGTTCAGAAAACCGTGTTGTCACAGACCAAGTCCCCCTTAAGCAGCACTTTTCTGGCCTATCTGTGATGCTTTACTGGCCCTTTAAGGCTCCCTCCCCCACTTAGGCCCAGTTTTCCCTGGTTGGCACTGGAGCTGGTACTTGGAGCCAATGGGCCAAACAGTGGAAGGAACAGTGGTGAAAGACGTCACACTGGTTGGTCTATTCAGGGGACAGGTAAAGATTTGTTTTTGGCAGCTACTGGCGACGTAAAGAGAAGGAAAGGGACAAGCCCTCCTACCACTAACTGTTTGTCTTGTGCATAGAAGTGCTCCATCACACAGAGGAGGCATGCAAAACTTTTAAATTGATTTTCTGCTCTCTTCATCCCTGAGTGTGAATGGTTTAAAGTAGCGGATGACATTTTTCAGGAATTTCCATGAGTCATGTGATTCCCGCGGGAATCCCACAGGATGGGAATCATCCTGTGATCGGGACCGGACGGGAAAAAAAAGCAAAAGGAGCAGGCAGGAGCAGGAACGACATTAATAGATGATCATTTTCAGTCGTGTTAAACAACCAGATGAACAGATGGGTCCATTTTTGCAGTCATCTCTCGGTGAGAGCAAACACTCTTGACCACGCTAGCAACACAGAAGAACTACAAAAGTGGTTTGACTTTCTGTCACCACCGGAAGTGAAAAGCGACAAACATTGTTTACACCGACCGAAAGTCAGGCATGTGAACCTTAAAGGCATTTTTTTTTTTTTGCAATGGACTTTTACCTAAAATAAAAAATGCAACATTTTTCATCATTTTTTGTTTTATTCAAACGGAAACGGGACAGGATTTTTTTTTTTTCTCTGGCCCGGGATTGGGACGGGACCGGATTTTTTTCTCTGGGAGTGGGACGGGACAGAAGTGAAAATCTGCTCCGGTGTCATGCTCTTGTTTACAGCTAATCCCTTTAGGCCTTCTTGAAATATTTAGTTAGAGCAATCAATGACCTTGAGGCTCGATGACCTTGGCCTTTAATCTATGACTTTCAGAGTCTGGTCCATTCATCCTTGGGTCAGACTGGATATCTATGAAGATATTCTATAAAGCATTCTTCAGGTATTTCATGCACAAAGCAAGGATCTACATGATGAAAATAAAAAAAAACCTTAGACGTCTTTATATTGAATGTTTACACGATCACCCTCTCAAGCCTACATGCCCCTAACCTTTGACTCCAAAATCTAATCTTATCCTCACTGAGTGAACACAAGTATTTGTACCAAGTATCTTTCTGGAATCTTGAAATACTCTGTTCACGCGCAAGATATGACTGTGGAGATCCATGTCTTTGACCTAAGACCTGTCGAACCGAATCAGTTAATCCTTGAGGAAGAGTGGACATTCCTGCTAATGTTTAGGAAGATTCCTGAAAAGAATCTTTATCAACAGGAATCAAGCAAGAGATGAAAGTAAAGCACAAGGATACATCATACAACCCTAAGAGAAAATGTCTCAGGCCTTCGCTGTTGTTGGCAAGAAGATAAGAAACAATATTTGGCAATTAAAACAAGAAATTAAATTAGTGTGTGCAGAGTTGTTCTATTTTTTACTGCTGTGGTTTCAAATCAGCTTCAATAAAGTTTAAATTTAACCTAATATTGTCTGAGAGTTTAAAAAATTGGCACTGCAACATCACTAACAAACAGAACAAAGTCCCTTGGTTCTAAATCTCCTCCTCTGAAATGCTCATGTTTGGTCAATGAGAAACTCGAAATTACCCACAAATATGTGCATGTTTGTGTGTTTGCTCTGAGTACTCGGTACACTGTTGACCTCTTTAGGGTCTTTCCAGTGAGTTACCCTTCAACTAAATGACTCACATCATACCAGACTCTGCTTCTTCAAAAATTCTTCAAAAAAGGGCAGCTGTTTGGAGAAGTGTAAAATTGAAAACTTTGCTGTGGTTTGGGGAAGTGAAATACCAGTGATAGCTAAAAGTTATCTTTACTTCCTCAAGAATAACTCACTGTAAACATTGATGGGAAGAGTAAAAGCATGTGTGGTATTATTACTGCAGCCATTCAGTCTGCAGCTTTGTGCTTTTAACTTGAAGAAATTCTATAAGAACTCTTACCTTAAATACCCTTAATAAGTATGGAGGATAATTAAACATTTCTTATTTTGGATCTTTTTTTATATTTTATTTATCCATTTTTAATTGAGCAGATAAATCAATGGCCCTTCTTTACAAACATTCATCTGTTGGCTGTATTATTTGACAATTTTCAGGTGTTGCTTTTTCTTCTTTTTTGTTTTTGTGTTGGTTTGTTTGCCTTTTTAAAGACGAAGGCAGAAACACATCTGATACTACAAAAAATGAAGAGTGCTGATTTTCAAAACTGACATGAAGTTAAATCAAACCAAATTATTTCTTTGGGTTAAATTTAGAAAATATCAAAGATGTAGTTTCTAGAGTACAGTGAAGGTTCATGCACCCTCTTTATATTATTAAACAACTGGTCTGCAAACCCTCCTGAGTCTTGTAGTGGTTATGTGCCGCCAATGTGGTAGCAAAATTCCAGGAGTTTTCAAATTTGGTAACTTTCCATGGGAATAAACTGGAATAAATCAGAATAAATATGCAAGGTACAAAATTGAAGGTTTGAAGGTTGGTCCATTATAGACATTTTAAATATAGTTGGAAAATCATTTGACTTTAGAACTATATAATACACTAACTGGCCAAGCAAAAAAATAATTCAGCACCTGGATTTTACAAAGCAAATAGGTACGAGCCTCCTATTAGATAATTTCTGCATGGGCGATTATCTTTCAGCTGGGAACAAGTTATTTAACCTCAGCTGATGCAATGAGTAGCTTCTGATTTCTAAAACAACCCTGTTGAAAGGCACATCCTGTGGTCGTGGAAAAGATGTGAGTCTGTTTAAAGCTAGGGTCTACGATCTGAAAACCAGTTTGGCTGTTGAGACAGATTTGAAAAACGCAGCCTGCCCCTCCTTCACTCACCGCTCCCCTCCGTGTTCCAAGATCCCGCCCCCCAGCTCGTGTTGCCTCCTAACAACACGCCCCCTCCGAAAGAGCAAGAAAAATATATATATATATATTCATTGGCATTAAAGATAAATGAGATTGCTCATAGCTGAAAGCAACAAACATGACAGTCATCCCCCTTGTAACACACAGCGGTAGCCATTTCAATTGGACCAGCAGCGAAGCGGGTCTGGCGTCGCCACCGTTAGCCAATCAGAGCAGAGCCGATTGTGGGCAAGGATTTACGTTTCTTGGCGTGTCTTCACCAGCTCAGTTTACAATGCTAACAATGAGTGGCTAACTTATGCTAAAATCTATTGACAGAGCCTACCCGTTCCGACCAACAACGTTCAGTCATTAGCCAGTATAGGCATAGACTAACCAGAGTTATTCAGCAGACATCTCCCACTGTAGTAAACAAAGTTATAACCTGTTCAACAGAAATTCAGCTGTCTCAGCGTCAGTTTTCAATCCCAAATCATTCTGCAGCTTTTTCCACCGGTCATACGATTCTCTAATGTTGAGTCTCCGTTGGGACCTGTATTGCTCATATTTCTTCCTTACTTCAGCCTTTCCCTCGAAACTTTTACGTTTCCTTCCCTTCGATTTGGAGGGTAACAGAAGCGACCTCCTGGTTTCGGTACTGGTCTTCTCCGGCTCCATGATGCTTCGGTAGCTGTGCAGCTCGCTGCTCACCGGTATATGAGGGAGGTAGTGGGGAGGAGGCGGGACGATGCGGAGCAGGGGAGACAGGGGATTGGATGGACTCATGGACCAATCCGAACTGCCGGGAACGACAGTTTGGATGGTCAACTATTATGCCGCTTTGCAGCAGATATACTGAATGGATTTTTTTCATTCTTTTTGGTCTTCATATTGCGTAGATCGAACCATAGGACCATAACGGCCTTATAAACGGTGTTATTAAGATGTACCAAGATTCCAAATCGTAGATCATAGCTTTAAAAAGGGTCAAATTATTGGCATGCATCAAGCAGAGAAAACATCGAAGGAGATTTCAGAAATGACTAAAATTGGGTTAAGACCTGTCGGACACATTATTAAAAACTGGAAGGATAGTGGGGAACCATCGTCTTCAAGGAAGAAACGTAAGAAAAGAAATGAATCGTTTAATTGTAGTATATCACATGAATGTCTGCCTCTGAAAAAAATGTTTGAATTAATGTTTTGATATGATACAGTGCATGTTATTCACTCATTTTCAGTTTATTCCAATAAACTACCATGGAAAGTTTCAAATTCAGAATATTTCCACTATTGCCCAGCCTACATGGGAAGCTTCTGGAATTTTTCTGGAAATATATCAGACATTTTCCTCCCTTTGCAACCCCAATCTGAGCAGAAATTGAATATCATGCATCCCTAACTAGAAGTTATTTCAAACTAAACGCAGCGAGTTTTCAATACTTTAACTGTGGGTAAATTCAAATGTATGTCAAAGTCATGAGTAAAATAATTTGGACATTTCAGGTGTTACATAACAAAAAAAAGTGATGGACAAGATTTGATATGCTTTGATAACTACATGAACAGCAGAAAATAAACAAGAATATTGTACAAATAGGCCAATGGTAATGCCAGCGCAGCACACAGAGGCTTTGACCTTGATGCTGGTGACATGCATAAAGTGTAAATGGACTTCAGCACCATCTCAATGCATCCACCCATGCACTGTCACATTTACTCACTGATGGATCTCAGTTTAGATTTAATTTATCCATCAGTATAAGCTCATACATCCAAATCCTGTCGTCCCTATTTACATGCCACTGATGCAGCAGTTGAGCAACTTTGGGTTGAGTGCATTGCCCAAGGATACATCGACACGTGGCAGCCAGAGCTAGGCTCAGACCCTCAACCTTCTGATTGGTAGCAGATCACACTGCCAAACAAGGCTACTTGTTCTGTGGCCTCTTTTTTTGATATGTCATGCCCCCACTCTCTCGCAACCTTGTTTCAGAGGCTTGTCACTAGAAAGGCCAAAAATGATGGCCCATTCATCAAATTTCACTAGCCCATCTGGGAAAGAGACAATATCCCTTCTATAGATAAGTCTGTAGTGTTCTTTGCTTTTCATTAAATAAAGAAACATGGTCCTGACCTGATGAAACTGCTACTGAAGCTGTTAGCATCTATGCTTCTCTCTGCACAAGCAGTCACTTCAGGCTTTCATCTTGCTCATACTCCCCATGTCCTCCTGCTCTAAAGGACTCTGGTTGGGCCATCCAGCTTTGGCCCACTCACAATAATTGTGGACTGGAGTTTACTAAGATGGATTGGCCTGACTGCATACATTAAATCAGGCTGATCCAGCTGCACTGCACAGTTATAAAAATGAAGCCTTACATCAAGAGTCCATGCTACCTGTTTTACAAAATGAAGCATTCTAATAACCACATTTGTAATGTTTACTCTGATAGCAGCAAACAAGTTCAACTTTGATTTGACTGTGAGTTAAAGTGTGAAAACTGAAGACATAATGACTGAAAAGCATCACCCTTGGGCATAAAATACTCTTTTAATAAATTAAGGCTTTTGTGTCTGTTGTCTTACCTTCTTCTCTGAAACTTCAATAACTGTTGGTGACAAAAGAGAAGCCAGCAAGTTCCTTATTCTGCTCTTGGTTATTAAGAAATGGAGGCACGCTGCCACACACTGACAGAATTAAAACCAAAACATTTTTGCACTGCCTCAGAACAAAAAATATGCCAAAATATGTGAGTAATTCAAACATTGCTGTTTCTCCTCTTAGCAGCTTCTGGTTCAAAATACATGTAGAGATTTGTAACTTTAGTTCAAAGCTAATAAAAGCACCGGCAGGTTTTCACAGTTATTTCACTATGAGACGGTGTAAGTAAACTTCTGCGATACTCAAAAAAAAATAAATTTGTTCCGAGGAGTATTATGAAGTAAATTAGTCTGATAACACCGCACTGAGAATAACTATGACAGAAAGTCAACCTATGTGCTGTCTTAGGGTCAAACTGGCCTGTTTCACATCATATTCACAAACATATGGGGTAAACAACTAATGCTAGGGAGAAATAGCAAAAAAAAATTCAAGATCAAGATTTTGAGGTGGATTTTTCCCTTGAATGCAATAAAGAAAAAGAAAAATCACTATGTTTTGAAAAGGCCAACTGTTGCCATTAGAAATGCATTCTCGTTTACTTCTTGTGCATCTCCCGATGCTCTACAGCAGTAATAGTATCTCTAGTTATAAAAAAGTGAATCACATTGCCGTCTTTCGAAAAATCTTAATATTTATCACACTAGCAATGTCATCTGATTTGAGTGAGGACGACAATAGTGGTAGTTTTGTTGTGAAAAATGACTGACGTTCAGTACAGAATGCAAACTTCTGGCAGTAAATGGGGATATAAGCCATTCATTTAAAAAAAAAGCAAAAAATGATTTTGTTTCCATGCAATATAAATTTTGGTTTTAAAAACTCAATTATTATGCATCAGTTCAGAAAGTATTACAGATGGTTCACTTCCACTAAGGAGAGGACAACACATACATCAAGGAAAGCAAATATAGGCTCTATATGTTTCTATACCAGAACTTATTCTGTGACTCAAAGATGTGCTGAAGTAACTACTACATGTATAAGAACATTACCTGACTGTAAGTATAAGATTAAACCTCAAACATACTGAATGGAAGATCCTGTCTTATCACTTAAGCACTGCTGACACGTGTTTCAAATTATTTAAAGAGCCAGTTCACCTTAATTACACGAGATCAGCGTATCAAACTTTAGAGAGAAAGTGGCAAGTCGTTCATTCTGATTGAGGAATCTGAGTTTCTCAACTATCTGAAATTAAACAGGTAATACCCCCAGACTCTGTCTATATCTATATCACGTCTCACAGGGCAGCTGTTAGGTGAATGACGCTCACAAACACATTATTTGAAAAACGTGGGCATGAATTCAGCATACTGTCTCAAAAACACAGCCGACTATGAAACGCACTATGCCCCGAGTCCTGTGTACACATGCTGTTACTAAAACCACAAAGAGTTATCAAATTAGAGGTGTTGCTTAGCACAAGAGGTGCACACAGTCGAACTTTGACCCTTGGGAATATAAACAAAGCAAAGTAGAAAGCCTTCAGTAAATACCTTAATAGAATAAAATATATAACGTATGTATTTATCAGCCAATATCTGAAATGCCAATATTTCCTCACTCATTTTCACTAATCCTAACACATATACAAGCACACTTTTGTTTGTTTGTTGACACCAAATCTACTATTCATTAAAAAAGATACGCTAACCTCTTTGTTTGCTTCAGAAAAAGACATATGTGCAGACGTGACAATATCCATATTTGGTAACAATTAATTAATATCCTTGCATTTAGCACATCATGTGAAAAAGGCATTTTAACACCAAGCAGAGCTTAATTTACTTTGTGACTATTCTATCTGCAGGAGTTTTCATATCTGTAAAATGATAACTTATTTTGCCAATTGTAGTATCATGCTGTTAATACTGTGCATCCTTAAAATGCAGCAACAGCGCTTTAGCTCTTTTTCAGTATTTTCAGATTATTTTCCAACACAGGCAAACTCTATAAACCTGAGCTTGAGTCAACAAAAGTCAATACATGCATGAATGGAGACCTTACCCAGACTTTATTTGGAGGCAGCAGGTGTGGGTGGACTCCTTCAGGTGCACATTAAATTCATTTTAAGTCCTTCAGAGAGAGAGATGGAGCAGGTGTGTTTATACTGAGCAGGTATCCACAGCGGGGCATGCGAGCGCTCACCACACTGATTACAGCGAGCTAAATTTGGCCTGTGCTCACACAGACAGTAGGCCGATCAGAGCTGTGATGTCAGAGGGGAGGGGGCGGAGCCTGCAGGCCACGGGTCAGGTGTCTGCTGCAGCCTCACTGCCTCCACATACAAAACAACATCCTGATTCATCAGTTCAACGAAGGGCTGGTATAAAGACCAAAAACAAGGTTTGATCTTGAATGCTGATGATATGTGATGTATACTCCCTGGCCACTTTATTAGGGACACTTTGCTTGTACAGAGTTGGACCCTCTATGGCCGTCAGATCTGCCTATACTCTTCACATCAAGGAGTCAACAAGGTGCTGGAAACATTCCCAAGAAACCTAAGTCCATACTGACATGACAACATTACATGATGTGTCTCCAGTTCCATCACATTCAAAAGTTGCTCTATTGGATTGAGATCTGGTGAATATGGAGGAAACTGGAGCACAGTGAACTCATAGTAGTGTTCAGGAAACCTATCTGAGATGATCTGATCTTTGTAACATGGCACAGTAGTCACTGTGGTCACAAAGGGATGGACATGGTACCAAGATACATTTGTGCATTCAGAGACGATCTTCGACACACTCTGGCAGTAATGTGTGTTTATTATCTGGAAACATTCTGGCTATCCTCCTTTGGCCTCTGGTATCGACAAGGCATTTTCTCCAATGCCATGCTTCCCCTTAGTGGTCTGGGGCTCAAGATAAAATTATACTTAGGGCTCCACTTTGTGCAGGGGCGGCCCTGTCTGGTTTGGTTCAGTACAATTGGTGCAGTTTGTGGCAGTAAGCCCAGATCTAGTCTGCGTTTCCACTGCCAGCCATACTTTCACTTGAGGGCAGGGATGTAAGCTGTCTTTCTCCAGTCTTAGTTAGAATAATTTAAATGACCAGACAAGTAATGGTTAACTAAATAAGGGTATCTAACAGCAGAGGAACTCAATTATCCTTTGTCTTGAGCAGGGACATTTTTAATTGCACAAGAATGTTAGCAACCTTTTAAAAAAAGGAAACTATCCCTGTTCCTTGTACTTTTTCAAAAACCTTGCTGGCATATTTGTACAAATAGGACAATGAGCAGGTATCCTGCATTCATTAAAAAGCAAAAAATCCTAACAGGGTGTCTGAGACTTGTATTCTAATAAAGTGCACCAAGTTGGATTTTAGCCGAGATCCAATCAGCCAATATTTCTAAGCTCATTATCGTCGTTACCAATATTCTTGTCAAGTGTACAATACCTTTGCTTAATTAAAGTTGACTTGTTTCTTTCATGGTTAAAATCCATTTCTGCCATGAAAAGATCTGAAGAAAAACTGTTCATGCTGTAACAAATTAAACTATTAATCCATAAGAGTGGACACTTCATAATAATGTGTAAACAAAATTGGAATATTAAACCATTTTCCAGTGTTACAGCCAGTATATGTGGGAAGTTTGGGGCCAATCTGTATGGTCAAAATATCATCTGTAAATATCAGCAGACGTTTCCATACCATGGACATCAATAATGGCCATTGTAGTTAAATATCTGCCTATCTGTTTTCTATCTTTTTTTGCAGTTACAAAATGTGTTTGGATTTACAGAAGTTTGACCGGAGTAGTTAAATGCCTGAGCAACATCAAATACTTTGCTTTTTAAGTCACTGTAGATCTGACATCTTTTTTTTAAATAAACATCAACAAACACTTGATCAAGATAAAAATGTTGTCTTACCCTTTACTACCATTTTTATTCTACTGGGCTCTTCATCTTCATCATCTTCAAAACTTGATATATTGCCCAGCCCTTGTTCAGGGCATGTGTAAATACACAACTCTCGTATCTATTTATTAATCAAAGCTGATGAAATAATCAGCCGTCATGTTTTTTGTTGCAACAATATACAGAGAATGCTTGGAGGCTGAGAGCAGTGTTTCTGTGTTGATGGAAAAAATCCATGAGACAGCATGGTCAACAGCTGCTCAACCTCCAGAAATTCATTTCGGGGGAACATCTGGTGTACATTACACTGCCTTTTGGTAATTATTTTCATATATTCATGTTCCTCTGAAACAGAACCAGACAAGCTGAGCCTGCAGAACATATTGAGTCTAACAGGCGGCTTGAGTTAAAACATATCTGATCATTGAGTTTGAAAAGTGAGACAGAAATAGAATTGAGAGTAGAAATATGCAGTGTTTTAATAGTTCAAATGAAACCTCACACAAACCACAAGAAAGACATAATTAGAAAAATGGCCATGACAGCTGGTTGGTAGCTTCAATCTATTCAAAGAATTTACTGCAGAGCTTCATGATACTTCATATGTTTATGCCTCTGCCCCACAGACAGCTGAGGCCGGAAGCTATAAGTAAATATCTAAATAAATGTTTACTGAACTTTGCACAACACTCCACTCTGATCATAGCAATGCAGTGCAGATGGATCTGTAATCAGACACATCCAACTTGCCAATCTAAAATCTACAATAACTGTCAGCACCCCAAAGCGAGATGGCCCAATCAGCATTGGGTGTGGCCTAGGAGCAAGACAGCAGCAGGAAGTGACTGCCTACTTTATTAAATGAAAAACAAATACCAACCCTATAACTGTCTCTATGAAAAGGGCATCTATAACAGTTTGGACGATATCTAAACTGTGCTTTGAGGTATTTTTTATAAAACTTTTGCTTACATTTCCTAGAATACACTGACAAAATTCAGAGCCTTATATTCCTCCCTTGTTTGGTAGTACAATATTTCAATTATGTCAGATTTTTTCAGTCTTATGGTCACCCCTTTCCTTGTAAGCATTACATTTAAAGACAACTTTGAGGAATGTAATTCAACATTTGCCCAAATGTCCACTCTAAATTCTGGATGCACTGATTCAGTTTTAGAGTCAGTTATGTCACATGTCCACACCTTTAATGCGAACACAGTATCTAAGGAATGTTTTAGAAATTGAAAGAGGATGGAATTTTGTATGGAAGAACGAAGAGACTAGATTTAAGGGGTCAAAATCAGGTGTGAAAATTGAAAACCAACTCTACCAACTCTACGCTACTTACAGCCCGGTGCTCTAAGACGTGTAATATAAATAATAAAATAATATAAATTTGCTCTAGTTTTAATTGTCTTGTTCCCGAAGTTGAGTATCCAGGCCAGTCCAGCCCTGTCCGACCCTACCGGAAGGCTAAGGAATAGCATTTATAGATAACCTATTTTGATGCTATAAACTCATCTTAAAGTGTGTATTTCGATCAGGCATATATCTAAAAGTCAGACTTTTTTGTAATTACTTAGAAACTCCTCACAGTCTCTTTAAGAAATCACACGACCACAAAAACCACCCCAGCACCCTTTCTGGATGAACATGCCTACCTCACGCGGGCATAAAATCACCTGGTATTTCTACTTGGTTTAGGAACAAAACAAGACATGTAAGTGTAACAGAGAAAACTGCTATCAAGCATTTTGGGCTGTAGTTATCACAGACCTAGCTCAAGAAGTCCTGTGGGGATGGTGAAGTCAACAAAAAGTTACTCACAGCTGCATTTGATAATAAATCATGAGATGTGAGTATAGTTAGTTTCTGTTTTACCATTTCAACTTCACAAAAGTTTAAAATGAGGTGTATTGTGGCACCTATGGGGCTTTAGATGCCAGCTACAAATCTACAAAACTTTGATTCAAATTAGCCCAGGAATCTTTGTGTCATCTCTGTCACTATCAAACTTCATCATCTACACTGTCTGATAAAGGCATAAACGCCCAAAACATCATTTTAAAAACCCCCACATCAGACAGAAACATTTCTTATCAGCAGCTCAGAGGAGTCTCAGAGTTTGGGGAGTCTGGAAATGTCTAAATGGAAAAATAAGATTTGTCAAAGGACCCGCGGAGTGCAGTTTTAATCTCTGAACTTGTCTTTGGGAAAAAAAAAAAGAAATAATGACACTTAAATGTCGTCCATGCTAGAGCTGTAGAACTAGATAATCCTCTTCCAGTCATTACAGGTGGATAGATCTGCACACACCTTAGATGACACATGGTACAGACACATCGGATCAAGACTGGTAAGTGACACACATACAGTATTAGCAGGGCATTGACAAAGAGACATCTTCCTCTATCCAGCACTTTGTTGTTGAACAGGGAAAGGCATTTAAGTTCAACCTGGACTCAGTGCTCTGAACAGAAACACCCATATAAGATGACAGATTCTCAACAGCATCACTGATGCAGCTGGATCACACTCGAAAGCATATCCAGCTGCTGATGGGATGACCATTCCATCAATCAAATTCATTACTGGCCAGTCGGATTTTTCAATGTGCATGCCATACTGTCACGTGTAAAGTCACTACGTAGAAAAAATTCTTGTCAAAACATGTCAGAAGTAGAGCAAAGGTGACCTTTCTATCGAGAAATGCTTTCACTGTTGTTTTATTCTTTTTCATTTAATAATGAAATGCTGTCCAGATAAAACTGCATCTGAGAGCCCATGTACAGGACAACGTTGTCACCAGAAACAGATAGGTTCTGCTTTGCGTTTTCAAAAGCCTCCGTGTTCACACAGAGACGCGAGAACGACAGAAAACACCAAAGCCTGCATGCCAGGCCTGTAGATGGCAATGTAGGTTTGTGATGACACGGTGGTGTCACAACACACATACACTTTACAGTGAAGATAAACTTTTCACAAACTACATCCGCGAGTGGATGCACCAAGACGCAAGATTTTTTTGCCTGGATGACAAATGTGTCCAGATATTTTTGTCCAGAAAACAAACTGAGCAAAGTCGGCTCCACACATGTTACTTGGAAGATGACCAAAGCTGTTGTTGTTCCTGGAATCAGCGCACATCCTTTATCTGAAAGACTACAGTGCAAACAGCGACAACAGTGTTTTAGGGGGAAAAGCTAATTCCCGTTTACATGGACATGGATACCTGGACCTCTTTGAGCTGTCACAGCAGATTAGAGCTGGTCAAGATACCTGATTACAGACTTTGAATCAGATACAGCTGCTACGCGAGGCCACAATAACACCAAGAGGGTATAGTATCTGTGCCAATTGCATTGGGCTTCAGCTTGGGTGACGTGACATGGCTAAAGCTCCACATACACACAAAAGGCAAAGACACACTCACAGTGCTCCTGCTTCACCTAGAGTCCATGTGCCCCTTTAGAGCAGAGCAACACCTCTGATGCTACCTCTGGAGACAGAACAAATGGAGGGTCACCTCAATTTTCCATCTCTGTGACCGTAACAGTGGAGGTGAAGCTTCACAGGGGCATAAATATGTAGACCTGAAACAGCTTGAATGTGGCTTCATATACCTTCAGAAAGGGCTGTGAGGGGAGAGGGAAGAGGAAAGACATGCTTGTCACTCCTTCACACCTTCTGAAACAGTCAGAGCATCTCCACCTTTGCTGCTTTTGTATTTTTGATGATTGGCTAAATGCAATAACCACCTGATGCAGACTGATAGCAAGCTACTGGAGTGATGGACTACATTCCTGCAAGAGACATGAGATTGTAATTCATCAACTATATATTTGAAAAATATCATTTATCATAATGTAGAGCGGACAACCTACACCTCCCACAATCCTTGAGTGTCACTTTGATGTCTATACTTTATGAAGCCTGTGATCACCTGCATACTTTCAAAGTCAGCTGCTTCTTCTACATTTATCTCTTTTTTTTACTTTATAAAAAATTCTGGTGCCTTGGACTTGGACTGTATACAAAACATATCTGTTTAGAATGTAAGGTATATATTTCCCAGCCCTGCCTCAGACAGCTTGAATCCCACAGTAAATATCCTGACAGTTTTGTACTATATGCATCTGGATAATCCAGTTTTTGTAAGTTTCTGTTTGCATGCATGTATTTGAGCCCCTCTGTCTGCGTTTGTTTTGTGTTGTCTTCCTGGTGGGTCTGCACACAATGGTGTAGGTCTGTCTAAATGGAGAATTTGAGCATTTACACAGTGTTGTTGTTTCAATAAAATTCAAGTCCGGCCACTTTCAATTGTAAAGTCTTCAGCAGATTAAATACTGATTCACTGAGATGTTCCTTGAGGGCTGAGAATTTCAATAAAGGAGAGGAGTGTACATCTGAGTTTGTGAGCTTAATGCGAGCAAAAAATGGCATGAAAAGCCCAACAGATTTTGGGATTTTTTTAACATTACAAAGTGACTAGTTTTGTTGACAACTTACAAATGACTGTTCTCTGAGATACAGATACTTTCTTAGTTACAAGTAAAAAGAAACTATTTTAAAGCACAACTATTTCTGAGGTTGACAGACAATGGTCCAAAAAAGAGAAGAAAACCCCAGTGAATAAGGTGAACATGCCTTATTCATGTCAGAGGTCAGATGATAGAAATGAAATAGAAACTAAAAAAACAAGTCTTAACACCCAAAGTGCGGGGAAGACTAGGGCTGAATGGTCAATGCATTGAATCTTTAATTAGACGGACTACTGCACAAGAAGACAACACCAGGTGCCACTGCTGTCAGCTAAGAACTGAAAACTGAGACAATTTTCACCAGCTCACTAAAACTGAATGATAGAGGAATGGAGAGATGCTTTTGGTCTGATGAATCTTGATTTCTGCTGCGATACTCAGATGGTAGAGTCAGAAATCAGTTAAATCAACATGAGGCATGGATCGACCAACTCTTTTATCAACGGTTCAGGCTGATTGGGGTGGTGTAATGGTTTGGGGGACATTTTCTTGGCACACTTTAGGAAACCTCCTATATATTGAGAACCATTCAAGCACCATAACCTACCTGAGCTTTGTTGCTGATGATTTCCATCCCTTTATGACCATAGTGGACCATCTTCTGATGGCTACTTCAAACAAGATAATTCAGCATATACAAAGCTCAAATCATCTCAAACTAGTTTCTACCCTTCTTTCCTTGGTATTTTCAAGAGCCATCCGTGTTCACACGAAGATGATGTGAAAATTGTGACAAAGATCCACGAGAACTGAAAATGCTGTACTGTGCATGACAGGCCAGTAGCTGGCATTGTAGGTTTGTACTGAAACAGTGGTGTGACAACATGCGTTCACCAGTGATGACAAACTTTATACATACAAAAATGGCGTGGGCACACAAAGAGACAGGAATTTCTTGTCTGGACAACAAATGTGTCTGGATATTTTTGTCTAGACAACAAACTAAGCACAATAGGCAGCACACTTCCTGTTTTTATGCCCTCATCTATTTAATCTCCCTTATCAATTTTAATGTCTTTATCTGACATTCCCACTACTACACTGTGTATAAGAGCAACTGAAACCACCAAATTTCCCTTGGGGGTTGATAAAGAGTTTCTTAGTCTGAAAAGGGGGTTCAACTCAGTATGAACAAGGTGTATCAAATAAAGTGGCCTTAGGTGTATATGGTTAGCTGAGTTTATCATACACAGCCCCCGATAGCTGCCACATGGAGATATTGCCCAACATTAAAACAATCCATGGATAGATGGGGTCACTGATGTATGGTTATGTCTTGGTATTTGTAACTCAACAGTTTTTAATTCCTTCAACTTTAATGCCAACCATCCCTAAATTAGCATATGGAATAGTCCTGCAAAGCACCTACATATTTATCTGCTGCTTATTCTATGGGTTATAGTTTGAGTAATTGACAAACTTTATTCTAAGAGGCTGGCAAGGCTGACATTCTTTGGAGAAAAATGTGTTTGCACCACAGGCACCGTGACAATTAGCTGCTAAGTCGGCCCTGATCACTCTCTGGAGAAAACAGAGCCAAGTCAGAGAAACACCAAATTTGTTCAGGCTGCAGAAATGTCCCTTGTTTTGGAACAGCTAGTGCGGCTGCTGTTTGGCGTGCTGAGAGGATTCCAGCAATTCCAGTCTTAACAAAAACTAAGTCAAGGCTTTATTGTGAATATCAGCAGGGAGCTCAGCAGTCGCCCTCCCAGGCAAACAAAATCCATCCCAGAGAGAGCGCAACAACAAGCAGCCATACCTGTAAGACGTCCCCTAATGCTTTCATTCTGTACTAAGTACAGTGTAATTACAAGGCTGTCACTGTGCCGATCCTCCTCCATCATGAAATGAGGGGGTCTGTGGAGATGAAGAATTGGCCAGGTTCAGCTTGGAGCCAGCAGAGTCAAGATATTTACAGAAAACTGAACAGGAGGATGAGTCCGCTTTCATTTGTTTTGTATTACAGATAAATACATATTTCTGACGCTAAATGTTGGCCTGAGTACTGCCAGAAAAGTACAAATAAATCTGTCTGTCCTCTTTTGTTTAGTAGAAGCTGGAAGTCGTCTTCAAAAATAGTCTTGGTAATAAAAATATTATTGTGTGGGAGATGTTTACATGGCTGTTGGCCAACCAGGATCCTTACCGGCAGCTTCATGATGCTCGTCATCAGTGTTACGAACATCAGGGCAGTCTGAGCACAAAAATATCTGTCCCATTCATACAATATGGAGTCTAGTGACAGAGAACTCTTTTAATACCAACATTTCTCCTTAAAAGTTGGCAACATGAGGGCTGGGCCCTGTGTATAATGTTTATCTTCACTTTTTCTCACCAACAGCTGTTATAATAACAGAATTAAGAGCTGGTTGAGGTGATTTTCACTACAGCAGCTCAGTTTCTATGTTCCAATGCAGCTAAAAAAAAAAAAAAAAAAAAAGGTCTACGACTAGAAAGATAGCACTTGGAAAGCACAGACCTTTACCAGCACCGCAGTCCTCACCCATATTGTGATTTTCACCATAAATATTAGTCCAACCTTTATGTCACCTAAATATTTAGATTCCTTGACCATGAAAACATACCATTATCAACTGGATTCATAATGATATCTGTTTTAGTTCAGTCGTTATTCATTGAAATCACATTTTTCATCATGGCGGTTTTATGCTGATCCAGATCTCTCCAAAAATGTAATCATTTGTTTGTTTGTTTTTTAGATTAGATAGGTTTATTGTCCCCAAGGGGAAATTCATTATCACAACACTGCAGGGTTGTTCCTTGCCACAATCCAAACATTCCTTGAAAATTTCATCAAAATCCATAACTTTTTGAGTTACACTATATTGGCAAAAGTATTCGCTCACCTGCCTTGACTCACACATGAACTTCAGTGACGTCTCATTCCTAATCCTTAGGGTTCAATATGACGTCGGTCCACCCTTTGCAGCTATAACAGCTTCAACTCTTCTGGGAGGGCTGTCCACAAGGATCAGGAGTGTTTATGGGAATTTTTGACCATTCTTCCAGATGTGCATTTGTGAGGTCACACACTGATGTTGGACTAGAAGGACTGTCTCTCTGTCTCTGCTCTAATTCACCTTAAAGGTGCTTTGTGCTTTGGTTCTCAGTCATGTTGGAAGAGGAAGGGGCCCGCTCCAAACTATTCCCACAAAGTTGAAGCATGGAATTGTCCAATATGTCTTGGTATGCTGAAGCATTCAGAGTTCCATTGACTGGAACTAAGGGGCCAAGCCCAGGTCCTGAAAAACTCCCCCACACCATAATCCCCCTCCACCAAAACTTACACTTGGTACCGTGCAGTCCGACAAGTATCGTTCTCCTGGCAACCACCAAACCCATACTCGTCCATCAGATTGCCAGATGGAGAAACTCGATTCATCACTCCAGAGAACGCGTCTCCATGAAGCTCTCTGCGCACTGTTCTTGAGCTAATCTGAGGGCCAGGTGAAGTTTGGAGGTCTGTAGTAACTGACTGCAGAAAGTTGTGCATTTCTTCTTTGATAAAAAACCCAATGGTATCTTCCTCCCAGTCGTCCAAGTTGAGGTCTGTAGCAACTGACTGCAGAAAGTTGTGCATTTCTTCTTTGATAAAAAACCCAATGGTATCTTCCTCCCAGTCGTCCAAGTTGAGGTCTGTAGCAACTGACTGCAGAAAGTTGCGCATTTCTTCTTTGATAAAAAACCCAATGGTATCTTCAGTCGTCCAAGTTGAGGTCTGTAGTGACTGACTGCAGAAAGTTGCGCATCCACTGACCCCGCTCCGTCAGTTTACATGGCCCACCACTTATGGCTGAGTTGCCGTCATTCCCAAACACTTCCATGTTCTTATAATACAGCTGACAGTTGTCTGTGGAATATTTAGGAGCAAGGAAATTTCATGACTGGATTTGTTGCACAGGTGGCATCCTATCACAGCTCCATGCTGGAATTCACTGAGCTCCTGAGAGTGACCCATTCTTTCACAAATGTTTTAAAAGGAGTCTGCATGGCTAGGTGCTTGATTTTATACATCTGTGGCCATGGAAGTGGTTGGAAGACCTGATTCTGATCATTTGGATGGGTGAGTTAAATAGTGTATGTTGCTAACAGAGAAACAAACGAACAAACAGATGCCAGCAATAACATAACCTCCTTGGCAGAGGTAAATATGCATATTTTTTTTGATCATTTATGCTAACACAGCAGTATGTTGAAATGGAACTTATCATACAAGAAGACAGGGCTGGTCTTATATCCCCACGACACAATCCAAAAAAAATTACAGAAACTCATTGATCTCCAGTCAAATTTTTAACCAAAAGTCAGAGGGGTATGTCTAAATTGCTCACATACATCTGCAGCACTTGGATGGATGTGGCACCAGTTGAGCCCACTTTTACAAATGTTACTTATATTTGTGCATTTAAGACAAACTGTTTAACTTTGCCTGCAATTAAGACTAATAATTTCACAGTGGATATTTTAGCACTACTCTTTTGTAACCACCATTTCAAACATGTATGAACAATAAAAAAATAGCTAGCCATTGTTATTCCTTAATTGTAAATTAATTAGTAAATTTAGTTATCCAGGTAGACTTACCTTAAAATAAATTATACTACGGTCAGTAAGATATCCTGTCAGTGACTTTAACAGTTCAAAAAGGTGTATACATTGTATTATTATTATCTCAATTACAGGAAACATTCTCAAAAAAAAGTTTGTAGAAGTGCTTTAGTCATTAATATAATTACTAAACTGTATGGTTGTGCAGCTGCTGCTGCTGCTGCTGCTAGTGCCTTCAAGCAAGAAGACTGCTGGTTCACCCCTATAGTTGGTCCTTGCTGTGCTGCTCTCCCTGTGCACGTGTGGTTTGTCCCATGGTAACTTGTCTTCTCCCAAAAGACCAAAAAGTGCTTAGGGTTCATATGTGACCCAAAATTACCCGTAAGCTTGAATGTGTGGATGGCTGATGACCAGTCCAGGGTGTCACTTAGCTCTCATCCGATTTTGCAACTCCAAAACAGGGTGGTGTAGATGATGGCTGGAAATCATTACAAATGCTTAACACTTTCTTGCCTTATGCTGCATTCTTTATACAATGGCAAGCAACATAAAAGGATCTGATCCAAAGACAAGGGAACAACATCAGAACAGGACGAGTAGCCAGTACCAGAAACCCGTGGTGTGGTGTGGAGTTTTTACAGCTTCTCTGCCAAATAAGAACGTGGTGTTGGATTTAGAGTAAACAGTAGTACTATTGAGTAAATAAAGTTTGTGGAGCGCTTTGTTATTGAACAATACAAGTGAACAAGCAGAGATGGACAGAGAAACTACAGGCTGTGGGTCTGCACCTCACAACTATCCTCTCAGCTGAAAACTAAACTATGGCACAAGTGGCACTAGTCCATCTGAGAAAGAGTGTTTGGGGAGGACTGAACAGTTTAGGAGCTTATCCAGCAGGTAATTGGATGATTTTCCTATCAATCACATTCATTACAGGCCAATCAGATGACGCAGGGGGCGGACACTACTGTTGAAGTCAGAAGTGCTAACAGATGGAATATTACAGGAGCTTAACAACGGTTTACAGCCAGGGCAGCCATCTTCAATTGTCAACCCAAGGGTGGCAAGGATCTGCTGACTTCACAGTAGGTAATTTCGACACTAGGGGGCGTTCTAGTTAAAATTTCCCACCTATAACTCGAAAATCCAAGCTTCCCAGTAAGACTGGAACACAATATAAAGGACCCTGATGGGGCTGTTCTGCTTTGAGCTACTAACCTACTTTCTTGTACACTGGAATTTGGCAGGATGAATCTTTCTGATTACAAGTATTGAATCAGGCTGATCCATGTGCACAACAAGGTTTCAAGGTCAAAGCAAATGACAATAAGCAAGGGAAAAAGGTATGGGCTTTTCTTGATGCAGTAGACATCCTTGATCACATTCTGTATGTCTGAAAAAGTATCAAGTCTGCTCAAAAACATCAGATGTTCTGTCATTTCACCTAACCAAAACCATTTGTGATTGAGAGACAGGGAACACTGTCCTATTGTCAGAAGTGTTTTGGCATCATTTCAGCTCCAAATTTCACCAGTGTTGTCTAATTCAGGGAAGTCATGAAACAGTTTTTCCAACTATTTTCGTTAACTTTGACACAGAGCAGTGTATAAGACCTAAAGAAAAAAAATCAAAATTAATTCTAAAACCGAACAGAATTTTAAAGTTAAAGTGTGTGCTGTAAAATGTTGATTATGTAGCTCAAATGTTGGCAGGTCTGTCCTCATAAACACTGAAGGCTGGGGTATTTTTAAAGTATACAAACATGGAACTCTCTGATCAATATTTAATCTCATTAAAAAATACAAGCCTCTAAAAGTGCTTGTGCAAAACCTGACAGGGCCTACCATCATGAAAACTCAACATTTTCAGTATTTACATTTTCAAACTTTACAACAACTTACAATTGGAGTACAGTAAAAAAGTTAAAAAAAAAAATGTTTTTATCTTCTGCAGAGAATACATTTACTTAATTAATTTAATCAATATATTTTCCAGCCCTACTTTGACATAAAATCCCCCCACATAAGGTGACTAGTATTGATCACTCCCACTGTGGTACTCAGATAACCTTCCACATCTTCAGGTTGTAAATCAGTAGATCTTTCAAGACAATCTTATGAGTCAGACACACCCTTCACAAGTATTCCACGAAGAATTAAGGTCGGAGGTATTTCCGTCTTCCACACTGTCACCTCCTCTGCACAATATCAGAGAAATTTGGTGAATAGCTGGCCTACATTCAGAGGCAGTGACTCTGACTTTACAGACCAATCCCACAGAGGAGAGGATCCACAGGGAGAAAAGGAAGATGACTCAGCTGCCCAGAGTCAAATCCACTGAGTCAACGCTGGCTGTTAAAAGTCTCAATAACAGAGAGAAGAGCAGATGCTTTATAAAAAAAAAAAGAACGGTGAGGAGATTTTTACAGGGTTGTGCCGTGTTGAAGCACAGATAACATCCGTGTCAGACGGGCTAAGACAAAAATGAAGACACATTCCTTGTGGAAGCAGGTAATAAAACAGGCTCATTATGTTCCAATAATAATAGCTGCACATTTTAATGGCATAGATCTAAGGTAGGGCTGGAAAATATGGCCAGGGATGATACCTTTATTGTTTGCTTTTTATTATTACTATTGGCCACTTAGCCAATACTCCCATACTCTGTTGGGGTTGTTTTTTATTTTTTTTTTATTTTGAGCCTTCAGTATTTAGTATATCATGCAGATTTAACCCATAGACACATTATAAAGTAATGAAATACAGAGACTCACTCTTCAGCTAGTCCTCACATGTGTCTTTACAGTTCTAGTCAACAGTATGTTTGAAGAGTATCTGATCGCCTGACACATAATAATGGTTGGGAAACTACTCTGCCATGTACTTTGGAGTTAGCCTGGATTTTTGGAGCTTCTTTGCAAGCTTAGCTGGTGTCTCAGTCTGTCACTTCAGCATGCTCGCATTGTTAATGAGGGGAGGAGGAGGGAGAGGGGAAGTGAAGCATGTATTGTTCCCAGCCTTAGTGACCCCCTCGGAGCATTTTACGGAGGGACATGTTCCTCTTTATTCTGATACAAGAGCTTTTAAAATGTCTGCCATTTCTATGATATTCTGGATTTATATTGAATTTCACTTTTATCGTCCAATTCCGTGATTCCAACAACAGTTCCATGATGGCCAATTTTATGGGGCCCTACATATGGTGATACACAACACACATCTTTACGTGCACACCTTGCTTCCACTATAAGGACACAACAAATGGCTGTTACAATACCAGAATCCAGAATTTTACACTGGGTTTTGGAGGAAGATGGAAGCAGTTGCAGATGTTTTGACTGATGATTTTCTGCTCTGTAACTCTGACTTGATGGTTGATATTTATGTATCTGTGTCTGTTATTGTCTTGTGTACATTACTTTAATTTGTTGCTGCCTGTATCATGTGTTGGCCAGGACACTCTTGCAAATGAGGTTTTTATTCTTCGTTGGGGTTTCCTGGTTCAATGAAGTTCACCATCATCATTCTCTCAGTCTGCACCATATCAAAAACACCACATCACTCACTTAATGCAATTTTTCATTTTTCTTAATCAAAATTGCAGAAAAACTTCTTCACAGTGTCCAGAGTTGGGCAGACACTTTGCAATTTTGGCCCACATGGGCATCTTCTCTGTACAGAGAAAAGATATCAAATCACTGCCTGATCAGCTGTCCAAACAGGTCAGAAACATTTTTGATATTTATTTATACATATACTGACATGTCGAAATGCTTTCACTCGCACAGTGAGTGTACAAGTTCTCCTCAACATCTGGCTGTGTAAGCTAAATCAATACTGCAATATTATCACCTACTCCTTGCAAATACATGTATCAATACAAATTTACAGAGTCAATGCAGCACCAAATGTTGTGATAGCATGTAACCCAAATATTACCTATAGTGCACTTCAAAATAGTGACAGTCAAAGCCAATCTATAAAGGCAACGAATCCAAATTGTAAATACTATCTAAGACTTCAAAAGCTCTGAAATCTGAGTTGTACATGGACATGTACCATATCCAGAGTTTGCTGAAAATATCCATCCATTACCTACACCGCTTGTTATTTTGAGGTCAAGAGGCTGGAGCCTATCCCAGCTGACAAAAGGCAATGGGATCTGGCTGACTTGGATCAGCTCAGTCAGGAGGCCGTCTTTTGACATTTACTCTTCATTTGTTATGGTTTTGTTCTGTCTGTTCAACAACAACAGAGAGAGGAAAAAGGAAAATCATCTTTTAAACAGAAGCCAGCTCAAGTCACAAAAATATAGCCACACATTTCTATTTTCTTGTTGTTTTGTGACTTGAATTGGGTTGTTATTTCTGTCTTATCAGTACTCCACATTTCTATGCTTAACTGTGCAACACTGGAGTATTGCATAACCTATTTTGTAATAAGCTGAAGGACAAAAGCTGTTAGAGAGTGCTGCTTTCCACTTAGCTATTGGATAATGTGCTCCCATTTATTTCACTTCAGAGCAAAGGGCATACAGGGATGCTCAACAAGAGGAGGCTGGAGAGGAATACCCCACAGGTTGTGGAGGATGTAGTGGTTATGTAGAGTAAGATTGCTCATACTTGAGTGCAGTTAACTTTAAGAGAATATAAATGTAAATGGAGTCTATAAAGAGGCTGATGGTGAAAGCTCAATGCTAAAATTCAGCCAGTCTGCTCCTGAGCAACAGTCACTGCGGCCTTGCATATTCAGAGAGATCCATGTTACCTTCCATCATCGTTGAAAAGAAGTAAAGAACAACTGCTGCCTAGCCCTAGTGAACATGTTTTCTGTAATAAACTCTTGTTTACCATTTAAACAGAGCAAAGAGGATCACCAAAGTCATGACTACAATCATGAATAAAGTCCAGCCAGGCTGAGACGATGTGAAGATGATGTGCTTTAAGAGGCAATTTCCCAGCAAACCTATGGGTGTGTTACAGCACAAAAAACACAGAGGACATCCATGTTTACAGGCCTGCCCTTTGAACGTGTCTGAGTGGGTGAGGCCAAGGGAGTGTAAATGAATTAGTAGGCTACTGTTCCCTTCACATGTGTGCCGATCCTCCCACAGACAGAGACGGGAGAAATATCTTGTGCAAATGAAATGGCTTGATGAAAAAGATCCTCCCTCAGAGATAAGTGTCTGTGTGTCGTCAAACAGTGGCTTTTTATTTATCCCTTTGACAATAAGGGAAGATTATTCACATGGCCTGTAAAGTGATCATAGAGGGTGTAACAGTATCATCCAAGATAATTAAAAGTTGACCCAAATATAAACAGTTCTGAACGACAACCAGTGAACTTGCTCCAGCTCCACTTATGACATAATAAGGTGCCAGTTAAACAGACCCGTGTGGGAGTCCTGATCCTATGGGGGATCACCAGAAAATATAGAGTATAAGGAGGGCAAATAGGAGGGAGGTGGGATGGATCAAAAAAAAAATTCCTTGTGATTAAAACAATATTTCCATTTTTTATATTTTATGAATTTAGCTAAAAGTCTGCATTTACTTTTTAATTGCTCTATTTAAATGCTTACTTTCGAAGATTTTTCAAAAGTACACTGTGCATTTTAGCATCTTATATTTAATTTCTATACATCATTTTTCACAATTTTAGTCTACTTTGTAAAGCTTCAGTCCAAAGTTTTTTATAAGTCCAACTTGAGATCAAATACTTAAGAATACATATCTCTAGCTCAATTCAAGTATCCGCAGATAATAGCTTAACTTGTTGATCAACTGAATTGACACATATCAAATATCAGACCATCTTTACAGATAAAATCTTGGTCATACGTACTGGTCATATTTCAGAGCTTAACAACTTTATTTGACCACCTGTCAGAAAAACAAGAAATAAAAAGGTTTTAGAAATCGGACAAAAACATACATATTTTTCTAACACAAATGAGGAATCTCAAATTAAAGTTGCACTTTTATTCCCAATTAGCTCACTAAAGCTTCTCTGAGAAGTCAGATATTATTCAAGCAGAACATTCAACCAACAAATCTATTTTTCTGTTCAGGAGTTCAAGTAAATAATTATATTTTGACATCATGATAGAGAAATATGACTGTGCTGTAAAATTTTACTGCTCTTGCTAAAACAGTAAACTAGGAAATTCACAGATAATAATACAGCTTCTTCAAACTGGTGTATTAACCACGACAGAAACATAAATATACTTTTGTTATGAACGAATGCTGTTAATTTAGGGTTGCCTGGCATGAAGCTTACATTGGGTGGTCTAACACATTTGTCAGCACTGTGCAAAGATTGGCTGTAATATCAGTACATTTTCGAATACACCAAACGCTCCACCCCATCAAGACTGAATGTCTAATTAAAAAAAAAAACATATAAAGTATCAGGTTCTTTGAAGATCAAATGTTCTTGCTGTTTTGCATCTGTTTTATTTAAGGATAAAGTCTATTCTAGTAGAGGATGGAACAATGTGCCCTTGAAACAAAAAGTTTACATTGACAGTATAATGAAGGTATCAGCAGATCTCAGTCTAAAAAGCCAAATATCAGCAGCAATAGCTCCAAAATACACAAGTACCATCATGCAGCACCTCATCATCACTGCATAGGTACATTTAAACATAAAGAGTTTCATTTTTTCAGCAGTTAAGCGTTGTCTTTTCTTGCTTTTACATCTGTTCGTCACACAAATAGACTATCAAGTCAAGACAAGACATGCTATTGACAAAAATATATCTGTATTGGTATGGTCTAGTGAGTACAGATATAGGGGCCTATCAGACATCATACATCTCTAGTATACGGTGCATGGGTATTGGTATGACTATCAGCAATGCGCTTGGAAAATTACTTTGAGGCATGCATTTCAGTTTTGTGCATTTTAATTCATGTTAAATCTATATGTTGGTTCCTGTGTCACTTTTTATAAATTTGCCATTTACTTACTTCAAAGTAGTACTATACAACTTATCTATTGTTCACAACAGAAAAATACTTGTTGCATATTATCTTGGTAACTATTTTTCAACAGTTATTGTTCGGCATATTTTCCTTTAGTAAGACAGAAGGTACAAGGCAGTTTTAAAACATCAATGAAATAAATTGATCGCCATCGTATGACTAGTCTTTAGTACTGAGACTTTTGCCTTAAAATCTGAGACAGTTAACCGGAGGGGGTCCCTGCAGGAACTGATGCTTTAATGGGGCCCCTGGGAGCCAGTGATAGAAAAACCACAGCTGATGCATCCTTGACTTCTCTGGGCTTACCAAAGACTTTCAGGTGACGCTGGCTTCCATTGTTTCAGGCTCTTTTCTCCTCACTGCTGTTAAAATGGCGTGTATTACAGTTTAACAGCCTTTGTGTGGTGTCCCTTTACATTTCTATGGGGCTGTGAGTGTCTGGGTTCACAGAAACGTGAGAGGCTGCTCCCACACTGGCCCTGCAGGCTCTCTCTGAATAAATGAGGATGTCATGGCTACCAAGCAACAAGTTAACACGCAGCGTCCTGCAGCCATTTAACAAGCCAACTCCAGAGAGGACCCAACGTGAAGCACACACAAAGCAAAACCACAGGGAGTTCATCTCAGTCCACATTGGTGAAAAGTCTTACCTTCAGCAGCAGAAGCTCAGTGTGAAGAGGCAGCAGCAGCTTTCAGACGCATAATAATCCTCCTAATGGACGGACGGGAGCTGTCGAGCCGTCGGCAGGTTTATCCCTTCACAAAGTTTCTTTTGTGGACTTGAGCAGGTCAGTATCAGCGGAGGTCTCCCTCTGGACTGTCCCGGGTCAGGAACAGGAGGACTGACTGCACTTTCTTACAGTTGTTAGTGTTTCCCAGGACAACTCTGTGGGAGGAGTCTTCAGCAGGACTCACATAGAGCCGGGGGGCTTGTTCCGGGACTTTTACTCAGTAAAATAAACTTTTTTAGGCTGTCAGCTCTGGAGAGAAGCATAATATGCATATTATACATTAGCTGGTTAAAATCAAGTATCAAAAGAGTTGTTGCATTCAAAGAAATTCAAGAAAGAAACTCTTGAATCGATAATGTTGTTAACAATTAGCCATATCCGTTTTGGCCCTTCAAAATAAAACAAATATCCACTCTTGCCAAAACGAGCATAACTGAATATAAAAATGAAAAAAATAGTTTTTACTCCTGCAGCTCTGGGTCACGTTTTTGCTACGTTTCATCTGCCTTGATTTATATGCATTTATCACAGTAATACATATTATAGCTTTAGTTCAGGTTTAGTTTTATTTTTTTGCATACCTAAAAAAAAGTCAAAGATAAAAATAAAAACCATTTGTAACATGTACAGGTGAGGTATATAGAACAAAAACAATTAAAAAATGTACACTCTCTCCTGCACAAATACACATTATGTCCATTCAAAACTATCTCACTTGCTGTTAATTTACAGCAGCTGTGGGTGAAATCCTCAATACATAAAAAAATGAAAGAATGTGTGTGACTCTTAACCACGCTGATTTATCCTCATAAGAGCAGGACCATTATTTAATAGCCATACTTTGCAGTGTTCTATATTAATCAAATATGGTAAGTTTATACAAGGAATGTACAAAACACTATTTCCACTCATATTTTGAGTATGTGTTTCATTAACATTGAATTAAATTACTGCTCTGCATTTACATTTTATCATTTAACTAAAATTTTAATAAAATACATTCAGCCATATGTGGGTGAAATCCTCAATAGGCTACATAAAAAAAAAATGAAAGAATGTGGCTTCAAAGTGTGCTCAATTTTATCAGCATGTGATTTTCTTTGACCTGAGAATAATATTTATGTTCTCTCTACCTCTGATTAACTTAATTCCCCCATTTAAGCTTTCTTTTCATATCAGCCACAAAATGCAAATCACTTCTGGCTGACCAGCAAACTAACGTGGAGTTTAAACATTCTTCAGCCATGGTCATTTTCAGAAGCCCATTTTTACAAGATCACATCATTTTGCCCGGCAGAATATCGAGTCCTCAAAGTGTGCTAATAGGGCATGTTCATACACATAGCTGTTCAGATACATATATTCACCCATTTGGTGCATTACCATCTGAGATTTTACTTGTTAAATGGAAAATGTATGAGCATTACCAATCACAGGGTTTTCATTTCTGATCCAGATTGACGTATTCAGAGTCATTGGACGTTTAACTAATAAGACATTCATGAAGTCTCCATCCAACCATCATCTATACTGATTACTTCTCTGGGGTTGCAGGGGCTGGAGATTGTCCAAGGTGACAAAGGGTACCCACCCAATCACAGCGCTATATAAGAGAAAGACAACCTTTCATGTCCACACCTACACCCAAGGGCCAATTTAGAGTCACCTATCAACCTAACAAATATTTTTTTGGTCTGTAGAGGAAGCCATAGTACCTGGAGAGGACCCACACATGCATGGGTAGAACGTGCAAATTCTACATGGAGAGGCCCTGAGCAACACAGGGACTGAACCAGCAACCTTCATGCTGTAAGGCATGCATATATCTGCTGTAAAGTTAAGGTTTGTTATCATGTCTTGATTTTGCTTTTGCAGTTGTCTTATTGAAAAAACTTGTTTGTATTGTTTAGTAAAAAAAAAAAAAAAGAAAAAAGGTGAAGTTGCACCATATTTCTTTGTTAAGATTATAATTGAATATCTGATACTGCATGAGAGGAGGTGGTACAACAATGTGTTATTACTACAATTGTACAGCAAATGATTATTTAGTTTCTAATTTACTCTGTCAGGACTTTATATGCTTTTATTCAGAGTAAAAATGCTAATTCTATCAGTAAATAAAGAATAAGCAGTGGAAATAGACACTGAAAGAGACCTGTTCTGTTCTTTAGACTTGACCATCAAAAAATGTTTGAACTCTTTGAAGCTCCAAATCCTTCAGCATTGAACATCAAACTAAACTAAAGGCCACACCTTTTGACTGTCACCATGAAAACAATCTGATCACTCTAAGTCCTGTTTGTTACCTCTGCCAAAGAGGTTATGTTTTTGTCAGCGTATATTTGTCTGTGTGCCTCTTTGTTTGCTTGTTTGTTAGCAAAATTACACAATTAGAAGAAATTTGCTGAAATTATCAGGAGATGTTGGTAATGACCCAACCTAAAATTTATGAGAAATTGATGGTGATCAAGATAACCTCCATTACTGAATGATTGTTTTAGCTCAACAACTGTCTTACTATGATATCAACATGATTCAGAGTGCTAGCTGTGGGTTTTCTGGATCAAGGAATCATATTATGATGGTAGCTTTATCATGGGACTGTTGCTCATAGATGTACCAGCAATATAAGAGTGACCTTGGCAGAGATTTGTGATCTTTGAGTGCTTCCTTGTGAAAAATTCTTACACAGTGTTAAAATGTGTTACAGTTCAAGTTAATTTTCTTTCTCAGTTAGCTGACACATGGTTAAAATATGATAGAACAGGTCAGCTCAGAAAAAAATGTGTGTTTCAAATATACACAGTCATTAAAGACCATTTAAAATGTTATATAGGGAGAAGCAAAAATCTAATTTTCATCACAAACCTTTATTTCCAATTTAAAATATTCATGAGCAGCACTGTTGTTTGTCAGCTTTTATTTAGTAAGTACATCAGAGTAAACATGCTCAAAATAATCAGATGCTGTAGTGCATGTTAGAGAGGCTGTTTCGAAGGGTATGATTATGGTTTGCCTTGAGATTTTGCTTAATCTTTGGCTCACCTTGGTCAAAAATACTTTGAAAACCACTGCTGTTAGGTATCAGAAAACATTTGCAACTGAATATCTGCATGTGGTCCAGCTTCGTCTCAACAGTTTTTTCATGCTGCACATAAAATAATTCAGTGAGACAAAGCTCTATTTGACCATATTATTCTTCTGTTTTGTTTTTCAGATTTATCATGTTTCACGTGTTGGTCCACTCCCTTTCAAGTGTTCAGACCACAAAGAAGCATCACTGTGATGTGACTCACAGATAGACTGGGGGTTATCCTGCAGAGCAAACATTAGATGTTTGTAATGCTCCACATGGATTTTCCATTGCAGTCTCATCGTGACTGCATGCTCAGATCACCTTCAGGAAACAGGAGGTAAAAACACAGCTGTGGGTTGAGCTGCCATCTACTGGTGGACCACATCTCCTGCAGGCTCTTCAAAGCATCAGCCGCAAGATGAGGAGATCAAGGGATGAGGAGGCAACTCCATGCACATGATGGATTTGCTAAATAGTTGAGGGAGATTTTTATACACAGATCTCATGATTGAAGAAGATGTCTAACCCAATACAAACAAAACCTAATATTTGTGCACTAACGCAAAATGCATCAAACTATAATTGTTGGAAATCTAAACCCAATTCCATATACTGTAAAATGGGGCACTGTGTCAAAGTACAAACAGAATACAATGACTTGAAAATACTTTCCATCTATTTTTAATTGAAAACACTACAAAGACAAGATATCAAATGTTCAAACTGATAAACTTTATCATGTTCCTATTTTGAATTTTTCTGCAACTTATTCAAAAAAAGCTGGGACAGGTGCATGTTCATCACTGTGTTACATCACCTTTAATTCCAACACTCAGTAAGTGTTTAGAAACTGAGGACACTAAATATTAAAGCTCTGTGGGTGGAAATCTCTCACATTCTTGCTTGACATACGACTGCAGTTGCCCAACTACTGGAACTGACACAGACAAATGGCCTACAACAGCTCAATGCAGTTCAGTAAGAGCAAAACATCTTCAAGAAAAGAAAAGATTAAAGTATGGAAAAGCAACCAAATGCAGAATGAAATATATAGTATTGTAATTTGTAACATCACAATATAAATATTGCATATTTTAACTTGTCATTTTCTGCATCTATGTCCAAAAAGAAAAACTGACCAAACTATAAAAAATGAATAATAAACATATCACAGTATATACATCATGCCAGTTCAGTTTTACTGAGAACAGGAGTAAACTCACAGACAGAGATCACGTGTAGCTTTAGCCCTGCTGTTGTTGAAGTAACACTTAGACATGGCAGCTCGCCTGTTTTAGGAGCCATTCAGTGACCTTCTATGACAGAGGATTAGGGCCATGTAAAAAGAAAAAGTTACCAGAATAAAGTCAGGAAGTTAGAAGAAAAAAGTCAAAAGGTAATGAGAATAATCTCAAAGTTACCAAAATAAAGTCAAAAAGAATAAAGTCATTAAAAAGGCTATTTGTCAAAACTTCAGACCAATAGAAACATATCTCCGTCAAGAAGATGCTCTCATTTTATTCTCTTAGTGTGGGGGGATGGCTGCCCCTCTGATACAGTTTTTCAGAACAAAACTTGTTTTCTAGCTTAATTTAAATAGATTTATGACTTAATGCTCATAACTTTATTGATATTATTCTCGTAATTTATCATTTTTTTTCTCATGACTTTTCAACTGTACTCTTGTAAATGTCCTTTTTTTAAAAACGTTTTACGTGGCCCTAATCCTGTGTCATAGCCTCAAGTTTTTGCAAATAAAGTTATCAATGGATTAAGATATTTCCTCAGGTCACTCAGAACAGGGAGGCAGCTTTGACTAACTAAGCATATCAGGTGATGGCTGGTTAATCAGTAACATTAGCTTAGCATTATGTCCACTCTGTTTTATCCACATGCGTCATATTGTGTCATGTCCTTCTTTTAAGCCCCCTTCAAAGTCAATAGTCCACACAATGGAGTTAAATGTTGACGGTGTGTATTGTTGTCTCTTTCCTGTGCAGCCATGTTGTTTACTCTCCAGCACAATGAACGCCATCCATCTGACCTGGCTTAAAAGCACCATTGTCTGGACATAACAAGTAATTTACTTTACTTCTTCTAAAATGAAATCCTCGTTATGAATCAATGTAATATTGTCAAACCAAATACTGTGATACTACTGTGTCTCAATATTTTACCCCACCTCCTCTGGACACTGCCACAGTTTTCCTGTGGGACTTCTGTTTCTTTGTGGCAGTGCCAAACCAGCAGGTAGTGCTAAATGAAAGGAGTCTCTCAATAAAACCACAAGAAGAACCACTGTATATATCTATGGACCTATGAACACATTTGCAGATAAGCTTTGCATTTACCAAAAGTTTGCAACTTTACAAGATAAATGGATTTGTGCTTATACAACATTTTTCAAGTCTTTGACTTCTCAAAGCAGTTTTACCCCACAGGTCACACCTACCCATTCGCACCCATTCACTCACTGATGGTTCTGAGTTTCTGTTAGTTAGACTCAGTATCAACTAACACATTCACACTACTTTCATACTCATTTATATGTCATTGACGCATCTGTGGGAACCATTTGGGGTTAAGTGTCTTACCCAAGGACACAGCGCCATGTGTTGTCTGGACTCGAACCTGCAACCTCTCACTTACTGGCAAAGCACAGTGTCCAACTGCGCCACTGACACCCCATGATCAGTGTAGATATTCTGTTTTTATTCTGTGTGGGATTAGACCTTGTGTTTGTTGCTTACATACCTGTATAGGAGGCAGTGTTCAGGTCTATTCAGTACTGTAAACATCCAAAGGAAAACACACCGCCTCACATTTAATGGTAAACTATAGCTTTCTTTTCATATCCTTCATGTATCGGTAAAATCTAGTAGATCTGGTAAACAACATCACATAATATGAAGAGATAACTCAGATGAGAATGTGGTTTGACTCATTTCTCCTTGTAAAATAGATTTTTCTGACTGCTTTCTGGTGACATCTTTTGAGTGACGTGAATCGAACACAGCTTTCATTATGCGGATATGAAAAGCACAAACTCTCAGTGGTTTTCAGCTGAGCCTTGCTAGCATGTGAGCCCACACTGCTGGATGGAATCATGCTTAATAATGTCAGAATGGTCCCCGAGGCGAGGAAGAGCGAGTTGAAGATGACTCAGAGAGGAAGTCTAATGAGAGCATGTCCTGAAAAAGTTTAACTATGACTATGTTTTGATACTTTAATGAGTCAGAAAGAAGTCCATAGTTATGCTGTCCACCTCGAATAGCAGATCCACCAAAAGGGAGCTTATATGCAGGCTTGTCTCAATCTTACTGTCTCTTAGGGCATGTCTCTTTCCCGTTAACTGTGACAAAGTTGGTGAATCAAACAATTGTCTGCTGCCTTGGGGGCTATACATGCATAGAGATACATTTAAGTGAAGCAACATCTCAGGAAGACTCTACAATTTTAACTACAATACAAAAACTTAAATCTTGGAACAGCCATCCATCCATTATCTATACCACTTATCCCTTTTGGGATTGTGGGGTCTGGGACCCACCCTAGCTGACATTGGGCAAGAGGCGGGGTACACCCTGAACCAGTTGCCAGCCAACTGGTAGTCAGTGGCTTGGAGTCATGGCCGACTCCAAGCCACTGACTATAAAGGGTGGAAGAACGGGGTAGTTTGTTAAGCAAACATCAATTTAGTACAAAAAGATATTACAAATTCAGATGCTGCCAAAGCAGAATAACTAGGATGGGGAGCGGGGGTCCACCAGGAGCAGGGTCCATCCGCCTCTCCTCTCCAGCTCCAGCTCCACAGAGGCACTGACAAGCCTGATCTTTATACTTGTGAGAACACCAGGCCCAGGTGTTCTCAGTCCACATGCTGATACCGAAGGCCAGTATCGTCACACAGGGCCACACAGAGACAGACAACCATTCACTCTCACACTCACACCTAAACCCGCCTACACACTGAACAAGACTATGCAACCTCGGCGACCACTCTCCATGTAAAGTCAATGTACAGCCGCGATGGGGCCGAGTTAACCATCCAGCGCCGTGACAGCTGCGATCAAGGTGACCACATTGCTTGTCACTCCATCACCAAAGTTGAAAAAGCTGATTTTTAGGACGATGTTGTGCAGCAACAGCCAATCAGCGTTGTGTGGGTGTGTGACTGTTTTTATACCGGTTTACAGAGTTACAATCCATGTAGGAATCATAAGTTAGTGAGGACATTAGATCTGCCTAGACGGACCGCAGAGAACTGACAGATGATGCTGCTGCAGGGCCATCAGCTGCATTGTTTTGTGGTCGATAGGATTGAAAATGTTACAGTTATGAAAATGTCAGCCTATACATCCTATTTTATGATATATGATATGATCGCGGTGAAACTCGAGCAGACGGGGCAATTTGGAGTCACGTCGACCTAATAAGCATGTTATTGGTCTGTGGGAGGAAGTGAGAGTGCTCAGAGAGAATCCAAGCATACACAGAAAGAAAATGCAAACTCTACACAGAAGGGCCCTGACCAACTCTGCGATCGTACCAGCAACCTTCTTGATGTGTGGCACGTGTGCTACTGTCTGCTCCACCATGGCATCCATCTTAGAACATATACAGCCCAATCTCAAACAAAAAACTAGACACTAATTATGTTGAAATGCTGAGTCAGCATTTCAACATATTGTTCTCCCTAACCTCCATTTTGTTCTTTTTCTTCTTCTTTTTCTCATCACTGAGATTTTGCCCCCTTTCACAGGCTTCAAATTTGCACAGATTTTCACAGAAAAAAATTGACATATGCAGCATGTTCATGAGAAGTGCGCTTGTATTTTTCACAGGTTTAACAGTTATACTTTTTACAGTAAAAAATAATTTCTGCATGTATTTTTACATTGAAATCAATGGGACGTTTCCACAGCTCTGCTGAAAACTTCTGCAACTTTCAAGCTCCACAGCTTGGGCATGCTTCCACCTACAGACTTCATTCGTCCTTTAAAAGCTGCACTGATTTCTCAGCCTTTTTTACATATCTTCAGCTTTTTTCTGGCGTCTACGATTTTTTAAATATGAATTTTTAAGCAACACCAACTTTTGAGGAAATCCTTCATGTTAGAGCGTGTCAGACCGATGACCTGGACAGCCGAGTGAAGCGCGTTTTTAATTCGCCACTGTGTTAACATTTTAAGCAGTACAGACATGAGAATTTTATTAAACGTTTCAGCAGGTTGTTTGGACGCTCACGGTGAAATCCTTTTCCTGATATCTATCCCGATTTAGACACAGCGAGCGTTCGTTTACCCGGAAGTACCGAGCGCTGTCAGTGGTGAGCTGCTGTGCTCAGGAGAAATAGCCTGCTTTCCATGACTTGGCGTATGTAACCACATGGATAAATAGATAGCGCAGTGGGTTGCGGAGCGGGAAACCAGGGTTGAATTCCTGGTAGAGGTACTTTTCTTCTCCAGCTAATATAGATCCTTCTTTATAATGGCGTAATCATGCTTGTCTTTACACTCTCAACCGTACTTTGGACGGGACATCTACAAATATCAACACATTTAACCATGTTACAAAACAGTCATTCATTTTCTGCTTTCTTTCACATCTGCAAACAGTTTTAATGTACTTTTCACTATCTGCTACAGTTTCTGAGATATGACTGTTGGAGCAGCATCTACTTTTGCACATTTCTTTGAAGTTAGAGCGTGGTCACGACGCACACCTGAGCTCCAGTATCTATAATGTTCTGCAAACATTTTTATTGCACATTTCACACATTTTCAGCCCTGATTTACTGCTTACAACTATTCATGTCACAATTTCAACTTTCTTTGCATTACTTTGAACACTTTCATTTCACAGTTTCAGCAGTCACACTCAGCATTTCAACGCATTTCCTGCATGGAAATGCAAATTCTCTAGTTCAGTGTGATTTTCCCTCAGGATCAGTAAATGTATTAACCTTTGACAAGTAATTCAGGCTTCATATCTTGCTTTTCATCCCTTAAGATGTTCATTTAAAGTCAGTGTGGCTACAGTGAATTTTTTTGTATATTTCTTAGACAAAAATGCTGTCTGAGATTACATTTTTCTAGTATTCAGTCTCACTGCCATCTCTGTGCGTGGTTTATGTGCTGTTAACTCTGCCAAGGGTGTTTCTGTTAAATCACACTATTTCCCATGTGCCTCTGCAAAACGGAAAATTGGAAAGTCTGATTATGCCCTACAGAAAAAGGTTTTAGAGATATTGCTCGGCATCAATGCATCAAATTCTCAAAACTGTAGAAATGTTTTAACCTTCCTTCAAAACCTTTAATGATACCAAGTTTATTTGTCTCATGTCCTTTCAAGAAATGAGATGCACTAACCAATTTAGAAAGCTATGACCAGGGTCCTCAGGGTGATTGTTTATTTGCACATGCACCTAATCTTGAGTCTGTTAAAGAGGTCCAATTTTGCTGCTGACACTAGAATCTTAGAGAGTCTATTTGTCCAATTTTATTGTCAAAAACATCTCATTACCCTTTCAATAAGTCAAATGCTCTACACAAGTAAAAAATAAAATATTATTTTGGAGCTAAAAGTGAAGTGAAAAATTCAAAACAGAATGTGGATCCCAGTCTCATGATGAACAGCCATATACAAGATGCTGTGTTGGGTTTGTGGGTGAAGGAGGGATGAAGGTGGGAGAAGACAAGTGGACTAAAGTAACCACTAAGGCTAGTAACAGATCCATGAGTCAATCATAGACCTGTCTTCATTGTATTTGTCTCTGCTGAAAATAACTGTATTTATTTATAAATTTGTTAGCCCCTTGAGATGCATCATCTAGTTTTCAGGATGATCCTCATGTCTGTATGATTGTAGTGATAGTTTTCATAATCACTAACTGTCATGAAAAGAGTGACAATCTAATATTTACATTATAGCGAATAATAGGACAGCATCAAAATGAGAATTTATTAATGATGTATTTCCAGCTTATAATTATTTTGGACAAAGGGCAAATAATACGAGTTTATGTTGGTGACAGACTCACGGATGCCCAGATCATAAATACGTCCGCACCATATTTGTCTTTGTTAAGTATAAATGTGCAAAGGTAAGACTTTTAAGCTGTGGCATCTCATTTTCAAGAGGTACCTCATGTCAATAAGGTTCTAAAGTTCATAAGTATGGATGTATAACCGACCATGGATAGAAAGATCATGCAAACGTTATGTAATGCCACTATAATGACTCTGAACTAGAATGGGGCTAAAGAAATGGCAAAATATGTGTTATATCTGAAATTGTAGTTACTGAGGATTTGTGACTCCACAGCAGCAGGCAGCCTCCACCAAGGATTCCAGGCCATCTACAAGACAAGAGCCAGAGACGAGTACAGGAGCAAACAAAAGGGGCAAAGGCAGATATGGAGAGTAACAAAAAAAATGCAAGGCGATGAAAACGTGTTGCGTTTCGTCTAAAAACTGAAACTTTTGAAAACGGGCTCCAGAGTGGAAAGTTTTTAATACGCTCTCCATGCAGCTCCGTGTAAACCCGTATCATAGCGTTACACGCTGACGTCACCGCATGTGCGGAATTCTTTCACATGAAGGCTGCGCGCGCATACCCAGAACAACAACAGCTTCGGCCGTCAGCCGAGTAACGTGTGAGCCTTTTACCGTACTCGGTTTGTTATTCAGACAAAACTATCGAGACAGATTTGTTGTCCAGAAAAGAAACTGCTGTGTCTCTGTGAGTCTATTCGCCATTGTTGTTTGTGAAAAGTTCTTCTTCATGCATGTGTTGTAGCAGCGCTGCCTCTCTGCAGACCTACACCGCCATCTACTGAACCAGCATGCATACTACAGTGGATTCACTCGTCTCCGAGAGTCGTCGTCTGAACGCAGAAGAATTCTAAAATGCCAAGGACAAATCTTTGCATCAGGAGTGTCCGTGTAGACGCAGCCTAAGAGAAAGGGATAGAGCCCAATGTGCTAGATCCCCCTGGCAGTCTAATCCTATACATCTAAACAATGTGTCTAAACTATGTACCATGAGCTGGTTCCTAAATGATTATGTATTGGAGAGGACTGATATTGATTAATACAGCAGCAAGTTGATCTGATTTAAAAATGAGAATTTATGTTAAATGACATTTTTCTGTTGATGTCTAACATAGGATGAAGCAGATGGAGTCAAGCGAGTCCACAGCAGCAGGCTGTCCATGTTGATCGTCATGGCTACAGTAATATATATGATATTTACAGGAACTACTTCTGTGTAATTTGATTGATCCATCTCTCTGCGGTAGATATTAGTAGTTGTAATTACAATAGAATTAACTCCACAAAGGCTAAATATCAGCAAATGTAGTAGCTGAAGCTGTGTAGGTCCACAGCATCAGGCCATCCACATCAACAATCTGGAACAGCCTACAAGACAAACAACAGAGAAGAGTACAGAAACAAAAGAGGGACAGATGGAGAAAAATGTGTGTTTGAATAAGAGAAATGCAATGGTTTTGACTTCTATTTGAAAAAAGTCAGTATGATTGAGGCTGCTTTTGCAGAGCATTGTTTTACTTTGAAAGACAGTACAGAGCAGGCCGCATTACAGTCTTTAAGTCCAACTCTCTGCAAAACAAGCTGCTATCTGGCACCTCATCAAACACATATACACAGCGTTAGAAACACACCAGGTGTACGATTTCCATCACCGTATGTGAAATTGAACCGCAGAGAGGCTGTTTGAGAGGCCCAGCAGGCAGTCGGTCCTTCCTCCCATCTCCAGCATCTGAGCGTGGAGCTTTGTGCCTCTGCTCCACCTGTAACCAGGCGAGGGTTAGATAAATGGCAGGTGGTATTGAAAAGACTCCCCATTCAGCGCCATGCTGAGCCGCACTTAGGCACATTATTGCAGTCTGGAGGAGGAGAGGAGGGACGTGGGGGGAATGCTGAAGCGGGGCAGTCTGCAGACAGCCAGAACATGAGCGAGACGGGGAAACAAGCGTGACACAAAGAAGTACATAGCTGCCTTTGTGCGGCAATAAAGGGAGGTTTTGTAAGTTGGAGGACTTGGATGGAAAAGATAGCACAGGACACCCCCCCTCCCCCTCCACCCTACCCTGAGTAAACACTTGGATGGAGTGACAAAAACTAGTTGCAGGGGGAAGGAGGGAGAGAAAGAAAGAGGGAGTGAGAGGCGTATCATTTGGCTGAAGTGGGGTGCTGCATGCAGGGTCCCACAACTCACACAAAGCTCCGCACATTCAGCAGCACCATCCGCATTTCCTCCGTCTGGCCGCAGGAGAGGTTTGTATTTTGCTTCAGTAGTCGTCTGCACTGGAAAACCTTTGTAGATAAACATTGGCAGCAAGGGGGAGATGTGCCAAACTGTTTGAACTTAAGTGCTCAGACTGTGAGACAACTGGCAACGGACTCCAGGCCACTGAGAACAGCTCAGTAATGAGTCCTACAACAGGGAAGGATTCAGCTACTCTGGTTCCCTTGTCTAGACTCCTTGTTGAAGTAGCTTATGATTAGATACCAGAGTAAAACAAGCAGCAAAGATTTTCAAGCTTTTTTAGTGACTCTTTCTATGAAGCCTCCTTTAAAATGCTTATTTATTTATTTGTATTCATATTTCTGTGTGGCACAGTGGTGCAGCAGGTAGTGCGGGCTTCCTGAGATGGACAGAGCTTTTGTGTGTGGAGTTTGCATGTTTTCTCCGAGCATGGGCTCTTTCCAGACACTCTAGACCAATGCCATGCTTGTTTGGTTAGTTAATCCAAATTGCCCTTTGGTGTGAGTCTGAATGGTTTTCTGTCTCTCTCCCTGCAGTTGGCTGGTGACCGGTCGGAGGTGAACCCTGCCTCTCGCCAAATGCAACCCCGAAAGGGATAAGTGGTCTACATGGATGGATTGATATTTATTGGCGAGGGTAATGGAACAGATTCATGGGGTGATCTGAGTTTTGTTGTGGATTTTGGTTTAACTGGTTTCTGAACCTTGATGTTGAGATGACACAGTGGGTGGCAGAAAATTTAGAAATAACTCTTCGTTGAAAAAAAGGGTTTTCTGACCTTCACTTTGTAACAAAACACTATAAAGCATTTTATAGTTACTTAGGTTTGGTTTTACTTAAATACAACATATTTGCTTTTCACTACCTGCATGTACAAAGACCAAAGTAAAATGATTTGTAATTTCTTGTTTGAAGTGCATCTGACATTTTTTTTCAGTTTACTTAGAGCACACAGTGACCACTGATTTTAACTTAAAATCTACTTTTAATGACTCATTTTGTGCCTGTAAGACAGAGTTTTATTATTTTTACTAGCACATCAAATGACCTCTTAAATTGGCTTATTACCTCTTTAGAATTGGTAATAATAAAATTTATAAAAGAAATTATTATTATTATCATTATTATTATTATTATATTTGAATTTAATCCTTTCCCTCTTCCTCTTTCTTTTCTTTCTTTTGTTGACCCTTTTTTCTCATATTATTTTCATGTCATTTCGTAGTATTATTTCCCTCTCTGAAAATCTGTCCATATATGGATGCATGCATGTACATTATTTGCAATTTAGCATACAAAGATGACTATTTTTGTTGTTGTTGTTTTCTCTCTTTTCTGTTCTTTCCAGTGACATGCCTTTCCAAAGCTGGGTGTCTATCCTCAGATCTTTATTTGATTTTGCTTTAGTTATATCCCTTCTTCATCCAATGCACACTGTCTTTGGATATTATCAACTAAAGAATGTATTGATGAAAAAAAATTCTAATACCAGCATGTTGAAAAGATATAATATATGAAGACCAAGTTTTGTTCTGAGTCACAAAAAATATGAATTGAGTGCTACTCAAATGTGAGCAGCTGTAAAAATAAAACAAAACAAAACAAAAATAATAAAATGTTTCTGAAATAAGTCTTCCTCTGGCATTCAAATAAAATGTCATTGTTTCATGGGGGCTACAGTCTTAAAATCATGCCTACATTCATCAGAGCAGGTACAAAATGGTCGGCTGGTTTTTCCTTTAAAGGTCTTGGACCAGCCACATGATCACTGCAGGTCACATGAGGAGAAGAAGGGCATCATTCCAGTTATGAGTAACCAAAACACAACTAAAAGACCAATAAATATGATCTAAAGACCATAAAATATACAAGTAAGTAAACTCCTCAAGTGAACTTAAATCCTAACAGACAGGCACTAAATCCAGTTCTTCGTTTAAACCTGGATTTTTACCCAGATTTTATTGTGTAAATCCAGAAAGACTCTTTGCAGAAGCCGTTTCAATCTGTCCCCCCTCTGTGTGAGTGAGGTGTATGTTTGATGCTGGTTATTTCAAGAGCTGCAGCTGCCATTATTTGCCTCCGTATAGTGTAAAACCATTGTGTTTTGAAAGTCAATACCATCAAAATTGATTACAGTCATGCTCCTATTTTTCTGTTCTTCTTAAAGAGAACTTCTTTCAGCTTCATCTGCAAAAAAAAAACAACAAAAAAACCCCTTGGAATTCTAATGTCATCTTTTTTTGGTTTGTCACTTACCTTGAAATGTCCCCTCCTAATGTGTGTACACGTGCCTGTGGGTGCTGAATGTTTTGCACATATAAATATGTACTGTATATTTTTCTCACTTTTCTCACGTTTGTTTATGATTCTTTTTTATTACATAAAGCAGACTTTACTACATTGTCTTGTATGAAAAGAGCAATACAAATAAAGTTTAACTGATCGATTGATTGGAAATACTGGAAAAAATGTTTTCCACAGTATGTCACATTAATGTCTATACTGTCAGATTAACATTTGATAGTTAGCTGAATTATTTAAAATAAACAATAAACCAATTTTTTTTCTCCAAAATGTTTCAAAGAAAATCTAATGCTAGGGTCCATTTAGTATCTGTTCTGGTGCCCTTATCACTCTATCTTTTGCCCTTATTACACTGTCTTTTATCAGCCGATGAAGTTTGCCCTCATTGTAATTTAGTATAAAAGATGCATAGTCTTCCTATTAATGTTGCCCGGGGAGTTATTTTTTGTCTCTGGCCTTGATTCAAAACACAATCTCACCTCAAGGTTCATTTAGCATCTGTGCTGCTTCCACTGATCATATTACACGACGCAAATCAGATTCCTGGAGGTATGAAAGCTAAGTTAACAGCTGTTTTCAAGGTAAAGAATAAACTTTGAATCCCATTGGAATAATTACAAAAGTACTGATTGAAATTATTACTATCAGTTAACTTTAGATGCTCTTGGGAAGACTTGGAATGTATTGTAACGAAAAGATGTTGCATTGCCTGCTTTGTCAGCCAAGATATGAACTGAACGCTAGACTAGGGCAAAACTGTCAGAAATTATAAAGTTATTGGAAATAATCATATCCTAAATTTAGAAAATGATATTCAATTAGGATCAGATAAGATCAGGTTTTATATTTTTCAAACCTCCAGTTTGTGATGGTTGACCTCTGGGTTCTTTTCTAAACAGGTAAAATCAGAGCTTAAGTCTGGTTGTTTTATGCCTCCTAACTTATGTTGAGTTTGGCAGGGAGAGTCTGACAGAACCACAATAACATGTTTACATGTAACAGATGATAATGGAGATGATCTTAACCTGACACACCAGGTGGACCGTTCAATGTATTTCATGTATTTTTTTGAATGGGCAAGTGATTCATTCCCTCGCTCACATTCAATACTCCACTGCCACTCAGGCAATTTAGCAGGTGGGTGCTACTGTGTTACAGAACGTGAGCCACTTCATAAAACAAACACATCAAAACGTGTTGGATGTGGAATGAAATTATCCTTACTAAAGATATTTTTGTGTGTTGCTAAAAGTATTTCATTCAATAATTAGATTTGGTCCAGATCTAACAGAACTGCTCCTTAACATCTATGCTAATATCCACAGGTCACTTCCTGGTGTGATCTAACCCACTGTCCTTCTCCATGATGAGGTCATCTCTCTTTTGGATGCTCACAATCGTAGAATGGAGCTTGCCAAGATGGACCTGCCCGATTACAGGTCCAGCTGCTGCGCAAGGTTAAAATGACCTCTGATTTATGAACAATATATGATCCATTATTGAGACATCAGGTAAGCAAGCACGCAATGCAGAGGGGGCCCAATGTCATTGCTTTGACCCATGACCTCTGAAATTAAATGGGCTGATCCTTGACACAGAGTGGGCATTGGTGCAAATTTTGTAAAAAAAAAACAAACAAAAAAAAAAACTCCAAAACCTGTGGCTGTCATTGTATTGTTGTTTTCCCAAACAAGAAAATAACATTAGACTCCTGAACTGTGACTTTTCACTCATATGACCTGTGAAATCGAATCAGTTCACAGGCACTTATTTCACCAATACACTCAATCAGAGACGATGATTCATTGAAGAAAATATCATAGATGTTACAACCATTGTCGTATTTTAGGGATTTTTACCCCTCTCCTTTGACTGGCTTTGTCATGTGGGTGTTTTTGTGTACCCAGCTCATTGAAGAGCATAACAAGGACAGGAGGTTGACACAGTGACAGCTTTTTAATAAATAAATGAATTTATTGAAGAACTCAAAGAAATATAAATGGTTAAGTCAGCTATCAGTAGTGTGGTGAGGGTGTTTGGGTGATATGAGACTGTGTGCGTGTGAACATAAGCTACTTATAAAAGACAACAAAGGCTAAACTCAGCCTCACCAAACCAAAACCAAGGAGGGTGCCAGGCAGACCCCAGCCATACAGGAGGGAGAGAGAGAGCCATCTTGGATTCCCCAAGCTTTTAAAGGCTCCAAGCAGGTGAAACCAATCCTAAATGAGGAGAGGGAGGGGCAGGCAGGCCAGGAGGATCTGGAAGTGAAAGCAGAGGCAGAAAAACAGGAAGGCACACATACTCCATGACTCCAAGGGCTGTGGCCGTCACAGTGGCTGCATCTTAAAGCTCCAAAGTGTCATCCTCGCTTCCTCCACTTGCATCGTTCACTTGCATCTTAGTCCTGCCCACCAGAGATGCATGCCAAAGACGTGAGGAAATGAAGAGAGGAGAGAGGAAACGAGGACATTCATTTTAAGAGAAGTAAGACATCCTCTCCTCTGGAGCGTCACATGATGCGATGTCCTTTAGTGATGACATAGTCATAGCTGGATATGCCGGTCCCGAGCGCACGGATGAAACTGAATTAAGGAAAATAATGTGAACTCCAGGGCGCTCTATCGCAGTAAATTCATATTCACTTTGACATCAATTTAACATAAATATTTACATGAATGAAAAGAAAACTGTCACATCTTTCCAGGCCTAGAGTGTTAGGAGTTTTAAATGTTATATTGCATGTGTTTATTCTGCTATAAGCACTTAAGCCCCCCTCTCTGCACACTTATATAAAAAAAAAAAATCTAAAGGCCCAAGATAGCAATGTACAGTTCACTACTTTCTCTCCTTATTTTAGCTTGGTTGGATCAGGGACCACAAACGTCATAAAACATGCTTTTCGTTAATGTGCATTATAATCTGCCTGACCCGAGGGTCTATTGAGGGCCGATATGTGTCAATGAGCATCTCTGTTACCTACTGACTTTTATTAATTTTTATTGTCCATGTTTGCATGTTTGTAAATGTATGTATGATCTGGGTAGACTGCAAAATCTGAATTGCCCTTTGTGATAGTAAAGTTGTCAAATCTAATCTCATCTAATGTAAAATGTGTTTTCCTTAACAGATCTGTCTACTGTAGCAGCCTCAAAGTTACAGACATAAACACAAACAACACAGATAAATCATGACAGACAACAGATGGAAAACCTGGAAAGAACTGCCCCATGATAGTGTTCAATATTTTCTATGATATCAATATGTCCATCTTAGAATTCTTTTAAATGATGAGTCAGATATTTTTTGCACAGAAAATCAAACAACAGAGATATAAGAGACACTGAAATTAAGTAACTGCTCACATTTTGAGGGAACATGAGGCCTACACATCGGCTGCTTTGTGTGAAATGTGGATATACTCATTACAATGATTCCCAAGAGGTTGCTAAATACACTTGAACACTTTCTCTTGCGCCATGACGTTTTCACACATGTGGACAGCTGACACAGGTGATGCGTCACAAACGGGCGTGCCTGTCAGTGAAAAGACTTCCGTACAGCCTGCACTTGTGTTTCCTCGATTATCCCTCCTCTTAATCAGTCTCCTCGCTCCTCTCTCCTCTGAGCGCATTTTGCACTTTGGAACATCCTTCAACATGGCTGCTCAGAAAGTAGTTCCGGTGTCGTGGAGGAGAGAGGAGACTGCATTTTAGCACATTGGGATGCACCCAGTGTGTATGTGTGTGTGTGCAGGTTCAGTGAGTGTCTGCGCTGCTCTCAAGTTGCTGCTGCAGTAAACAACTGATTCAGTCCACCTGTGCTGAGAAATCCTGATTGTTACAGCCCCAAACTGCCAATCAGGAGTGACCAGGGAACCAAGGAAGATTTAAGAAGCAAGCAGACCGACATTTAGCAGCAAACCTAACCAGCCTTGCCCCCGTGATTCTCGCTCGATTGACATTGTTAGAACTGTGCAAACTTTGTAAACCTTTTTTACCACACTTAGAGAATTTTGTTAGTCACATTAGGGCTTCGGTGCTGTTTGTGATTGTTACATTTTATTTGTTAGAATTGTTCAATAGGTTTTTGATTTCTTTTGTTTGAATGGATAATAGGTCAAGTTTATAGTCTCTTATTGGCCACCTTTTTAATTTTGTTCACAGCAATCCTTTAGTCCTTAGTTGCCCCCCTGTTGTTATTGACAGAAAACCCAACTTTTGTTATGAGAGAACTTTTTTTAACCACTTAAATCTGGGTTTATTTTAATTCCCTTTTCCCCAAACAAGCTGGTTGTAAAAGTAGAAATTGAGTGGTGCTGGTTATGGGAACCTCTGATAACTGGTCATTAGTTGCTCCGCATTCTCATTCATGTTGGAAAAAGAGGCATCTTTGAGCCAATGTTAAAACAAGACTTGTGCATTTCACACTTTTGATGGTAAAAGGAATACAAGAACATGACAAAGTTCAGCCTGCCTATCGTGCCCCGTTCACCCAGTACAAAGCACTAATAATGAAGGTTCAAATACAGGAGCACTTCAAACTTAGAAGCAGTTGGCTTGACCTCAGTCTCTCCTCTGTCTCCCCTACATGCTTGCCATGCTCAAGACCACTTTGCAGGCCTGGAGCGCTGCTGTTGTTGTACTTGGTTCTGCTGCATTTCTGCTCTTGCAGGTGCTTCCCTGTTATTGAACTACATCAAGACGCGGTAGGTCGTTTGCCCTCATCAGCCACCATAGAAGTGGCCATGTGAGCATGTTGAGCTGTGCTCACTGACCTGAGGTGGCTTTCCTGGTATCTGACCCTCCTGCCTGTCCTCAACGCTAAGTATCTGTCTGCGTATCCTGACCTGTGGTGGCTTTCCTGGTATCCGACCCTCCTGCCTGTCTTTGACGCTGAGTATCTGTCTGTGTATCCTGACCAGTGGTGGCAGCCTGGTTCCTGGCTTTCCTGTTCATCCCTGCACCCTAAAAACAGAGTGAGTACAGTCCAAGTCTTCCTGAAAGCCTCTGTGTTGCCTAACAAGAGTGAGTCATCAGTGTGGCTGAGTGGTCGCTGCACAAAGGCTTCAGGTTCGATCCCTGCTCTCACCTCTCCTGTTCGACTACAAAGACTGAGTTCCCGTTTGCTGTTCATCTCCAGTGTGGTCGAGTGGCTAAAGCACCGGACCGGCAAGACAAGGCTCGCGGGTCCGATCCCTGCACTGAACTGTGTTGATTTAAGGTCTGTCTAATAAAGTTTGGTTATTGTGAGCCACAACTGCTACCTCCCTAACCCTAACCCCCCCTGCGTCCGTGTCACCATAAGAATGTTTTAAGGGGGCAGAACTTTCAAAAACAACTACGGCTGGTGATTTGAGGATCATTCCGCCAATCACATTTATCACAGACCAATCATATCAACAGTATGACAGTATAACCATTAGCTTAAACGACGTCTCAGTCCTTAGACTATCATGTTACATTAAATCATACAACACAGATGTATCATTTACCGCCTACACTATGTGACGTGAACCTCAAAGCAATCTCCATCAAGTTTCCACTGTAAACTTCTGAGGAGATCATATTTCACCAGGTATGAGTGACCACGACTACCATATTCTCTCTGGTTCCCAGCAGTGATCCTCAGCTTCCTGGCTTCTCTGATTTGATCGTCCATGAGGGCAACCAGCTGAGGCATGATTGTCACAATGTGGTTTGGAGGCCTTCCTATCTTTTTCACAGCCAGAGGAGCCAGCTGGTAGATCAAACTCTTACCAAAACTGATTGGGAAAAGAGCAAAAACATTGGGTGCATCTGAATAGTCCTTTTTTGATAAGGAACCTTCCTTACTGAAGAAATGACCCGGAAGCATTTAGGCGACGGCCATGATAAGAGCTGTTTGAATTCTCCAAAAGTTAAAGAAAGGAGGGTCGTTGCTTCCATTTGATGTCTCCTTTAGCTTAGGAAACACTGGACCATCCTTTTCAAAAGGAAAGGAGAAGAAAGTGCCCCATAAAGCCTTGCGGCACGTGACGTGTATAAATACGGCTCCTGCCGAAGGTTTACAGAATTTACGATGGAGAAGGGACAGAACAATGAGGCCGAACAACATTTATCAAAAACAATCAATACAAGAAGGACAAATGAGGACTTTTACATTACTCCAAATATAATAAATTCAAACAATGTTCATGATGATACATGTGAATGAAACAGGCAGAATTGTGCTTCTGACAGTCTGCTGTAAGATCAGGCTTCAGATTGTCAGTGTCTGCCAAAGAGGTCTACATTTATAGATGCTCTCACAAACCTCACAGCTGTGAGCAGGAAACACACTGCATGACCAAAGACCATCACAGGTAAATCCTCTGACCATGGATTGTTAATGTTAACCGGCGAAGAAACGAAACGACTCTGTGAGATAAGGCAGAGGACAGATGCGCTTCTTGTAGTTCATTTTCGGAACATTGTAGTTCGTCGTGGCTTACCTACGTCACAAGAAATCGTCGTCACATAAATATGACAACAAAATGAAAGTGCAGTCGAATTCCTCTTTGGCCGCAGTTCTCCTTTCCTCTTGTCTTTTTCCCTCCTTCCCTTGACCCTGTGGCATTTTTTATTGGGGTTAAGGTAAAGTGGATAGGAAAAGACTTAGGAAGGACTATTCGGATCCACCCTTTGTTTCCTGTAAGAAAAGCTTGAAGTAACATTCTTTGTCCTGCAGAGAAACTACAGATATTGCCTCATCCTTCATGAGCTGCAGTTGTTTTCAAACATGCAGTCACTTCCTGTTGTTGTTATGTATGCAGTTCCCGCCTCTTTCCCCTGATTGGGTCATTCCGTCTTTAGTCAAGTGAAGTTGTAGTGTATTGGTGCTAGGCAACATGGATCCTTAATTTCAGACAATGATCTGCAAGGTTAGCTCACTTGCACCCATTCAATGCAGCAAGGCACTGTGAATTGACACACTATCACGATGATGCAGAGCTAATGTCAAGATCTTGAAGTCATCACATTGATGTCATTAGGCTGTTTTTGCAGAGAACCACCGTGAACAGACCTTTCGAAACCAAACAAAGCTAAAACTGTGCTTCACTATTTCCGTGAAGCACATGTTGTCTCATACCTTTGGGAAAAAAGGAAAAGTCAACATGAAAATGTCAATGAGAGCTCCACTGTCTGTTCTTCTTTAAACTTTCTCATTGTTGTTCTTGCAAAGTCGACACATGTTGGGCATAAAAGTGTCTGACACCATGAAGATCAAGCAGATCTGTAAGAGCTGCTGTGGGTTGAAGCTGTCGGATTTTTGGCTTCACAGTTCACTCAAAATGCCGCCCACCGTTTGTCTTTGCAGAGACTTTCTCTTTTTACTGCTAACCCTACAGGTACAACACTTCTCAGGATATCTCATACACATTCTCTGCAGCTGTCAGCTCTAAATTGACTCTGGATGTCGGATTTCCTGTGCTCGCTCTTTTATTTTTCACCTGGGTTTGTAGGAATGTCTGGAAGCATCAAAGTGTAGCTCTGAATTATCTTGATGCTGTGTGGTATAATTGCACAGATAACATTCTTCCTGTCAGGCTGCTGTCGTTCAATCCGTCTGATTGGGTTACATCTTACATTTTCATCTCACAGTTTGACTCTGTAAAAGGGTAAAATTATGTGTGCTTTGTTTAAGTTCTCAATTGGATTGAATTAAAAACTCCAAACTAATAACAATTTAATATTTCACCTCAAAATAGTGGTATCAGTGGTGAATATCTTGAAATGTTTTAGACTAAAACAATTGAGAAATATTGCTCTTGAAGAGAATCGCTTCAACCCTTCAAGCTCAGGGCCATTTTCTACTATCATTTAGTCCACCTGTTTTTTTTTCTTTTGCAGCAGTACATGTATAACCTCAACCTTTTCAACCAAAGACATCTATACCCATGTTTCAGAGCTATCACAGCTAGAATATTTATGCTGCTGTAATGTTAGAGTGATAAATTAAAACGAAATGACAAAACACATCAAATCCAACTTTCATTTCAACAGAAATTGATCAAAATCACAGTCAGGTTAATGATGAACAAGCTTTTTCGGATCTGAATGTTTTACTCAAGCCTCCAAGGAGACAAATATAAAGATATGAAAAGAAACTCACGACTTAAACTAATGTGAGGTGGTAGAGGACCACCTCACATTAGTCAAAATGTTCTTACAAATTCTTTGAGGAACTGAGGAGAAGTTAAAGTTGGGAGCACCTGATTGGTCGGTAGACTTCCAGGAAGTGGTCACTTTCTATAAGGGTCAAGATGAAGGTGTAACTTCTATGTGTCTATCAGGAAAATGTGGAAACATAAATCAGTAATATTAATTACTGATAAAAAACTAATTATAACTATCAAATAATTTTATTTAAAAATCAATTATATTATTTTGTATCATAATTGTTTTCTCATATGCCACCTGTTGATTTCATTTTGTCTTTTTAATGGTTATCTTATTTTTACCTCAAATTCTAACCTTCAAGCTGTATTCCCTGTTTAACTCCATAATAAAGTATTGATTGTCTTATTACTATTATTTATTATTATTCTCAGATGACAAATGTAGAGAATAACAGTACAACCATTCCTGCACTATTTATTATAGTTTATTAGAATTAATTTGATCTATTCCTTTGTTATATATTTGACTACATGCTTAGTTAGTGCTATGATATGGTATAAATATCTATGTAAGAGGGGAACATCATGTATTATTATGCATCCATTTTTTGTTATTGTGTCATAATTTCTGATGAATCATGTAAACATTTCAAACAAAGAAAGCATGTCCTCACTCAACAGAGCATGTCTATTTCATATTTTCACATTATCATATTTAATCCATGACATTTAAATCCCTCTGTTTCGTGGTACTGTGGGCTCTTAAATTGCTATACTGCAGTTTTATTAATTTGTCTTTTTGTTGCATGTTTCTTCTATAATATTGTGTGTAGAAGGTGCTTTTCCAATAGATTGATTGGTTGGTTGACGGTTTGCATAGATGCTGCATCCACGCTTTTGATACATATTTACACATGCCCCATTTTGGAGATGGACGCTATGCCTAGAAATGAATGGAAGTCAATGACAGTTGGAACTTTTTGATAGATGCTAAAATGTGAAGCAATTTTACAAGCTCTTTGTTTTGCCATAAATCTAAGACTTGGGTGTGTGATCCATGATTACATTTGAAACAAATGTTTTTGTAAACAACACTACCATCTTTTTAAAACAAACAGGAACTGTAGTGAAATTAGTTCTCAGTCACCCAAGTCATTGTTGTCTAAAGCTGATCCAAGTGGAGCCAAACCAGTCCAGGGGCCATTTGGATTAGAAAATTATGTAAACTTTAAAATGACTTTTAATTGACATGTGGAAAAATGAGCTCATTTAGATTATCTTAGGCTGTCTATGACGTCAACAGACGGGTGTCTCTCCATCATCCAGTTCCTGTCACATCCACAAGATGTCAGTGTGAGTGGATCTGTAGGTCAGTAAATCCAGTTGATCCCATCAGCTGGGATTTACCGTCTTTGTGGGGGAAACACAATCACACCACAATACTCACTCCTAGTGCACAGACACTGTGAAAGTGTGAATGTGTTTGCAGTGAGACATCTTTATCTTCATAAATTGATGGTCTGAAGTGAAAAACTGAAGTGAATTCTGAGTTTAGGTGAAAGTGTAAAACTCTCTGTTCCTGTCTCCATCTACTCGTGCACGTTTGTGCCCATGCATGTTGTCCTGAGCACACGCCAGACAACTGGTCGGGTGACTTAAGTGGAGCTGGCGTGTCCAACCAAACAAGAGGGATTTATTTGTGGAGGCTGGACCCCCCCTCTGCTACATCCCACCTCCATTCACCAAAGCTCCACAGATTAACTCCTCAGATCTTCTCTCTGATTAGGAGTAAACAGGAGGAGGTACAACACAACCACTTCACAGAGATCATTCAAAACAAGTCCAGGTGGACTATGAAGAGAGGCCTGGATCTCTTATACGAACACAGAATTAAGCCCCTTTTCTTGCTTAGTTTAGTAAGAAAGTAACAGTTTATTTGGCACAAATAATATTAAGACTATTGCCAGAACCACACCTCCATGTCACATGTGACTTAAAAGCTTTCGATAAGGATTAAGTTGTCCTCATTGAATGTTTTTCAGTCCCACATGCTCTAAAGCAATTTGATGTATTTTTTTTCCATTACTTATGTAATTGTTCAGAAACTTTACAACATGACTTTCCATAAGAGAGGTGCATAAGAGAAGGATTTGTGCAACTACTACATTTGCTGTAATCTTTTACACAGTCCAGTCCATTAATGTAACACCTCAAGAAATTCACTTAAACACTGCAATGTGTCTATGGTGTCCTGTGAGGATGGCGTATTTTTGTAGGCCAACCCTTAAGTTAGCATTGTGCTAGTTGTGCTAGTTAGTTAGCTTCAGTTGCCTTTATTGTAAAGTGCCTTGAGTTAACAATTGTTACAAACTGGAACTATCCAAATAATAATGAATGAATTGATTGATTGAATGATTGATGATGCTGAACAGTGCTTCGGAAAACCAATCAGATATGAATGAGAATACAGCTGGATCAGGGGTGATCAGTGTATCAAAACTTGAGGGTTTTTGAACATCAGTGATTGTGATTCTCTGGAAGTCATTGAAACTGAATAAACAAACCCGAGTTAAAGCTCTTAAGACACAGTCCAATTTGTTTATTTTCCTATTCACTGCAAAAAAAAAAAAATGCAGTACAAGACATCCCCCAGTGCATGAAATATGACATCCAGATCCATCATGCTGCTCATACAAATCACCTTTAAAATGTTCATCTGCAAAAGTTTGAATCTGACTTTATTAAAGCCAAGGGGAAAAAAAACAACCAGCAGAAACTTTGTATCAGTAATTGCACCAGCAGGGTTTTGCCTGCTGTTGTCCTCCTCTGCCTCGTTATCTCAAAGTTATTTGGTGCCGACATGCAGCTGGGGTGATTTTTAAAGGAAAGAAAGAGAAATGAAACTTGAGTAGGTGATACAGACTCCCTGAGGGGCTCTTAAACAACAACTCAGACGGATCAGACTGGAAGCAAACAACGCCAACATTTATCAACTGTTCTTCTAAGATAAGAAGAGATGAGAAAGTAAATCATTTCCAAAACTCGAGTGCTGCTTTTAAAATGTCCTGCACTTTACTGATGGTGTCGATAAATCTAAATCCTCCATCAACCTGCAGCTAATTACAGAATGTCAAGTTCATAAACAGAAAGAATGACTTCAGTAGTTTGTTTAATAGCTTTAAGCCAAGTTGAAAATATGGAAGCCCTTATGTACAAGACACAATGGGCCTCATCTACTGTACTGAGGGTTTGCGTGTATAAAAACGTGCAAACTTGATTGTGTGCGCAAAGCCGATGGACTAACAGGGTGCACCTAGAAATGCATCTGTCAGATGAGCAAAGTAGCACACACAATCCATTTAGCGTGTTTGCCCTCATGAATATGCAGAACACATGTAGATCATCAGAGCGTGCAAAATACTGGGAGGGAGAGATGTAAACGTGATCATTTAGCACCCGCAAAGTAATTTATCAAACCTGCAAGTGATTGTGTGCAGTGTTTTTGCGACTTAATTTAGTACGTTTGAAAAGCGTATGCAAAAAGCACAGGGCTGCCATTGTGGTGGCAAACAGGGGTTGCATTAACTGAATATTTTCCATCACTGACTGATTTTTTTGATGAACAACAGAAAGACTTGGAGGCTGTCTGTCATTATGAGGAAAAGAGGGACAATCCAGTGTGCCATGCAGACACACGTGAAGTAAACCCTCACTGTTTTGCACTGTACATCACGGACAAAGTCATTTAGTCCATGTTAAAAAACCTCCATAATCATAATCACTGTGTTGGTCACTCAGAGCTGACTGCATCACAATCTCCAAGTACAGTGACGCTGTCAGTGCGAAAAAGGCAGCAGTACCCGCTCAGTCTGTGTGCATTCATTTGCCTCAAACTCCATGGCTTCAAACTTTGTTTTTCATTTATAGCCTCTCTCCTCTCACAAACTCTCCATGGTGACAGCTAGTAGCACACGCAAAACTCTCCTTTAAAGAGGAAGGTCCACACCACTTTTGCGCCTGTTATGCATTGCGCACTCAGTGATTGTAGATCACCCGAAACATGCGCACCAATAGCATGTGCAGTTTTTTCGTTTACACACGCAATTTAGCACCTGTTATTTTGGATCTTAGTAGATAAGGCCCAATACGTCTTAGCAAAAATGACAAATAATCAAAATACAGAACATTACGAAAAGCACAAAAAAGCAACAAATAAAAAAGATGAGAACAAAAGGTGAAAACGTATGACTGATATAATGCATTTATTAGAAAACACAAAGACAAATGGAAAAACTTAGCAACGAATGAAAACCCCAAAAAAGAAACCACAAGCGAGAAGAATAAAAACACCACAGCAAAAATTGCCAACACAATGAGTGAAAAATGTCACAAAAAAGACAAACAAATGAAAGACATCCAAACTTATAAATAGAAAACAACATCACAGAAATCTAGGGTCACAGCACCCAGTGCACCAAATGTTTTGGTCCTCAGTCATATTTGTTTTGTGGGGTGCTTTTTTTAAAATGACCTCATTTGACTGTTATTTTGTTTTTTCAGTGCGGCTTAATTTGTTATTGTTAGTTGATGTTTTCAGTATCTTGGGTTTGTTTATTTTTTTCCATCTGTTGTGTTTTTCTTTTTTCTTGATTACCTCCGCCAAGTAGGTTATGTTTTTGGGAGAGTTTATCTGTCTGTCTGTCTGTGTACAAAATAATTCAAAAAGTTATCGATGGATTTGGATGAAATTTTCAGGAAATGTTCAGCATGGGAAAAGGAAGAAGTGATTCAATTTTGGTGTTGATCCGGATCACCATCTGGGAACTGTGCTGCTTGGCGGAGGTCTGCGCTCTCTGAGTGCTTTTCTAGTTGATGCTTATAAATGTTTTTATATAACATTGCAAATATACATTGTTATTCAATTTTCTCAATAGTGTATCTTGGCAGTTGTGATTTTATTTGTTGGTGCATTTCCCTTGTTTTGCTTGTTGTTGGGTCTAATTTTTAAGTATTTTTTTCTGACGTTTTATTGCCGTCATAAGATAGTGTAGTGGACAGTGGAAAGGCTTAAGCCTGGGCAAGTATCAGCTTATATGGGACATAGTTGGAACTTTTGTGTTGTTTTATTTCAGGCTGGTTTTTCTAATTGTTGTGTTTTGTGGTTTGTTAGTGTGTAATGCTATATTTTCACATTAAAAAATTCAAAATAGCTGAGAGTAAAGCTTCTATTATAAAACATGACGGATGTATGGTTGCATTTTTGTACTAGCAATGTAAGACAATGTCTTACAACCTTAAAGTGTTAGGGGTGGGCTGCTGAACATTAAAAATCCAATTCCTTTCCAAGGATTTTTTTACATTACAAAATAAGAAAAGTTTTCATTATTCTCAATTTACTAAATGCTATTATATATTCTGTTTTTGTTCTGTCATTTCTTGACCTGCTCTGTCCTGTCCCACCCATTCTGTTTTGTCATTATGTCGCACTACATAAAAAAGTGTATATATTGAACCAGCACTTTGCATACCATTTATAAATGTAACCATTAAGGAAGAAAACAAAATACGACTTGTTCTTAAAACCTCTTTGTCACATTAACCAAATCACATGATCATATTAACAGTGGTATGAATTTGATCTCATTTTTAAGGGTGAATTCAACATGGTATGAACATCAGTATTGACCAGCTTACTAAAACACTTATCTAGCAGTCAAGTCATTTCTCAGAGTTTGTCTCATTGTCTTTTAAATAATTTAAGTATAGATAGGACATTAACATGAATTAAATGCAATGATGTTGATTTTTTTTTGTCTTAAAGAGTGAGATATTTTGGAAAGTAAGTGAAGAGTAAAAGATGCAATGGACTTTTTATTGCTGGTTTATTTAAACAGGACAATGTTTTGGGTTTTCTTATAAAAATACCTTCACATTTTTGTCTTGAGGCTGAGAGGGAATCAAAAACAGCTTAAAAGATGAACACAGGTCAGAGGTTAAATTAGACTAAACAACACACCCCTGGGCTCATCATGAAATAAACTATTGAAGCAGTCTTTGGTAACAAATCAGACCAGTAAGTGAAGAGGAACACAGAGAGTGGGTTTATCAGTATTTCCCAGAATCCTCCCCCTGGATGCTATTAATTTCCTGGATGTTCGCATGAGACGCCTCCGCCGTGCGTAGCAGGGATTGGCTGGGCCCCTCCTCCTGAGGCCGGCCCCGCAGGCACCATCAAACGTAATCCCAGAGTGTCCGCCAGAGGACGAAGCTCTGTTGATGAAGGGCAGAGACGCAAGGAAGAGTCGCCTGGTCACATCCAAACTCGAACTTTCCCTTTCCCTAACAGGAAGTCTGGTATTTAATAATGACATAAAGACGACCTCCAGATGTGATGTCTTTCTGTCTTTGACATAGACAGACTGACTGTGAGAAAATCCGTTTTTTTAGATGGAGAGGGCCAAAAGTGCCATGATGGCGTTATGATGAATGACAGCGTGTGATTGGTGGACAGTGTGACAGGATGAATGGGCGGGGCGTGGAGGAGGGTTTAAATGCAGACTGGTGAAGACAGAGAGTGTGGGGGCTAAATTTAGCCAATGGCTCTGCTGGGGTGGAGCTAATCCTCTTTGCACTCGAATTATCTGGCCTTCGGATTAGAGAGCTTTGCCTCTATGCAAGACATCTACTCTCTATAATGATGTCCCATAGCAGGTCGTACCATGTTCCAGGGCGGGGGTGTATGAGGGGGCAGAGGATGAATGAATGAGTTGTGAGACAATCCAAAATCAGCCCCTGTGACGTCATTGTCCTATCTGAGAGTTAAACTGAGTTCAAATTTTACATAATGCAACAACGGGCAGTGTCAACCAGTGACTGTGATAACTGGCACATTCAAAAGACAGCTCAGTCACATTCATCATCTAATAATGAAATGTCAATGTGCCTTATCGACACCTGTACAAAGTATTTTTTATTACTGTGCAGCACTGTTGTCTTTCCTATTTTCCTATTTTCCTTCAGACACAGTTGGTAAACATACACAGTTGTCTTCTCTTCATTTTTCAGTGTGCTGTCCTCTTCTTTCACACTTGAGGCTCTGTTTTATGCATGATACACGTCAGCAGAGATTAATAAAGAATACAAAACCTAACTCAAACAATGACACTTAAATTTCTCCTGAAATGTTTGTGCACAATCAATTTCTTAAGTGTTGATATGTGATGAAAATAGACTAAAACCTGTCTTGGTAAGAATTTCCTTAAATAAAAACCCTTAAAAAATTGCCCTAAAATTATTGAGTTATTCCAGATTTTTTTATATCATGTTCCTAAATCACCGATGACTGTCCTCGTGTTCTTTTTATATTTAAATGGACACAATTTAAGCAGTAATGCTTGATAAGAAATATTTCCTTTTCTGTTTATATTATTCAGAAATTAATGTCTAACTGAAGTCTGTTTTCATTTAGTAAAACTTCATACATAATTCAAACAATTCATCATCTAATAAAGTTTATAAGGCTGATAATTGATAAAACTCAGGGCTGAATGAAACTGATCTTTAGTAAAGTCAAATGTATGTATGTATGTCATCGATTTGTTGTATAGAACTTCACAGTAACCCTATAACAGCCATTTTTGGAGTAGCCATGTCTGAGGAAGGCCTATCATGTCAGAACAAAGATTAACTAACATACAGCGACAAAACACATTAAAATCTGCTTTAGTCAATGGTTACAAGAAATGGTTTACTTCATAAATATGGAAAAAGTTAGATATAGCATGCAGGGGGCATCTGACAAATTTGATGACATCTGGGCTTCTTTTGTGCAATATATGGTGGACCTTCCAAACAGCTCTTTACCTTGATGATTGCAATGACAACGAAAATATATATATATTGAAATGACTGTACTCGGTGGGTTTGGTGGATGTGCACCGGGTGTTAGACAGCTTATGGGGTGCATTGACATCCTGTCTTCTAGATTGCAGCAAAGTTAAACCAGGTGCATGCCCTCAATATCCATTTTATGTATTTATTTCGCTGGTGTGCATGGGTATATGTGTGAGCACATATCTTCAGCAGCCTCTGTTCTTCAAACTTGAGTGTTTTTAGTGTAAATGTGGTCCACACAGCAGACCCTCTGGAGAGTCCATGTCTGGCTCGCTCAGACACATTAGGATGCATCAAGCTTTTCACTTTCACATTACAGCAGCACTGAGCAAACACCTGCAGCAGGAACAAGCTGTTCAGAGATATTTTGGCCAAGAAGACAGAAAGGACTGGAGGTCTCTGGGGGCCTATGTAATACATCCATATATCAGGAGCCTTTTTATTATGTAATGTGGTATTATGTGGAAAGGGTCTGGCATTGGTCCACCACATCATCCGACTGTAACTGCTGCTCTCTCCTTGGCTCTCACAGTGTATATTTTCTGTATGTAAACGGCAGGAATGAAATGTGGTGGAGGACAGCTATGATTATCCATCTCCTGCAGTAGGTGCCAGTCAGACACATCCATAATCACCTCTGCGCTCATCCGCAGCCAACAAAATGAAGCAGCGGGCCTTCCTCTTCGCTCCAAGGGAAGAGGAATGTATTTTTTCGCTGGATGCTTACCCGGAGTGACTCTGGACGGATGAGTGGCTTCAGCAGTGAGCCGATGTCTCACTCAAGGACACTTTGACAGAATATGCAGCCATTTCAGGGACGTGTCCTTCTGCTTATGGAAAAGAAAAGTGTCTCTTTAGGCCATCCCAGTCCAACATAATGATGACACTGGCTGTATAAACAGTCTCAAGGGTGTTGGTGGGAACAAAAGTATAATCTACAACTGAAACAGCAGTGAAATAAAATAAAATAAAAAAAACTAACCATTTGTGGTTGCTTTTAAAAAAAAACAAAACAGAAGTACAAAGCAGGGGTGCTTTCATACCTGATATGTTTGATCCAGACCACATGAACTTTTTTTTTTGGAAAGTTCAGTTTGTTTGGGGTGAAAGCTCATTCAAGTCTGGTGAGGACCGTCAACACAAACAGACCAGACCAGAGTTTGTTGCACTTTCTTATAACCGACCAGCCAACACTCTTTCAAGGAAAGTGGGGATAATTTAAGTGGCTCCATCTGTAGAGCATTGTGGTTTGATTTTGACAGAAAAAAACAATAATAGAGCAAGCTAATGCAGCATTAACTTGCTCGCTGTAGTTAACCGTTAAGCACCAGAGGCTGTCGGTGAGCAATGCTAACATTAGCCACTCACTGCTTGATATGGTTGGTGAATGCAATAACAGTTAGCAAGCTAATGCTGCATTAGCTTGCTAACTGTTATTGTTTTTTCAGTCAAAGTCAAATCATGATGCCCTACAGATGGAGCCACCCAGTATTTTAAAAGCCATGTGGAACACATTTACAAATCACTCCTGTAAATGTGCAGTTATCATCAGCTAACAATTTTGTCTTATTTTATCACTTGAAGTTCTGCTGAGCTGCTAAACAGTGTTATTACACCCAGCTGGTAGCCTACAGAGGAAAAACAACATAGAACACCAGGGAGCACAAAAATGCAAGACCCCAGCAACATAAAATGAGACCAGGAGGAAAAGAAGGTAAAAACAATAGCTAAATAAGAAATAAATATAATCAAAAATAATAAAATAAGAAAGAGGTGAAAAATAAATAGGCCTAATGAAGTGGTGCATAAGGATCAGGAACAAAGAAAATAACATGATGACGGTAGCAAAAAGTATTTAAATGAACTTAAAGTACAGAATCTGTCTGATCTGAAAACATTCAAAAGATATTGCCTCATGAATATGCTAATGAATATGCTAAAAACAGTGTGTTTTTATTTTGTACATCCATGTTCCTATATCTACATTTACATTCACTATACACATTGTATATGTACATAAATACATTTACAAATTTTGAAACACAAACTAACCAGAAGAAGATTATCAGAACAAACGTCAGCCATCCAGTAACTACCTGACTGACTGACAGAATACACACGTGTGCAGAACGCCTCATCTCTGACTCTATTAGAGTAAAAAAAGGTGTTCCTAAGTGATCAGTCCTGGAGCCATTTCTTTACATCAACATTAATATCAGTGATGTGATTTCTTTACACCATCATCAATATCAGTGATAAATAATATTAACAGCTTTATGCTAATTACACTATCATGTATTGCACAGCACCCAAACCCAATCATGCTCTCTCCCAGTTACAATTTTAATAGCTGTTCAGAACATTTTAGAATTAAAACTTGTTTAAGAAGCAGACAAAGAATAAAGGATATTTGGTCAAGAAAGATAAGAGACTAAAAACACTGAATCATTCAGTACAAAGTACATTTTCTCTGATACCTTTAATGTCTATTGATGTATAATAAAACAAAAATCACTACACTGTGGCTGTCATCATCACAGTGTACTTTTGTATGTGAAGGCCCATTGAGTATAACGAGAGCTCAAAGTTTATCTCAAAAGAAGCACTTTCTAAATTTGTGTGAAATAATAAAAAAAGAAAATCTCTACAGTTTGACAAGTTGAACAGGTTTGTAGTCTTTCCAAACCGGTTAGCAGGAGTATTGTCATAACAGATGTAGCTTTCATATATTCATCCATCAATCTTTTTTATTACTGTGAAATGAAAACAAAAAAACTTAAACAGTATGTTTTTATTTTGTACTGATAATGACAAAACAAACTGGCTTCCTGCTTTCTTTTCTTCAACATTTTTTTTTTTAAAATATGTACTTTATGTAAATTTCATTTATTGCAAACAAGCACAATGCACATACAAATGTAAAAAGACGCATGTGTTTGAGAGTGGGAGAAGCTGCTAATGACTAATATAAAGCACATCCAAGAGAAAAATTGAAGGTTACCACTGAACCACTAAAATTAAATATCAAACATTAAACCTGAAATGCAACAATTTTACTTAAAGAAATGTACAGATGAAAATCAAATAATGGAATAAGCAAGAAAGATGTTTAGGAATGATGAATAAATTACATTTTAGTAAAGATTACTGCTCCTGTTAATGTTGAGGTCATTAAAATAGTCAATTTTATGTATTTGTTCCATAAGATGACACCCTATATTTGACTGAAATCGACAAAGAAAAGGGAGCATAAAGACTTCCAGCTTGTCTAGTTGTATAATTATTAAGCTTTTTATTCCTGACAAAATAACTCCTTTTTAATAGAATTATAAAAATACAGGTTGTCCTTGTTTTTTTATTAAACAATAACCCATATTTCCCACAAGAGTCTGAATGTGACCTGAAGATGCTCTACATCCCCTCACAGTGATTGCAGACCACTGAAGGCCAAGATTTAAATCTCCATGGCAACAAGTTTCTGCCCTGCTGAAGTGTCCTTGAGCCAAAATACCCTTATACCAGCTGCTTGTTTCTGGCAGAGGAGCAATTTTTTAAGAGATCAAGAGTATCACCAAAAATCCTGCAGAGAGTCTCCGCAGTTTGCAGACACGATCAGCTGGGCCTGTTGCTGTTTACACTCGACGGAGCGTACCATCCAGGTCCACAGGTGGGGGTGGGCAGTGCCGGTGGAGTTTCCTGCAGGGATGAGCTGTGGTCAGGGAGGGGTTGGTGGTGGAGGCTGGAGGGGGTGGGGGGGATCGTGAGGTTGTATCCTAATCCCTCAGCCTTGGCTACAACACGGCCTTAAGCTAAACTGACATGTTGGCTTTGGACATATGAAAATGCTACTGGGACTTGAGCAATATTTGATTTATGTTTGATTTCTGTCTCTTCTGCCTTTTTGATTTAAAGGGAATGTCCACTCTGGTAAGATGACTTTTTCACTACATTTTGTGAACTGAGCTGTTGAATTGGTTGTGTTGACAAATGAAAGAGCGAGGCATAGATTTCTCAAATTTAATCTGAGCTGGTGATAATTCTTGCTTAACATTCAAGCTTTATAATGCTTGAAATGAAAACATTAATTAAATAAATCAAGATGCTTCATGAAAAATTCTCCTTTTTGGACAATTGTTTGACAGGAATTATAATATATGTGGTACAATTCAACCTACTACAAGATATCTTCTCTCTAATTTACTATACCGTACATTGCAGTCCTTGGTTTTGAATCATCACTAGCAAGACAACTTTATTTATAAAACTCTAGTCTTACAAACAGCATCTCAGAGTTCAAAAGATGACATTATGACATCACATTCAATATCTTGACAATGAGCAAAAGCAAGGGACTTTAAACAATAAGGTTTAGAAAAAGCTAATATCCACATGAACTGTTCATAAGATTAAGATTCTTCAAAGATAATTACAATAAATTGCCTAGATACATAAAAACCAGTTGGATGTGAAGTAACAATAAATATCTACAGACACAACAGTAAAGACAAATATTAGGAAATTGTAAAAGTCCAAAAGACTATGCAAAAAAACTGTCATAAATGGATGTAGAAAGCAGATGAAGCTTTGTAGTAAATGTAAAGTCTTAGTCTAATGCAAGAGAACATATTAAGGCCCCCCCTTGCACCCATTTAAAAAATCCTTTTGTTTCACACTTTCCTTGACCTTGACCCCTTTTTATGTCCTCCTATGTTTGTCCTCCTGTCATTTACCTTGTCTGTTGATTTCAAAACTAAAACAATAAATGTGGGAGGATAAATGACACAGTTGATCATATCTGGTGACACGTATGGGAAAAGTTACACTCAGGTTCTAAAAACATGCTACAGGCAGCTAACTGAGAGCAGACAGGTCGTCCCTGAGAAGACTGAGGACCGACCTTGAGGTCATTGAAGAGCTGAGATGAAAATGAAATCATTTCTTTGAACTGTTAGGCAGTGAGAAGTAAGTAACTTCTAATATATTACATTAAACTATGACTTTTCTCAGCAGCAAGAAATGCACAGAATTATGATATCCAAACATGTTGCAGGAGCATAAACAAAGAAAAATTTAGACACTGAATCATTTTTCTTCCCAGGAGAGTTTCACTTTACAACTGCTGTTTTTGAAGAGCTGAAAGTAATGTGTTACATATACATTGAAATATTCATGGTCATTTATGACTTTCAAAGGAACAACTTCTCATGAGGGACTTATTCTACATTTTGAGTTGTTCTCCCCACACTCATAACCTGTGTTACAAAAATATGACTAAAAATGGTTTGCCTCTAATGACAAGAAAACAACAGTTGACAGAAAATGAACATTTGATTATAAAACCCTGACAACATGAATGTTTAATTTTCATTAACTGGGCTTTTTGATATTAAGAATACATGATATTTTAGTTGTTTTAAGGAGTAATATGTTTGTTTTTTAACTCAAATAGGCATATGAATGTTGTTTGTTGTCTTACTTTTCACAAATATATAGAAACGTACTGATAGTGGTATCAGTAAAGCAATATTTATCTAGTATAAATGTCAATAAAAAATTCTAACAACCTTTTTAATTCTTGATTCAGCATATGACTCAAATTTCAGTCGATTATGTCTAAAGAACTGAATGATAGTATATTAACGTGAGTCAAACACAATTACACTGGTTTGACAGTTATTTAATGTACTCAATTTCAAAAGAGAAAAAAGCTGAGTAATGACTAGAATGAGAGAAGAAAAGCTGAACAAAACTAAATCAAAACATTTGAAGGCAAATTTTTTATAAAGTATGACTAAATCTAACATTGTAGTTCAAGAACTTAAACAAACTTTGTCCAAATTAGCAGCAGGTTTCAGCATGAGGTCATGTGATTACGGTACCTTCAGTCAAATCAATGCCATGTTCAGTTCAGCCCGAGAGATCGAAAACATTGATCATTAACCAGTTATCTTGTTATGCTGATGACACCATTGTCTGTGTTTTGTCATTTTTCTGCTGACAAATCTTGAAAAATTGGTTCATTTGTCCAGGCAAACACACTGCAACATTGCACTGATACAAACAATAAAATAAACTAGAAAAGCACTCGGAGAGCGCAGTCCTCACCCATATTGTGATTTTCACTATAAATATTAGTCCTACCTTTATTTATTCTAAATATTTAGATTCCTTGACCATGAAAACATACCATTAGCAATTGGATTCATAATGATATCTATTTTAGTTCAGTAGTTATACACAAAAATCACATTTTTCGTCATGGCGGCAAGATGCTGGTCCGGATCAATACCAAAATTAAATCAGTTCTTCCTTTTCCCATGCTGAACATCTCCTGAAATTTTCAAATCCATCAATAACTTTTTGAGTTATTTTGTACACAGACAGACAGACAGACAGACAAACTCTCCCGAAAACATAACCTCCTTGGCGGAGGTAATCAGTGATGAAGTTAAAGGTTAAGTTGCTAAACTCTGGCTATGATGGACTGTTGGGGAGTGGAGGACTATTAAACTTATATAATTGAGAGCTCAAATGTACTGAGCTTACAGTGGGATCTTGCATGTTTAGAGCAGATGAAAATTAATTTAATATAGAGGGGGGTGGAGGACAACTGAAGTTGTTGTCTTGTTTTTCATGAGAGCACAAAATCATGAATCATTAAGAAAAATAGCTGGACTAAAGTTGTGTTTAGTCCCTCACTTACCTTAAGGGTTTACTGAAGTGAGAGTGACCATGAAGTTCAAACTGAGCAGCTGAGAAGAAGAATGTCTGAACGGTTAAAAAAAACTCAATCTTCTCACAACTGTTTTTGTGACACAAGAGACAAAAAATGATCTATTGGACAATATGTAATTTCAGAAAGAGACAAAGATCTTGGGGAAATAAGGGGTAACCTTTGAGAAGTAAACCTTAACTGTAAAATAGCATAAAAGTATTTTGCAACATCTAATTCAAGAAACAAGTGCAAAGGAGAAGAAAAGTCCATTTAAACGTGTAGATAGACCATCGCACACTGTCCAACTTGCAAAAAATTAAATTAATCAAACAACGCTGTGTGGGATTCTCTGCATGTTTTTATGCAAAATATTAAAAAAATGAGATTATTTTGCCAAAAGAATCAGTCATAATTTTAAAATGTGGTTAATCCTAAAAACCCAGGTAAGATTGTACAGAATCCTACAATCTACAACGATTGTGACACGAAAATCAGAGCCCTTAGAAGCAGAAAGAGGTGGGAGCTATGAATGAGTCGAAAGCAGGAAGTGACTGCTTGTACAGAAATAAGTACAGATTCTAACAGCTTCAGCCGCAGTTTTATCAGATCTGGACCCCACTTCTTTAGTAAATGAAAAGCAAATAACACTGAAAGCTATTCTGATCAGAAAATATGTTTCCGCTCCACCTCCAACATGTTTTGGAGACATTTTGCTTTACGAGGGGCTAACGTTCTGTACTTTGCACCGTGGCATTAGCACCTATTTACTACATTATGTGGTTGGCCTATTTTGAGTGTGATTGACAGAACGATCAGCCAATCATCTGTCTACTATATTTTTAAAGGATGTCAGTACATTCTGAAACATGCAACAATAAAAAGAACATATCTATGTTTGCTGCTAATAAAGAGTGTTGAGGTTAAAATGACAAGAACATTCTTGTTGACATTTTGGATCAACCATGTCTTTGCTAACCCTCTTTGGGTCCCATAAAGGCTGTGGGCCCCAGGGAGTTTTACCCTTCCCCCTCTTATACAGCCCTAGTCCTGGGAAAGGGACAGTCTTGGGTTTGCACAACGAACCTCATAGGACAAACAATAAGGGGAATATTTATACAACTGCTGGCCTCAGAAATATTCATATATTGAAGTCAACTTTCTGAAGAGTCAAGGTTAAAAAGTGCAACTAAGATGCATCTCTTCCAGTAAAGCGTTTGTGCTGCTCTCTGTAGAAAACACAGACTTAGACTTGGTCAAAGTAATCAATATTGTGAGCTGTTAAAAGTCACTTCTCAAGTTGAGATAGTGATTTGAAAGTTACCCTACAACCTCTCCATTTTCAGTAGAACCTCACACATTGATTTTCAGTTTTCAAAGTAACTCTTCTGGCTTTTCAGCACCGGGACTCTCTCAGGGGAAGGCAGACCGTGACCTATTCAAACTCTGCACGGACTGGAACTCTGACTTGACGTCTGAATTACTGAGAGTAGAAGTAAAGATGGGCAGACTTTTATGAAGGGGTCCTTAGGCCCCTTAGTAAAATGCTTTAACAAGATATGCTTGGACAACTCTGTATGTGTGGTACCAGCCATGTGTTGTATTACACAGTAGATTATTTGCAAAGTCCTGCCTGTGAAGTGTTTGTCAAAAACCCAGAATAATCTAGGTCAGGGAACTTTGTCACCTTTACTCCTTTCCTTTTGTCCTCCATCTCTGTCTCGTATGTATTTGAATTTTGCTAACAAGTTATTAACAATGGGTATAATGTCTGGATACATCAAATGCCAAGGTTTTGCTTGCCTTTGAAATATGATGCTAGACACCTGACTGATGCAGTCATGATCTAACTTGATCAGTTCACACTAAGAAAGAAGTCTTTCATAAAGGAGGTAGGAGAGTGAAATAAAGTTTGGAGGCATATCCCACTGGGATAGCGTTCTATACTCAGCAGCAGATCACCCCAGTCTTGTCAATCAGGGGGTTTCCAGCTCATGCAAGCAGTGTCACTCTGAACATGTCTGTTGTAGACAGAAAGTGAGTCAATTTTCAGCAGAAACAGCTTCAACCTGGCATCAATGTCCACCAAGTAGCTCCAATCCAAATCAGAAAAATTAGTGCTTAGAGTTTCAGGCAATGCTAACCTGACACACCAGAAATATTTCACTGAACCATCTGGAGGAGAGCCCATAGAAGGTGTTTGGGGAGGGCAGAGCCTGGATGATTGATCCATCAATCAACATTGATTACAGGCCAATCAGATGATGCAGTAGGTGGGCGCTACTGCGTTACAACAAAATCAGGTCAAAACATGTCAGAAGTGGAGCAGAAATATCCTCACTGTAGAGAAGTTGTGTAGTGTTGATATTTGTTTTTCATTTAATAAAGAAATGTAATGTGGTCAAGATCCTACAGAACTGCCACCGAAGCTGTTAGCATCTATGCTAATCTCTAGTGCAGTCACTTCCTGTTGTTGCTTTGCTCAATCTCACCTTTTCCTGCTTCAGCAAACTCTGATTGGGCTGTCCTGATTTTGACAGAGCTCAAACAGACTGAAGCTTGACAAGATGGATCTGCATGATTATTGAATCAGGCTGTTGCAGCTGTTCAAGGCGATTAAAATGCAGCACCTTGTGGAAATAAAAGTGGTGCAGATAAGAAATCAACATCATGCAGCCAGTATTTCCTGTTATTTATAAGTTGGTCTTCCTTTATACATGACTGTCATTAGCTCATACAGTTTTCTGTAGATCTATCCTGTCATTGATCAGAGCAAAGCCATAGCACCAAAAGGATGCTATGCTAGTAGACGATGAGGAAACTGAATGTCAGAGTGGTAATGTTTTTATATGCCATCAGGCACGTTTAACATGACTCCTCTGAATTAAAGACAGGGTTGGTAGTCACGGAAAACTAGCATGAATTTCAATGTAGCACCTCCTCAGGACTGTCTGGATGACAGAGTGCACCCACAGAGTGCAGAGCAGAAACCTTTGAGTGAATAGGTTCAATTAATCACACCATGCAACTCTAAACTGACCTGTTACCTTAGAGTAGACCAGTTAACCACTCAGCACAGAACTGGAAGAATTTAAGAGCCCAAAATGTGATATTAACCGTGTTTTTCATATATTAGTTTTTCCCCCATATGCCTTAAAAGACCTCTCTTCTTGCAGCTCCCCTGCCCTGACATGGCTGTATCTGTCTGCCTGAGACACTCTTGTTAGACCCCCTGCCACTTTATGGCTCCCTTCCCCACATGGGCCCAGTCTGCTCTAAATGGATATTCAGGGCGTATTGTAAAAAAAAAAGGAAGTTGCAAGACTGTTTGAAATAAATATTTTATAAACATTCTCAGTTTTTATAGCATATGAAGAATGATCATTGGAATCTATTAAAGTTTAAGGACCAACCATGGATCCAACAAGCATGGATTCTACAAGCATTAAAGCTAGGGTCTGCGATTTGATTTAGATACACTTTTTTGAATTCTCGTTAAAATGGTCTTTATGACTCGATGGTAATCAACTCATACTGTGTTCTCAAAACAGCGAAAAATATCCGCTAACTACAGCAGGAGTTAAACATGGAAAACCTCAACCAATAAATAATGCCGGGATACCTGTTTTTAAACCAATCAAATCCCGTCGCCATTCTGCCCACCTTCTGCGTACATTTTCCCGGCGTGCACAGACTCGGTGTGCGTAGCCGAGCTCATACGTATCAGAGTCCGCGGGAGAATGCTTACCTTTCGAGTTTTGTCTTTGAAAATAAGGGAAGCCCGCCGTGAGCCGTCCCACAACCCCAACCAAGCTCCAGTATCCCTCACATTTAAGACAGATGTACAAGAAATCTAAAATAAACTCTTTGTTTTTCTGACTTTGTTCTGCTGCTCTAATCTCGCGATAGCTGCCACCCAGGCTACTGCAGGTGGCCGTTCTTGCGAGGCTTTTTCTTCTTCTTTGGTTTTATGGCGGTTGGCATCCATCATTTTGGAGCATTACCGCCCCATTCAGGCTAGAGACAGAGTTCAGTTTGGAGAGGCAGAGGAATGTTTTTATTATTATATCATCACACGGGAGATTTACGGGAGAATACTGATACAGGAGGACGGCGGGAAAGAGGATAAAATACGGAAAATACGGTAGTTTCATGGCCAGAACAGGAGATTTGACAGCTATGTGGAGAATGTCAGAGGAACTACCTATTTCCCGATCAACATCGACTGTGAGTACTAACTAACTTTACATGTTTGTTTGGTGTTTTCTTACCACTGACTGAGACATGACTTGGTGTAGTGTAAAACAAACACGTCGTGCAGAGGGTTTGGAGTTGAATCAGTCTTCTGGATTTATCAGCCCGCGGGTGAATGCGAGCGGGGAGGCGGGGTTGGGGGGGCTAGGCGGAGCCCTGAGGAGATGCTACTTTCAAATTCACGCTAGTGTTCCAAAATCGCCAACCCCAGCTTTAATCTATCCTGCCTTGAATCGATTGTTCAGACTGCTGCTGGTGGTGTTATGTTGTTCGAGCACACTCGACATCAGTTATTTTTGAGCATTGTCAAAATGCCACAGCTGACCTGAGCACTGATCATGTCCATCTCTTTATGACCACAATTATGAGTGACTACTTCCAGGAGGATAACTCTCCATGTCACATGGATCAAATAATCTAAAACTGGTTTCTTGAACTTAACAGTGAGTTTATTGTCCTTCAGTGACCACCATGGTCTCTAGATCTCAATCTCATAGGTTATTGAATGTGGTGGAGCAGTAGATTCGCATCACAAATGTGCATCTGACAAATCACTCTGACAAATTAGATCAGGCAAAGTGATTTCCAAACTAGGTGAGCAGGATGTATGTGAAAAAGTGGCCAGCGAGAGTCACAAAATCTGAAGGCATGTTTCAGATGACGCATGTTTTAAGCATCATGTTGACATGTTCAGCTTCCTGTCAGGAGCGCACTACCCATCCATCCCCTTCATAGTACAGCCTCACAGTCTAGAGCCTCTACATCTATACCTCTGAGTGTGTTTTTATGTCAAGAGGTTCAGTTTGATACACTGATTACTGCAACACAATCAATAAGTTATAGGAGCAGAGGTAGAGGGAGGGAGATGCAGGAGGGGAGAGTGAGGAGGGCAGACTGGCTGTTATGTAAGCACCAGCTGTGTGAGTAAAGACGGCCTGCTGCAGGATGATGAAAGCAACGCCGCTTCCCTCAGCCACACAGAGCATCCTCCTCTCTCTCTTCCTCTCTTGAATTATTCACATGATTGAAGGAAACAACAGCATAAAACAGCATGAGACGCCTAGATGATTGCAAGTACACCCTGGTGCTGGAACCCTACTCGTTACTGCCGGCAACAAAAACTGATTGATGCATACATTTTCAGGATTTCCAAGTGCACAAATCCAAGAACAGAAATACATTTCAGTGCTTCAATCCAGACTCCATAATCCACAGTTGCTGTCAGCCACCTCTGTGACTTTCGTGATGAAACAATAACCCAAGGCTACAAGGGCAAAATGGAAAAAAAAAAATCTGCAGTCCTAATCTGGATTAAATTACAGGGTTTGTAATCCAAGCTCCAAATCAGAAGAGACTAACTAAAAGCAAACCTGACATTGTCCTGTGAAACCATAACTCTGCAACTGTTAAAGGGCTGATCATGTCGAACCCTCTAATAAGTTCAATTTGATGCAGCCACTAAAATAATGGTTAGATTAAAGGATAAAAATAAATAGAATTAATCTTTAAAATATTCATATGACAAATGCAAACATAAAATCAGAAAGCTGGTTTCTTTTTGGAGATACTTTTTTCCTGAACAATTGACACACTCCAAATAAAAATTAAACCTTTTGTGAGTTCCATGTCTAAATAGAGCAATCACCTGCATATATGATCAGTAATGTTTGAAAACTATCAAATTGTGTTTCTATTTTACAGTAAAATGGGGATTTACAAATTAAAACTACAATATCCCTTGGGGTGCTGGTTTGGTGGAGTGGTTGGCAACCGGGCACCCCATGTACTTGCTTCTGCCGGTCCAGGTTCGAATCCCACCTGTGACCAGTTTGCGGAGTGTCCTCCCCTGCTCTCTCGCCCCCTTTCACAAGCCTATCCACTGTCTCTCTCCTATCAATAAAGGCACAAAATGCCAAAAAAATACATAAAAAAAAAAAAAAAAAAACTACAATATCCCACCAGCCAAAAGATTACTTTGCTTCTTTGTGCTTCTTTAAGTTTTGTCATTTGACTACAAAACAAAAGACTTTAAACTCACTGGCCAATTTATTTGGTACACCTTCATGGTACAGTGTTGACTCCAGTTTGCCTTCACATATGCCTGAATTCATACCATGTTCAACAAGGTCATGCAGACACTGCTCAGAAATGTTGGCAGCATCATGAAGTTGTTGCGGATTAGTCGGAAGCACATATCCTGATCTTCCACATCCAAACAATACTCTGCTGGACTGAGACTAATCAGCTCCTAAACTCATCAACATGTTCACGAAACCAGTATGACAGAATTTGAGCTTTGTGACATGATGTGCAATCCTTTTGGAGGCAGGCATCAGAGAATAAATTTAGCGCAAAAAGCAAGGAAAAAAGCGTTTTGTTGATTATTTCTTCATTTTGTTCTTGGTAGTGAGTCTTATACTACAGGAAAGCCTGTTTATATCTAGTTTTAATGGAGCCACATTTATAAGGAACATGCATTTGTGGGATGAGCAGCAGAGCTGAGTATGTGAGTTACGCCAATGAAAATTTTGCAAAATTTTCTGTTGGATTAGTTGGATCAGAGCGTCTAAGTGTGGGGAAGACATGGAGAACATTATGGTGACTGCTGCACCAATGGTGTAACATCTTTTGATAGAAGCAGTGTGACGTACTGGAAAAGCAAGGCTTGTTATCATTTGAAGAAATCTTGATGCAGAGAGATATCATCCAGTGGCAACCTCATATCTCCACCGTCTGGGTCTAAACTCTATCCTTGCACCCAAAGAGTGCGTGGCTCTAGAATTTGGGAGTTGAAAAGATAGTATGGCCTGCCAGCAGTCCTGTCCTTCACCCCACTGACATGTGGAATCAGCTTGGGTGTGTCGCTTGTGCCAGAGTGACCAACTCAACCGCATTAGCTGACAGGACAAATGCTGGTTGAAGTATGGGATGGCGTCCTGCAGCAGTGTGTGACCAGGCTATCAGGAGGAGGTGCAAGGCTGTTTGTATATGTTTCTTCTACATATACTCGCATACATACCTGCTGCTCTACCCACAAATGCATGTTTCCTACAAATGTGGCACAGTTTAAAGAGAAATAAACAGGCTTTCTGTTGATTTATAATGCCAAGAGGTATTGTTACATTGACAAAATATTCTAACAAACCTACCAATATCCTTGCTTTTTTGTGAATTTCATGTTGAACTTTGTTTTTTTTGCATGTGCAACTGCATTATCATAAAACACACATGGTACTGCCACCAAACCTTTATTAAGAAGCAGCTAAAATAAAATAAATAAAAACCATGTGACTGGATTTTTGATAGGATTTTTGTTTAATGATCCAAATCCTGACACGTCAGTCTAAATATCAAAAGTCTAAAGATGTGCTGAAATGTGCACATGTAAATGTGCACATGTGAAATGAGCTCAACAATTATGCCCACTTTGTTCTGTAAAAAAAAAAAAAACAACAGTCCAAATTCACTGTCAACAGCAGACTCAAACAATCAGAGGAGTCCATGTGTCCTTCTGTGATTGTTAGTTGGCCTGAAATTGCAAATAGATAACGGTTCCCAAGAAACATTCATGTACTTTCATTTTCCCAATGAATAATCTATAGTACATCAATGGCTGTTGAATTCAGTAGAGGCTGCCAACAGGCTGTGTTGACCAAAACAACTAGAGATGTCACTGACCCTCTGGTATGTAGTAATTAGTAAAGGAATTTAAGGATAACTCATACTATAAATGTTGGATTACTTAAGAAATAAAGAGCTATTTAGTGATGAAGATGTTATTCTTTATTCACATGTCAGGCATTTGTAGATAAAGTAAATACATGGAAGACATTGGTAAAACACAGAAACAGGTTTTATGGTTATGAATCAGATGTGCCTTGAGGTTTTGGTTTGGTGGTACATGTGCATTGGGTAACAACAGTCTGAAAACACTAGATTTTGTTCATTTAAAATTGTATTCATGAGTAAGGACCACATCTTCAACAGGATAAACTTGACAATTAGTTATTACGTATAATAAGCACCATAGCAGATAATTGAAAAGCTGATAACGATTTGGGGAAACTTCTTGGGGAATCCTGGGCACGACAAACCCCCTTTATAAGGCCCTGAGGAAAGAAGAAAGGAAGAAAGTTTAAAGAAAGGGGTGGGAGGGACGGGTGTGTTGAGTGAGCAAAACCAAGGGAGGAAATGGTGAGGTTAGAATTTATAGGAACACTGGAAGAGGTGTGAGATAGGTGTGGTCCTGCTCCTGAAACTGCTTTAAGCACCACCAGTTGCAGCCACTTTACCCCCAGCTCTCTGAGAATGTGCAATAAACATAAACATAAACTACATAAATATGTCCAGTTTTAGTACTGCATATTATACCAGTGAAATGGTGCTTTCATCACAAGAGCACACACAATGGGCTCCAAACTTTGCCCCAGGGGACCTCATCTCATCCATCAGGGTGGGCAGGTCCATGATGGGACTTGCCACAGTCCAAACAAGCCTCAGCCAAGGAAAGTGTGGAAAATCTAAGTGGCTCCATCTGTAGATTAACTTTGTTTTCCTAAATAAGCACACAAGAAAAGACATTGGTGTTTTCCTCTGCAAATAAAACATAATTCACTCTTTTGAAACCTCTGGAATACAACAAGAAACCAGCTCATAGAAATCATGGCCTGCAGCAGTCACGGATATCACCTGTGAAACTCTGTTGTCAAGAAATACAATCTTGAGTCTTTCAAATGAGCATCTAATACTCTGTCCTGTATTCATCCGCCTGTCTGAATCGGCTTTGATCCTGCTGAAGTCTCCTGTTGCCGAATCCAGCCCGCTCTCACGTTGTGACCACGTCTGGTATCTGACCCTGCTTCCGCCTCCTGTTGCGAATCCAGCCCGCTCTCGTTGTGACCCAAGTCTGGTATCTGACCCTGCTTCCGTCTCCTGTTGCGAATCCAGCCCGCTCTCGTTGTGACGTCTGGTACCTGACCCTGCTTCCGTCTCCAGTTGCGAACCCAGTCTGCTCTCGTTGTGCCAATCGCCTGGTGTCTGACTTCCTGCCTGTCTTCGACAACGCGAGTTAGCCTGAATCCCTCCTCCAAGTGTTCCTGGCGCCTCAGCTGCGTCTGTGCGTGAGTCAAGCCTGCTTCACCTCTTTCTATAAAGACTGTGTGAGCTTCTGTCACTGCATCGCCTGGGTGGCTCAGTCGGTAAGGCGCCCGACTGTGGACCGAGCTGTCGCGGGTTCGACCCCCGCTCAAGCCACAGCCTGTTCTCTGTTTCAACGGTGTGGGTGTCAGTTTTGGACTCCTCTGAGGTGCTGCAATCAGAGGAGTGTTCACCTCTTAAGTTCGCTGGTGCGGGTTGAAGCCCGCTCAGAATCAGCTACTCCTGTAAAGACTGTTTGAGCTCCTCTCCGTCCTCAGCCTCTTCCCTGAAAAGGCTGTGGGAACCGACAGCTGTACAGCTCCGGGTTAGCTCAGTCAGGAGAGCGCCCGTCCACAGATCTCCTGGTCGCGGGTTCGCAGCCCGCTCTGAACTGTTTCTGAACTTGGTTAATAAAGACTGTTCTAATCAAACTGCTTGCTTCTGGGTCCTACCTGCAAACGTGTCAATTGGTGTTTTCCTCTGCAAATAAAACATAATTCACTCTTTTGAAACCTCTGGAATACACAAAAATAACAAAGAAGGATGAGCCAGCTCACTGTAGAAGTAAATATGGCCTGCAGCAGTCACAGATATCGCTGTGAAACTCTGTTGTCAAGGAAATACAATCTTGAGTCTTTCAAATGAGCATCCGCCATCACAGTACAACAAGGTTACAAGTTACAAGGCTGGGTTGGATGACTGTGGTACTCTGGCTAATAATCAAACACACAAAGGCAGCAGAGGCTGTGAGATGCTTTGACTGCTCAGAGGTCTTAAATGGTGATTTGCTTAAAATTCATTGAGATTAGATTTTTTTATTTGTAAGTATGTCTTTTATGGTCATACAACTAATAAAACATAACACTCAATTTGTTCATGTCTATCTTTGTAGCCTTTCAGTGGATCCCTATGAGGCAAACTGTGTTTAAAGTTTACTCTTCTGTCAGCCTTAAGATGTTTTCATGTCACACTTGATCCTTGCTCATTTTTTCTGACGCAATAATGTAGCACAGTCGGGGCGTCGGTGGCGCAGTTGGATAGTGCGCTTGGTCAGTGATGGGGAGGTTAAATGTTCAAGCCCAGCTCCGGGCGACACATGACGATGTGTCCTTGAGCAAGACACTGAACCCCAAGTTGCTCTCACTGATGCGCCAGTGTTGTGTAAATGGGCATGAAAGGGAGTGAAAGTGTTAGATATACAGCTGGATGACTGACATAGAAACTCTGAACCATCAATGAAGTGAATGTGAGGGCGAATGGGTGTGAATGGGTTGGTGTGGTTTGCGGTGGAAAGCAGCTTTGAGTAATCAAAAAAGACTAGAAAAGTGCTACATAAGCTCAAGTCCATTTAACAGTAATTTGGGGTGAGTTTGTAATTGTGGATGCACAGTACTGAACCTGTCATTTTTGATTAAAAAAAAATCAACAAAAAAACAGAGCAGTGATGTTTTAAGAATTTCATTTTCACTCAAGAGAAAGTGACAAATTCCTGTCAGTCTGCTGACCAATCAAATGCATGCAGTGTTTTATATCCGTGCTTTCTTGATGATGTGTACAATAAGTATTAATCAAATGTCAAAAGAAATAAGATTAATCTGTCATTTTTCAAAAGAATCCAAATTGAAGTTGAGTTTAATGTCATGTGGCCCTTTTCAGCATTTGAGAAAAAAATGGCCTCCAAAAGTGCACAAATGACTAAATGTGGGAATAAAGTGATAACTGGAAAAAGTATATGTTAAAAGCTTTTGTGGTGAGTCTTTACATACTTAAATTTTGTTCCTCTTATAGTCAAGGCTTGACAGGGCCAAATGCAGACAAGGGTCTTTCACTCATTGATGTCTGTGTGATTTGCTTAAAATTCATTGAGATTAGATTTTTTTTATTTGTGTTATGTCTTTATGGTCATACAACTAATAAAACATCAACCTCATATCATTACTTGATGAATATTCTGACATTCCAGACCGTCTTGAAAAAATGATGTTTTTATTCTGCTTAAAGGGATTGAGGTTACTAAAAGTAACAAAAAACAGCCTGCAGCTGCAAGAGCTAAAAGCTTATTATGCTTTCTTTCTGTTAGAAAACTGGTCTGTACACTTTAAAGGGCACAACAAACCCTACAGATGTGTCCACACATGTCCTTGACATTGTGATGGAGGTCATCAGAGGTGACCCTCACTTCCCCATCACTGCTATCTCATCACCTGCCTGAAGTTCTTCTGTAGTTGTCTCTCATTGTTCCTGGGCAGGCTAACATCTCATTTATAATTCTTAATAAAGGCTGGCTTCACACAGGACATTTTTAAGCAGGATACATGAACTGATTGAGATAGATTTTGGACCTAATGAGATCTACTAAATGATCAGGAGGAGTGAACCAATTTATATGACTGAATACCCACCAAAGTTAGCAGCCAGGTCTGTCTCACAAAGTTATTTTAACTTTTTGTTAGCCTGATGTCACTCATATTCTTGCCTCTGTTCTGTTTTTTTTACTGCAAAAAAAAAAAAAGTAAATATCATGACAGCAGCTAAATTAGTGGATTGTCCTCCATTTAATCTACATTTTAATTTTGGCTCATTTTTTTTATTCATCACTGCCATATTCATTCAGTCAAAGATGCATTGGCCAGCCCTAAAGCTAATAGGCTTCTGGCTCTGTGCAAACATGCTGGGGCCTTCAATGGTTCTGTGATCCTTCAGAGTCAGCGTGAAGCAGAGCCAGTGGAGCAAATCATCCCTTAAACACACAAAGAAGTCTTTTCATTATTTTTCATTTAAACACAAACATCACTCAGATTTTCATGTGTGGTATTTTATATTCACTTTGGGTTCTCCGTCACAAACTATTTTTACAGAGCGTCATTTGTTATCTCTAAATAACAGAGGATACAGCCCCGAGGGAAAACAGTTCTTTAATTTAGTATGAATGTCTGCCAGTCGTCACTGTGAGAGTCTCTAAATGATGCCATTAATGAATGTGACAGTGAGCTAAATTCCTAAAATACAATGTAATTTGAGTTATTGTCTTCCTGCTGTTGCCTCTGGTCGGTTAAAATCAAGACAAATCTGAGTGTGTCATTGCTGCAGCAGTGCTGTGTGATGGATCAAAATGGCGTCAGAGGGTTTGAGCAGGCAGATGGAGAGATTATCTGAGTGTGTGGAAGGACACGCAACCTGCAGCCGAGTCCTGAACTGCTCTCCAATGCTTCAAGATACAGTTCTCCTTATGAAAGGATTCTGCTTTTGCACAATGTATTTTACCAGTAGTTATCAATAGAATTTAACTTATAATCAGGAGGGTAATCAAAAAGATGTGCACGCAGTGAGCTGAAACATTGACCTGAAAGTGTGGGATGAATTTGAGACTGAACATGTGTCACTTTTCAAAGATTAGATGATGTAGGAGGGAAATCCCGAGGGGGAAATTAATATTTACATTCACTTTAATGTATTTGTGAAGCCTCTCTAAATATTTCTCCTTTTTTGAAATGTTTAATATATACTTTAACTTAAAAAACTTTGTGAGAAGTATTACATTTCTCAACATTTCATGCATCATCTGTAAAAAAGACAACCCGGAAAAGGAAAACATATCAAAGCTTTAGTATAAAAACTCCTGATACCTACTTGATTAGAAACAGGATGAGAATAAAGACAGTTTGCTAACAACATCAATGTTGTTATTCGTGTTGTAGTCCATGGGATTATTTATTTCTTATTAATGCATATTTCATCTATATAATTCATAATTTGAATGACATTCTAAATAAATTTGGTCAAATACAGGGAATTAATACAAACCAGTGGCTTACACGATATATTTAAACAGAAATCTTTAATATGTTATTCCATGTATCAGGGGAAATTACTGGTCCTGAGCTACATTACCTGGATCAAATGTTATTAAGTGCTATAGCAGCCTTTCTCTTAATTAAACACACCAACTTCTTGGGCCTGGCGAAACTCTTATTCTGCCCTAATATTAAACTATGAACCTCTTGAAATCCATTACCTGCACAGGTTATCCTTTTCTGAGTCGAGGGGGGCGAGAGCCAATCACAGTGGACATAGGAACAACAAGCAGGGTACACCATGAGCTGATCACCAGTCAATCACAGGTCCGCATACAGGCAGCGACAACCATTTACTAACTCACTCACACCTAAGAGCAATTTAGTTAATGAAACAAGTATGTTTTCGGTCTGTGCGAGGAAGCTGGAATGCCCAAACACAACCCACACATGCCCAGGGAGAACATGCAAACTCCACACAGAAAGGCCTGGAGACCCGCACACTACATGCTGCACTGCCATGCTGCCCAACTCTAAACAATCATGTTTTAAACGTTTGACATTTAAATGGTAACACTTAGTTTTGATAAAAAGTGGCACCTGAAATCTTCTACATTTGCTTTAATCGTGACTTTCATGACATCTAAACATGAAATTAAGATAAAATATCATTTAAATATTTAACTTAACCATGCTTATAAACTTAAAAAAATCTTTATCATTAACATCCTTTGGCTTCCTGTCTGCAGTATGACCAAGCCCCACCAGAGGGCCACAGCTCTTACTTTGGGAAGAACTAGTAAGCACTGTTGCATCGTGGGTATAACATAACAGAAAAAAGCAGCGCTAAATTAGGTCCACACATTAATAAAACAATAATAACACACTCACTAAATACTTCCTCCAAGGGTCTAAGAACATGTGTTCCATTTGGATTTTAGAGACAAAAACAATTTAATTGACATAACTTTTGGTCAGTAATGCATCACTATTTTCATGAAGGTCCTGGAGGGGTGCAGGGGCCCTAAGCAGGCTTGAAACCACTGATGTCCAACCTTTGACCTAAAACACACAGTTTCACTCTTAAGTATAAGAGCATTATAAAGAGGTCTTATTGTGTTTTTTGAGTTCTAAATGCCATCAAGTATGTTGTACGTTGCACATGTGTCCTCCTCATCATAAAGTAAATGTACAAGCAAAACAGTGGCATCTGGACTTCTCCCTCCCCTTCTGGGAGTAGCTACCTAACATGGCTCATTTCCTTGAAACACAAAACAGACCTCCACTGTAACATCTTCACCACTGGCTTGGGATGGCCCAGTGCAGAGTGGAAAGAGTGCAGAGCTGTTGAATTGAGTCTTCAGTTCTGACGCCTAGAATTACCTCAGAGTAAACTGGTCAACAAATCAGAGCATACTGGGTCCACATATGGAAGAGGGGGGAATAGATATTTTTCTTTACATTAGTGATTATGAATGTCCTTTTGCATTCACTGAATTAAGAATGTTTGAACCTTTTTTAAAGTAAAATATGAGATCTTACATGACTGGTTCCATTAAAGCATAAATGCTATGCATAAGCATTAGGGGTGAAACGAAATTCCGTGCCACGAAATTTCGCGAAATAAAAAATGACGAAATAAAAATCAAAGCACTCGAAATAAAAGGACGAAATAAACCCTCCTCGCCTCCCATAGCAAAACACCAGCTGCAATATGGAGGAGGACGAAGTGGAGGAATTAGCTGACGCTCCTTCGTCAAATAAATCGGTTGTGTGGACCTATTTTGGCTTCCCATGTAAAAGACGAGAGAACAGTGAGAAGATTGCGGACAAAACAACAACCGTGTGCAAAATATGCCGCTACAGTTCGCCGTATACTGCGGCGAGAACAACCACCTGCAGCTTGCGAATACCTGCTTTTATTTAACAGTCACTGTGGGCTGTGACAACGCCAACTTCAATTTTAATTCCCGAACAAAACAGTGAGTAGTATCTCTACACCTCCTGCACGGCTCTCTCCCTCCTCGCTCAAACACACACAAAACTCTCCCCTTCTGAACTCTGACCCGCTCGCCCCGCCCTCCTGCTCATTCACTGACCGTCAATTCATAGGAAACATTAAAATCCACATTGAACACATAACAAACAGTAGAACTGCTCCACTTTGTTCGTTTAAGTCTGCATAAAAAACAATATTTGATTTTTGCATCTACTGTTGAGTTGACAGAATTTGATCATACTTGAAGATCAGAAGTATATGCACTGTTATAGGCTAAATATTATAGTTCACAGTTCAGACATTTATAGGTCTAAACTGCAGCTCTGAGGACTGATATTTGTTTTCCTTTTCATTCAAGAATGTACTTATCCTGATTGTTACAACAAAGCACTTTTTATTGAGATTTTATGTTTTTGTTTGCACTGTAGTCTAAATAAGGGAAAAAAACTACAATTTAGTTTTTTTTCAAAGAGCATTTATTTTGTACTGATGCAGCAATATTTTTGTATGTCTGCATTAGGAAGAAAATAAAGAAAATGAGATTTTTTCACAACTTCCTACTGTTGTGGATTTTCCTTCATCTTTATTTCGTATCGTGAGTATTTAGTATCGTGGGCCCTGTTTCGTATTTCGTATCGTTTCGTGAGTTGACCATTTCGTTACACCCCTAATAAGCATGTTAGCATATATGAAAGCATAGGAAAAAGTTGCCTTTTGTTTGTTTAGTTATAAGATAAGATAAATCTTTGCTAATCCACCACTGAGGTAAAATTAAACACTTGTATCCAAATAAAAAATAGTTCGATATTTCAACGTGTCTCTTTCCTCTTCTCCCACTTTGACTGCTGGTTGGGGAAGGAAGGAGAGAGCTTGAGGAGAGCCGTCTTCCCCTGGTCCGGGGATTCAGACAAGCGCAGGAAGGCTACATACGCCAGCCTACTGAGGCTGGAGTCAGTGGAAGAGAGATTGAAATTGTCACTGCATCTGACCAGCAGTGCATTTATAGGCAAGGAGAGGCATTCATTTGAACCGTAAAGATAACACTCGGCTGTGTTAAACCAACTCATGCCTTCTCTCCTCTCCTGCGTCAGTGGGAGGGACCGAGGCTTGAGGTGCGCCTGACTCCGCCACAGTGCACCCTCCACGAAAATTGTGAACTGCCCTGGACACACCCCGTTGGCACAGTGCAGGGCAGGTGTGCCACAGCCTGGTCTACAAAATTAGACCCCAGTGTATTAAATTAAACAATATAATACTGCATTAACACTATATACACTTTTACAAATGAAACACAACAAAAAGCCAAAGGGATGGTGTTAATCTCGGACAGTACCAAAATTTTAAGGCACAGAGTGTTTATGAAAGTATCCTTGCAGAGCAGATGGATCAGCTTGTAGGTCTGCAAACAGGCAGATCCAACCTGCCAAGATACAAAGCGGGATGGCCCAATAATGCTTCAGTAGCAGTTTTATCAGATCAAGATCACGTTTCTTTCATAAATGAAAAGCAAACTTCAACACATCAGACTTCTGAATGGAAAAGATTTTTCTGCTTGATATCGAAAAGTTTTTCTGAGAGTTTATTCTGCGATGCCATGTTTGTACTTTGCACCACTGTAGTAGTGCCCGCCTTCTGAAGATCTGACTGGCCCACAATGAAAGTAATTGACAGAATGATCATCTAATCACCTGCTGGATATGCTTTGAAATGTTCTGGCAATTGCCAAACTAGCGAGACATGCAACTTGGTGTGTTAGGTTTTATGTAAAGTGCACTGTACACTTGAAACAGACAACTGGTTTACTGCACTCTAACTTGTTAGCAACATCATCAGGAAGGTGGTCTATGGTAAAGTTGTAGACAGTACATGTTTACTCCTAATGTAGCGAAGGCAGACATCCTCTTGATAATTAAAAACTACTCTCCATGCATGCATTTAGACAAGGAGACTACTTCTCTACTATTGTTTATCAGTTGTTGTGAAACCCAAGCAGTAACTGTGTACATCGGCAGGTCACAAACATGTTAGTGAGGGGCAATGACGTGTTTTTGCTTATAAACTGTGTTCTGTTGTTCTGACAACATATTTGTGTTATGTGTTTTTGATTCAGGTCCAGCATGCAGAATCTAAGTTAATAGTGCTCCACAACATCCTTTGAGGCCTTATATTTGGGACCCTCGTTCGTCAAAATATTAAACCAGCATTGTACCTGCAGTTACCCCTTGACACCTGGAGCCCAAGAGACTGAGGCAGCACTGACAGCAGCTCCAGAGGATTATGTCATTATAGCTGACAACTTGAGCTTCCTACGAGTACGACGGCTACACGGCAAAGTCAGTCCTGCTCCGCTCACAGCCAGCAGGAACCATGGATGACCCCTATCAAAATAACGTGAACCAGCAGATGACAGAAGGTGGGGAGTACACCTACACCCAGGATGGAGGGGGTCAGGATGGCTACCCTTATCAGACAGACTACCCTCCTCAGGAGGAGGATGCTGCTAGTGATGCCACAGAGGGAGCAGATGATGATGAGCAGATGTATGAGGGGGAGTACCAGGGTATCCCCCACCCAGATGAGATCAAGGAGGCGAGGCGGGCGGCTCGAATGGAGGCCAGGAGGAAAGCCCGCATGGCCAAAGAGCAGGAGGAGGAGGAGGAAAATCTGCCAGAGCAATACGAGACCATAATGGAAGACTGCGGCCATGGACGCTTCCAGTGGATGTTGTTCTTTGTGCTGGGCCTGGCACTGATGGCTGACGGAGTGGATGGCTATGTGGTGGGCTTTGTCATGCCCAGTGCCGAGAAGGACATGTGCATATCCAACTCTGACAAAGGACTGCTGGGTAAGTGACAGCTAACAGAGGATACGTTTGAATGAGGTCATTTATAATATGCTTGAGAGTTTTTGGTTGTACTTTTTAGAAAATAATGTAATAACCAATTTACAGTCCATTGCTCTAAACTGCATATAACGGTATATGATACATCTTCTGATAATTCATGTGCCATTTCAAAAACAGCTCATTTAATCATTTTGTTTTGGTTTTCACAAAAACTTTAAAAACTTAAAAGAACACCATACATCTTCCCTTTAAACACCACCAGTGTTGGGAATTATGCCTTTTAAAAGTAATGTGATACCTGTCATCCATTCCTTTTTACTGTTACATAGTAATGTAAGGCATTACAAAAAAAAAAAAACAATAATATTTTACTATGTGCAAATGTCAGTAATGCAGGTTACAATGCATTTTTAGTTTAACCCAAAATGAAGAGGTGATTTTTTTCTGTTTGTTTAAATACAATACTCAGTGAGATCAGTGAGGGGGAAAAGTCCTAAAGCTACAGTGTCTCTGATACAATTTACCAGAAATGTACCTTTTGTCTGTTTTTTCTAAGATCGTTTCTTGTATTGTGCCATGAGCCATCAATGTGGCTATTATATTCTACTGTTTTTAGCCTTAAGCTGAACTCAGTCAGATAGACCACATCACCTCCCACTGGATGTGTAATGAGCTTTTTGAACATAATGAGCAACATTTAGAATGCCAAATCCATATTTCCTGTTATTTTGAAGAGAGTAACATAAAAGTAATGCGATAACAGTGTAATGACTTACATTTGAAACACCATAATACTATAATGTAACTAATTACTTTGAAATGACAGTAACAAATAAAAGTTAATGCATTACATTTTTTGAAGTAACTTGCCCAACACTGAATACCACAACTATCTTGTTAATCCCAACATAAGTATTTTGTAAACATTTTGGCAAGTTACAATGTGAAGCCTTACTTTGAATTTAGGACAAACTAGAAAGCACTCGTACATCACAAATCTCCAACAAGGTGGCTCACATATTGCTGTTTCATCTATAAGCAATATTTCCATGAAAAAAGTTACCACCATAATATGATTCCTTGACTCTGAAAACCCACACCTAGCACTCAGAATCATGTTGACATCATTTTTAGTTAGACAGTTATTAAGCAAAAATGATCACCACTGTCACCACCAAAATCATATAATTTCTTTTTTTTTTATGTATATTTTTGTGCATTTTGTGCCTTTATTGATAGGAGAGAGACAGTGGATAGGCTTGTGAAACGGGGTGAGAGAGTAGGGGAAGACACTCTGCAAACTGGTCACAGGCGGGATTCGAACCTGGACCGGCAGAAGCAAGTACATGGGGTGCTAACCACTACGCCGAACCAGCACCCCCGAACCCATATAATTTCTGAGTTGGGCCAATACCAACATCTCCTGAAAATTTCGGGCAAAATTCATTCAGTACTTTTTGCAAAATCTTGCTAACAAACCAACAAACATACACTGGCAAAGACACAACCTCCTTAACAGAGTTAATGATGAGGGTCCATTTACCAAACAATCAAAACAATTAACTCATCTGGTAAAAAAAATAAAACTTAAAAATTTACTAAGGCATGGTCCCAAATACAATTTTAAATGTCATTAGCCGCTCAGTAAATGACTCAACCAGGGACAATACTGACAATGAAAACATTTTAGAGAACAGAGCTGAGCCACAGAAACACATCTTTTTTAAACTAGAGGTGTCCAAACTATGGCCCTGGGGGCACTTTTAGTTGTGCCTTAGCTAATTTGAAGCTACATTTATTGAATATACTACCGGAAACAGCTGATAAAAAGACACGTCACAGCTGTCAGGATGACAGTTTCTGAAGAAGACGGCAGAGTTACGTTGAAACATGTCAAGGTAAACCATACCTTTTTGTCTTAACAAAAGAACACGAAAACACTTAAGTTGTGAAATAGGTTGGTTTTTTTAGGCATAACCAAGGATATTCTAATCTAAATTGTAGAGATGCACAATATTATCAGTGCGATATCAGTAGATATTAGCCTAAGTGGTTGAATATTGAAATATGCAATACAGAAATGTACCATATTGTTTTACCTCATCGTCAATGTTGGGTTTTTGTTTTACATCTGTCCTTACAACAATAGACAGTCACACTGTAAGCACTCAATCAATCCTAAATCTGCTAAACTTAAGTTGATGTAACTATGTGTACACTTTTTATGAAACTCAGTACTTGAGCTAGCTATATTAGCAAACTAAATATAACTACATTAGAGAATTTAATGTTCAAATACAGTTTCGAGGACTGTAGGTGGTGAGGTTAGCACAGGGTCATCACTTCATAAGCCTAATTTAACCACAAAGGAATGCTACAACTATCAAAAGAGTCAACAGAAACACACCTCTATAATATGAAAGCTGAAGAAAACAAATTTCCCAACAGCACTTTTCGAGAGTTGCTGAGATGTTTTGGGCAAACTGTTGAGCAAACAGAAGACAATCTGGTACCACAGTCCCTCGAGCTAGCAGATAGCATAGCTGAGAACAGATACAGCCAACACATCCTTCCAAAACAGATATACGGCCTTCTGGAAATTTACGAGGCAAGCTAATTACAATCATCTGCTGAAGAGTTCTTCTCTTCTCCCAGTGAGAAGGGAGTCATCAGTGAAATGATCTGCTGTCGTGCTTGGCTGAAGCTAAATCCTGCATATGTTTGGCCCTAGATGGCACATGGTTACAGACTGATGCATCAGACAGAGCCATTGCTGCAGTGGGACACATTAGAAAGCTCGGGTCTGTGTAGGCAAATGCAAATGATGCTGGAAACTATCATAGTGAGTCCTATTAGAGCCCAGGTCCACTGAGCCACAGTGAGTCACTGAAGGGAAGACTTGGCTTTGGTTTCACCTGAGGGATGTCTTAAGGATGCCAGAAAATGCATTTTTTTTAATCATTTTTTTTAACCAGAAAGGCAAGGGGATTTTTAATATGCTTTATAAATTAATTATGTGTTTTATACTAAGTTTAAATGACCCATTGTCATGTCCTTGCAATGAAGTTTGTTGCAACTTGGCTTCTTTTAAAGACTGCTAATAGGTCTACCCCAAAGATTTGCTTAATTTTTTTAATTATATAATTGAGATTACAGAACGATGACGAAGATACAGTGAGATGTTTAGGAATACACAACATAAGGGATGGGAATAAAAACTGTCTGTTAAGACCCAGTTTTGCATTATTGAAGACCTCCCATAAAGGACTAATGGATTTTACTGTTATTAAGTCTCATGGTTCCTCTGGGAGTGAATCAATTTGTCATGGCACAATCATACACTAGTTCTTGTACGGGGAAAGCCCCAGTCACATTAACACTGTGTATCAAATCAAAACAAATTACTGTGTTCTACTTCTGTGCTGCCCTCTGCATTTCTGTTAGCCATGGCCACCAAAGATTTTTTTTTTAATTGTTCATCAAAAAACCTTACTTAGATGGCTTTTTGCCTGCCAAAGCCACAAATGAAGTTGTGAAATAGGTTGTTTTTATTTAGGCATAACAAAGGATATCCTAATCTAAATTGTAGAGATGCACTTTATTATCAGTGCAATCAGTAGATATTGGCCTAAGTGGTTGACTATTGGCATCTGCAATACACATATGTACCATATTGTTTTACCTCATTGTCAATGTTGGGCTTTTTGTTTTACATCTGTCCTTACAAAAATAGACAGTCACACTGTAAGCAATGAATCAATTTTCATAATTGCTTGCACTTTTGATTAAGAAAATTATAATGGTATTGATATTATTAGCAATGAATTCAGAAACAGAATAGAAAAAATAGAGTTAATTGTCAACATGCTGCTCCAAATACAATAAGCCATGTCTAGAATTTTTTAATCACATGTTGGCATCCATGAGACAGTGTACCAACTAATAAACAGAAGACTAACATGGCATTTTTCATACTTAGAATGTCAACAGCTAAACATGTTCTCAATTTTCTCTTTGCTGCATGCTTCAAGATTAATTGTAAATCCAGTGTTGCAGCTGGTAGCAAAGGCATTCTCATCATCTGCTCAAATTAGTTGAAAATGTTCAATTTTACAGCTCAAATTAGACATGAACAGCTATTCAAAACTTTACAGGCAGACTTTTTGGCTGTAATATATATTAACAGTTAAAAGTCTCCGTGGAAGTTAGCAGAAAAAATCAGTTAAGCAAGATACTTGTATCAATAAGATTGTTTGCAGGTGAAATTAGATCACATTTTATCACTGTAAAATAAAAACAGAAAATCTGAGCAAGCATCCCATTCCAAAAAAAAGGACAAAATAAAAAATATATCACAGATGTCTGATGCTTCTGATGCAGTCTATCATTAGCTTTTCCTCCTGTGGCACAACATTAAAATTTTCGTTTTACAAAACAGAAATTGACAACTTTCTGATCAGAATGACCAGACCAGCATTTACTTAAGTTAAGAGTCACGTTAATGCTGATTGGCCAAGTTGACACAACACTAATATATCATAACACTTACATTGCTGTAAATTTTATTTCAATTTTATGGAGTTAATATTCTTGTCACATTTTAACAGCACAATACCATCTTATAGTGACATATGTAATATTTGAATGGACTATTCCCTGTGACTGTACACATGTTAAATCTTTATAGATTATGCCCACAGCGTCTGATAGGAAGACATTTTATAAGACAAAAGGGGAGAATTTCACCACAAAGACCTTTAAATACTTATGCCAAAGTCTGTCTTTCCGGATGTTGCAAAATTTCTGCTGAAGTCAGGCGAAGTGATTTTTTGTTGTTCTTTTGCAATGGTCATTGTGTCAGACTACGCAATCAGAGAGCCATTAAACTGTACAGTGACTTGACTGACAGCCATGACAGACTTTATGGCTGAAGCTGACCATGGCTGTCTTGGTGTGACCAAAATGATGACTTTGAAGGAGAGATGAAACCATAGACAGCAAACAACCATCCAGTTAAAACCCCAAACGTTTTTTGTCTTTTCAGATACTCAAATGGCTGCTAAGGTTCATCAGGTATTTCTCTCCAGCATTTCTCGTTCTGTCTTATGGTTCTATTTCGAGGCCACAACTTCAACCATGTTGCACAATTTGGTTTATTTACACCTGTGACTGTCAGTCATGCAGTGCACCCTGTGCTCTCATTAGTCAATGTCTCTAAGATGACTGAACACAATATTGGAGGGAAGACAAAAATCTGACATATCAGACTTTCTGTCAAGAGGTTGTGTGGCCCCTAAGTTTGCAATGACACACCACACAAGATGAAACAAATGATTTAAAGACTGAAAGGCCTAACAACCCTACAGCTGTCATGTCAAGCTGTAATCGTGCTTGAAGTGTGTAGTCCAACCCCAACAATGAATTTATAAGTGGACCAGTCAGAGACAACTAAAGGTTGATTTCAGAAGCTTGTTAGGTTGAGTTGCTCTTCAAAAATGGTGAGCCACCACATTTTGACAGTAACCAAGATTTCTGAAATTGTTCTTTCAATCACATTACTTGAATGAAAATTCTTTACTTTAAGTCTTAGATGGAAAAAACACAAGTGATTCAAGCAGAAGGACAAAACAAACAAGTTTGACATGTCAATTCAAAAGCCCTTTAAAAATTCTGATTTACATCACATTCTGTTAATATGCAACTTAGTTATGCATTTTAACTAACAGAAAAAAACACATTCTGAAGATAATGAGATAAATTAGTAATGGTGTTGTGAGGATACATTTCAAGTTATCACAGCAAGACAGAATACATTTGAATATATGGATGTATGTCTGTGTTGAGCTTCCATACATCCCAGACTTGAGACATTTTTGAGGGCACCCAGTCGGGACCAGTGTTGGGCAAGCTGCTTAAAAATGTAATACATTATTTATTACTTGTTACTGTCATTTCAAAGTAATTAGTTACGTTATAATATTACTGTATTTGAAATGTTTGCACTGAAATGTTTGCACTATTATTGCATTACTTTTAAATTACTCTCGTCAAAATAACAGGAAATATGGATTTGTCATTCTAAATTTAGCTCGATATGTTCAAAAAGCTTATTAACATCCAGTGGAAGGTAATGTGGTGGCTATCTGACTGAGTTCAGCTTAAGGCTAAAAACAGTAGAATGTAACAGCCACATTGATGGCTCATGGCACAATGCAAAAAATGACTCCAGTTTTGCTTTGTTTTTTCCCATTAAAGGTTATTAAAAGGGGGGTTTCTGGTTATGGTGTTGAGCTGAACACGCTCCTGTGGAAATTATGGGAATAAATATCCCAAACAGCTTGCACAGGACCAATGAGAATTCCTAATTTGTGCCGAAATGGGGAAACCAGCCCAAAATGCCTCTGAAACAGACAGCAAAAACTCAGAAATCATCGAGAGCTGAAACTACGTGTGGTTCGGGAATGGTGGATGCTTATATTAGCGATGAAGACTCAGGTGTGGTGGCTGACTCCAGACAAGTCCTTGATGCCATCAATGCATTGAAAGAGGACTTTGTATCGAGATTTGACGGCCTGTTTAGCGCTATTGAGGGAATACAGTGTGAACTGAAGGCAGTGCCTGTGCGGGTAACTGAAGCGGAGGACAGCATCAGTGCCAATCAAGACGATGTAAATTCATTGAAAACACAGACCAACACCATGAAAGCGGCTATATAAGAGCTAGTTTCAAAAGTTGATGACTTGGAAAACAGAGCCTGCCGCTGGGATCTTTGCCTGGTCAGTCTCCCAGAAAAAGAAGAAGAATCTGACATGTGTGCCTTTCAGGAAAGGTGGATTCCTGAAGTGCTTGGTGGGCATAACTTTCCACAACCCAAACTGATGGAAGGAGGACACACCGAATCAACACAGCAGGCGTTGGCGATGTTGAGGCAGGGGGTAGCTCTGGTGGGCATCTTAGAGTGGTAATCAAGAAGTTCCTATATGCGGACAGGTCTCAGGTCATGAAGCCTGCTAGGAACTAAGGAGAAATTCTTCGTGATAACCAGAGAGTCATGTTCTTACCCGTCTATTCTACTGATCTGATCTGGCAGAGAAAAGTTCTCGACTTGGTGAAGAAAGAACTGTCTTCTCCTTTCATCCCAGCTCTGCACTATGGGATAATTCATCCTGCTAAACTTTTCATGACTGTTAAGGGGAGGCGACATATTTTTGACATTGCAACAGGAGTGAAAAATTTTGTGTGTGGGTTGACGGAAGGAGAGACAACCTGAGAGACCTGATTTCATGGCTGGTATGTTTAAACCATTGAACTATTCGCTCTGGTCACAGGGAGTGAATTAAAGTACTGTTCAAACCCTGAAAGTAGCTGTTTGGCTGCTCTAAAAGTAAGATGTTTTACTTTGAGATATTTCATGTGGGGCTCTGTTGCTGGTTTTGGGTATACTGTTCCTCACTGTGCCATGGACACAGGCGGACCAGTTAAGCTCCATAGGTTGGACTTGTGCACTGGGGGAGGGATGGGTGTGACTCAGTTGGGGATGTACACTCAGTCATGGTTATAATGTTCTTCTTAGGCACTTATTTTTCATGTCATTTCCTTATTTTTTTGCTTTAGTTTTTGATCATTTAGAATCTACGACAGTCAATTTCATTATCATTACAGCATGCCATCTGAACTTCAGCTTATGTCTTGGATTGTAAGAGGTTTAAACAAACTTGTCAAGCTAAAAGAGGTTATGAGTAGGATCAGATAGTTAAAAGCTAAATAGTTTTTATCCAGGAGACACACTTGACCCCAGAGGATGTAATAAGAGTGAGGAGGAGGTGGCCTGGTCGAGTGTTCTCAGCTAGTTTCAGTTCACACTCTCATGGAGTAATTACACTGATACACAATTCTGTGCCCTTTCATCTTATTAAGGTGCGTTCACACCGCAAGCGACCCAGCTACCAAAATCGCGTCGCCCACTGACATAGCGTCGCGCGTCCATAAATACCTCATTTTGGTCATCGGCCATCGCTCGGTGACGTCACGTCCGTTCCAGTTTCACCGCGATCATATCATATATCATATAATAGGATGAATAAGCGGACATTATTCTCGGTGTATCCTTTTCACTCACTTATCAAACACAAAACACTGCAGCTGATGCCCTGCAGCAGCATTATCTGTGAGTTTACTGCGGTCCGTCTAGGCGGAACTAATGTCCTCACTGACATTAGTCCCGTCTAGACGGAACTCATCTGCCCTGTAGTCCGGATGAATAACTGTTTGTCTAGGGTACCGTCACACGTACACACACCGTTGATTGGCTGATGCTGCACAGCCACACACGACATCGCCTGAATAGACAGTGTTGGGCACATTACTTCAAAAAAGTAATTAGTTATAGTTACTTGTTACTTTCCCAAAAAAGTAACTGAATTACTAACGGAATTACTTCTTCATAAATGTAATTAGTTACCAGGTAAAGTAATTGATGCGTTACTCTTTTAAAAAAGCTCTTTGCTGCTTGAATTGTGTTTCTCTGTCTCTGTGTCCTTCCTTGTTGTTACCTGCTGCAGTATCTCTGACATCATCAGTTCTCCAACAGCACGTGCAGGGGAATTTGCCTGATAGACTGGAATGGGGGCAAAGTGCTCCGCAGTAAGCTTCACCTATGCGCAGCGCTGCGTTGATCTGTCAGGGCAAGACCATGGCGTGACGCTTCCGTGTGCCGTGGAATTTCAGGGTGAGGCTGGTTGGATAACAGCTGCTTGACATCGGTGCAAAGTAACGCGCCACATTTCCCTGTTAGTAATGGTAACGGCGTTGTAAGGCATGAAAAAGTAATTAATTAGATTACCCGTTACTGAAAAAAATAACGCCGTTAGTAACGCCGTTATACTCTAATGCCGTTATACTCTAATGCCGTTATACTCTAATGCCGTTATTACCAACACTGTGAATAGATCAACTTTTTTAAAACTTTGACATCGCGCGACGAGTGAAGTGATCATCTTGTATGCGGCCGTCGCATCGTGGGAGGGTTAGCCGCGCCCCATCGCGGCTGTACATTGACTTTGAATGGAGAGTGATCGCCGAGGTAGTACAAGTAGCATCCGGTGTGAACGCACCTTTAGTGTTGATGAAGATCGATTTGGCAGATACCTCATTACCCAATGTGAAATTCTCTCAGTCGAATTAAATCTGGTCAACATATATGGGCCCAATGATGATAGCCCGTCATTTTTTAGACACCTGTTTTTATTCTTGGCTGCTTTACAACTTTGTCATAGGTAGAGACTCTAATTGTGTTCTCCAGCCTGGATTGGACAGATCTACTGGAACCGATACTTCTCATAATCAGTCAAGAAAGGAGTTGCTACAGTAGCCTATATTAAAGAATTTAATTTAGTTGCCATTTGGAGAGAGAGACATCCTGACCAGCTAACTTTTTCTTGTTACTCTAGTACATGTCAGACATTCTCTAGAATTGATTATTATTTGGTTTTTGCCTCCTTGGTATCTACAATCTCAAGATCCTGGTATGAAAGCAATATAATTTCAGATCATGCTTCAGTTTCATTTAACCTGAACATGCCGCAGTCTTTGAATTACTTCCCAAGATGGTGTCTCTAGGTATTTTGGCCTAGGGATCCAAAACTTATAGAGTTTATTGGAACACAAATTGACTATTATTTTGATAATAATACAAATCAGACATCAGTTTCTATTCGATGGGAGGCTTTTAAAGCTTTTTTTGAGAGGTCAGATGATAAGCTTCATAAGCTTTAAACACAAACAGTGTAGGTTGGAGATGGAACAACTGGAAAAAAAGATCAAGGATACTGAAACAGACTACTTTGCAAACCCTTTTCAACACTTATTTGTGGAACTTCATGAGCTAAGAGCTAAATATATGTTCTATCTACAAATAAGGCAAATAAAAATGTGATGAAATTGAAGCAGTCCTGGGCAGCAAGGTGTGCAGCAGGTAGTGCACGTGCCTCACAGCAAGAAGGTTGCTGGTTTTTCCCAGGGTTGGACAGAGGTCTGTGTGATGTTTGCATGTTCTTCCCGTGCATGCGTGGGTTCTCTCCGGACCCTCCAGCTTCCTCCCACTGACTCTCAATTGCCCTTAGGTATGAGTGTGAGTGTGAATGGTTGTCTGTCTCTCGATGTGGCCCTGCAAACGACTGGCAAACGGTTCAGGGTGTACCCCGCCTCTCGAGGCCGATTGACAGCTGGGATAGGCTCCAGCCCAGAAAGGGATAAGGGGTATAGAAAATGAATGAATGAATGAAGCAGTCCTATTATGAGCAGGGGAAGAAAGCTAGTAAGCTCCTAGTCTGGCGTGTTAAACAGATAGAAACTGATAGGGCAATAAATACTATACAAACAGATGAAGGTTTGGTAACTCGTGACCTTAAAGAAATTAATAAGACCTTTTCAAGCTTCTATGGGAATTTATACTGTTCTGATTATTCCACCTCAGCTTTTCAGAAACAAAATGGATTTCTTGATTTGTTAGACTTTGTCCACCTAAAGGAAGATTATCAGGACACTTTCGATAACATGAAGGGGGGGAAAACCGGACCAGATGGTATCCCCATGGAGATATATAAAATCTTTAGAATTAAACTAAAAGCACCTCTACTCAAGATGTATCATGAGTCTTTAAACAGTGGGCCCCTTCCTCCTTCTCTCAATACAGCAGTAATAACTAAGTGGTTGAAGCCAGGGAAGACACCCACTCTCTGTGGATCTTACAGACCAATTTCACTGCTTGATAACAATCTCAAAATTCTTTGTAAAGTATTAGCTAGATGGTTGGAACTGCTTTTGCCAGAAATGGTTTTCTGACCAGAATGGCTTTGTGCAGAGCAGGGCTTCAACAATATTCGTAAATACTTAATATAATGTTCTGTAAACTGGCTGTACAGATACTGCCATTCTGTCATTACATGCCGAGAAGGCCTTTGACAGGGTGGAGTGGCTGTATTTGAGGTTCTTCAAAGGTTTGGTATGGGGGGAAATTTCTTTGCTGGATTCGACTTCTTTATTCTGCTCCACAGGCAGTAGTTTTGACAAATGGGTTATTTTCAACACCTTTTAAACACCCCTGTCGCCCTTATTGTTTAGCCACTTTGCCCTAGCCACTTGCTAAAGCAATTTGGAAAAACACCAACCTGAATGGAATGAGGATAGGAAATATTGAACATTGCATTGCTTTTTTTTACGCAGATGATGTAATTCTGTTTTGTTCAAACTTGAAACATACTCTACCTGCTGTGCTTGACCTGATAAGTTCTTTCGGGGTCTTTGTTACAATATGAAAAGCTCCAAATCCGTGATATGAATAAAAATTAGAGACTTAGCCCTCCAATTCATACTCCTTTTCTGGTACTATTAAAAGACTTTGTTTATTTTGGCTTGGAGATCACACCTACCATTGACAAAATTGTCCCAACGAACTATATCCTTTAACAGATAAAGTTACGGATCTTAGGTGGATAAGATTACCTATGTCTTTGATTGGCCACATTAACTTTTGAAAATGTCAATTCTACCCAAATATTTATATCTTTCCAATCTATTCCACTTGCTCCCCCACATTCATTTTTCCATTCACTTGAAAAGCTCTTTTCCTTCTTCATTTGGGACAATAGGTGTCCCAGGCTCAGAATCTCATTGTTATATTTACCATATGATAGAGGTGGATTAAAGCTACCTAATCGCATATGGTATTATTGGGCAGCTCAAATCAGAACAGGAATGTTTTATTTTGTGAAGGACCATCCCCCTGCTTGGGTTTCAATAGAATCCCATTCAATCAATATTCCCTTAAATATATATATTTATTCAGCTAACAAAAAACAAGTTAATCAAACAGACCAAAAATCCCTTCCTCAAGAATACACTAAGGATTTGGCACAGTGCTTTGGTATACTTGGGAGAGACTTCCAAGCTATCACAGTTTTCTCCCTTCTTTGGTAATGATAACTTTCAGCCTGGAAGAGCGAACACTGGGTTTAAAACTTGGGCATCTCAAGGTGTAGCTAAAATATCTGACCTCTTTAAGGGCAATTATACTTTTAAGTCTTTTGAAGAATTAGAGGGCACATATAGAATACCACTTCTTTAAACATCTTCACTTGAGAAGTGTCATACTGGTCAGGCAATGTAATAGTCTACAACTTATTTATTTTTATGTATTTATTTTATATAAGTGCCTTCTTGTTCTATGTTGTTCACTGTTTGTAAACTAGCAAAATGCGCAATAAATATGTGTTGTAAAAAAAAAAGAAAAGGTTATTAAAGGGTCTACTTGGTCACAGACATAGTCCTGACTATGCTCTATACAAAACCTCTACACAGCTAAGGCACATCTTATCGGCAAATGCTCCCTAAAAGCCTCTTTTCCTCGCTCTCCATCCCAGCAACCCAACTACAAATTAAAGCCCCTCACCTTTTTCCCTGGCCTCATGTGTAGCCGGGCGATGTGGCAGATTGCTCATCGCTCATCTCATCTTAACAACAGGCTCCTGGGAGAAGGCAGTGCGAGAGATTGATGAGGAACCCAGTGGTGATTGTATTCAGTGTGTGTTCTCAGGCTAATACGGAGCATGTTGCAGCAGTCAGAGAGCCTGGCGGCCTGCAGCGCCCGGTGCTGAGCTGTCAGATACGCTTCAGGCCTCTGACAGGCAGTGGAGGCGAGAGGAGGGCCGGCGAAAAAATGAAATCCAAGCGTTTGTGCAGAACAGGAGGGGTGAGCTTATCATTGGCTGAGAATATGAAGTAGTTCTGCTATATGATCCAGTGTGATTCATGCTCATGCTCTGTTCACTGAGCTTAAAGTAGAAGAAATGTGTTCAAACCCAAACTCAGACACTGGTAGACCCAACCTGCAGTCAAAAGGAGGAGGGTGGGTGCCCTCACCTTTAGCAGAAGTATTATTGTTTGATTTATGAAGTGAGAAGGCTTCATTTTAAAGCCTTTGTTTGCAGAGGTTTAACTAACACTGAAGAAAGTACCATCCTGCTTTACAGTGACTTTCTTTGTAAAGAAAGCTCTAAATTTCTATTTCACAAATCACAAGTATATATTGACATTTATAACACTTCCTTGCTGCTGTTTTTGGAATGAAGCGTTTTTAGGTGCTTGGTGGCATTCATTAATATTGTATGTTTGCACTCAGCACAACCAGAAAACAAATTAATCAAGCCTTAATAGCAGTTCAGCGGAAACCCAAAGGGGATAAGCATTGATACATTTTGTTTTCACATCATCTGATGGAAGCTTGTAGGTATGAGCAGTGATAAGATTTTGCTGTAACCTATTAACCTTACACATTTGATAGACCATTCAATCTATCTCACTGGCAACAGCCAATAGAAAGTATATCTGGTAGGTGATTGGCTATCATGCTGTAAATCACAGTCAATACAGGCCAATCAGATAATGTTGTAGGTATGTGCTATTGCTCTGATGTAGTGAACAAAAAGTGAGCTTCTTCAAAGAACAAAGTTTTGCCAAAGCATATCAGAAACGGAACGAAATATCCTACTGAGCAAGGAATACTCCCAGTATCGTTTTTTTGTTTTTCACTTGATAAAGAAACAACCTCCACATCTGATGTATCTGATACTGTTAAAAGCTGTTAACATCTATGCTGATTTCTGCATGAACAGTCACTTCTGGCTGTTTTCTTTCTCGCAGCTCCCACCTCCTCCATGTCTAAAGGACTCTGATTGGGCCGTGCTGCATTTGACCACTCACGGTTGTTGTAGGTTGGAGCTTGGTAGGATGGATTGGCCTTTTTACAGACATTGAATCAGGCAGATGATGGAGAGCAATGCGTTTTTTTCTAATTTTGCTGAATGATCTGTTCTCCCACTGATGTCTGCAAACTGCAAGTAAGGAAATAAATAAGGCCTACACTGTTTTTTTAAGCCGACATCAACAAACACATGGCCTTCCTGTCTCCTGATGTTTAATGCCATGCTGCGTTAACAAATGCTTTGGAAGATTGTCAGTGTTTTCTCTCTGTCATGAACTCTCACAGCCATGGACAATGCATGCTGCACTATTAGCATAATTCTCTGTAAAAGTTAGCCAAATTTTGGTCCACTTCTGTCTCTCTTTTGGGCCGGACTGTGATGTTTTTGCTGACATTTGTCTGTTTGCATTTGTCTTTGCAAGATTACTTAAAACGTTATCAATGGATTTTGATGGAATTATCTATGAATGTTGGTCATGACACAAAGAAGAAGTGATTCCTCTTTTGGTGGTGATCAGAAAATGGATCTACATTTTTTTGAAGGATTTGTTAACACTGAGATATGGCAGTTTCCAAAAATTTTTCTAAAAATGGCTTGACAGAGATTTATGCTCACTTTGATTTTTAATTGATATACTAATAACTATTATTGTCCATAACTCACAGCATCCACAGCTGTTAATCAATGTCTACAAATTATTTTCCTTTGTAAATAAAAAATCTAATTTATAGATACAATAAATAAGATAGGTCTCTCCCAGGTTCTCTTGTGTGGCTCTTTTCTGATTGGTGCTGATTCTTTGAACTTTACACCAGGAGATCATTACTTTTGTTTTTCTTTTGCACACTGTGCAGATACAGGCAGAAAAAGCCCTTTCTCATGAAGCTTAAGTCTGTCACAGTCTCAGTCCTCACTTGTACGGTCAATGAATATTTACCGCCAAACTGGCATCTCTCATAATGTAAAAAAAACATTTGAAATGATCCTGGATCAGCATCTGTAGTCACATCACTATCAAAATCAATCCACTTCTTCTTTCTGCCATAACCAACAATATAACTTGCTTGGCAAAGGTAAGTAATACATTATACTACCAACATGGTCAAAATCTGTCAATAAATCATATGAAACTAATAAATCTGAGTCATGACTTGTGGTGTTTTAGTGATGTTTTTTTTAGTTCAAAAGTGACACCCTTGGCAAAAGTCATGCCTGACATACATAGAGAAAACAATGTTCAACATCATGATGCAGGCCCATATTAAGACATGTTTCCAGAAGTGGCACTTTGTCCACATAAATCTCAATCTCAGTCTTTATTTGCATAGCACCAGCTAATCTCAAGGCACTTTAGAATAGAGTAGGCTGAAGACAAACTCTTTAATTATGTGTAAATACAAATACATAAAATAAATATGTTGGTACGTACACATTTATAGAGACGGAGACAAGGGACATGAAATTAAGAATTTATAATAATGACAAACCCACAGATCTGCCATGGCAAAATTTCTAATTACTTCTACACCCGCAAGGCCATTTCAAATCTCTCCAGAAATTATAAAACAAAGTCAAGAAATTGTTAGTAGCTAAAGATCTTGGACTAGTTTGTGTCTGAATATGAGGCAGATCATTTTCACTTCCGCCACTATTGTTCACAAAGTTGACATTAGAGCTCCTGCCCTGTCTTGTTTTTGATTGGTTTCTGAGGAAATAGTTGCACTGATGAGCATGGCACTCCTCCAAAAGTTGATCACTTTTGTCATCCAGTCTTCGGAGTATTTCTTATATTTTTTTATACATAGCCCAGGCAGGTCTCAGACCAAAACTTTACAGCAGGGAGGAGTCATGCACTTTTTAAATCTCAGAGCATCCCATAATAACACAAATTAAATTGACTTGCCTTGGCAAAAAACAATGAAAGAAGAAAAGAAGTGATGAATGTTATTAACGTGCTGAGAATTAATCATTCAATACTGCAAAAAGGTGAAAAACTATTCTCTCTCCAGCAAAGATTCAGTTTGCTCAAGGACACTTAAACAGGCAGACAGGCAGCGTGTTGCTGCAGGCTCTCTAATTTATAAGGCCGTCCCGTCAGCCTGTCTGTACACATATACTGAGCATACACGTGGCCTTAAGCAACAACTAGGCCGAGATATAAGTGACATGTTAGCCTTGACTCCTCGTCTCCCGCTGCCCTGAGCCGAGTCTTGTTGAATGAGATGTGAAGCTTGGCGTGTGGAGCGTCAAAGCATTTGGAGAGTCTAGTAATCCACGGGGAAGGTGCACACTATGGCTCCACGTGCCATTAAGCTGCTTAGTCGCACTGTAATTAGGGCTGTGTGTAGTAAAAACACAGAGCAGGCAGGAGGTATGGGTCTGGAGGTTTAAAACACACGGTGGAGAGGTTGTATGTTTAAGTCCCGACTGTGACAGAAAAAAAGGGATCATTACCTCCTTTAGAGCCTGAAAAGGCAGGAAATGGTTATTGTAATCTTCTCAGTGGAGCACAGTTGGTCACTATTGTTGCCAGAGCACAAAAATGAAATTGTAAAGTGGAAGTCCTTTAAGTGCATACTGGGAAAAGCTCCAGGCCACAGTGATTCATGATGGTCATCTTCAGAGATAGACAGTAACACAATAAATGACTTTTTATCTGTATTGAAGAACATCTTTTTCTCTGAGAAATACTGCGGCAAAAAAAGCTTAATAACAATATTATCATGATACTGTTGGCCAAATTAATCTTCAGCTTCATTGTTTGGCTCTGCTTTGGCATAATACTTTTTAAATTGAGTAACTAGAGGTGGAGAGTGAAAAAGTCAACCTGATAAAGCAAAAAAACCCATCATGTGTCATTTTTATGTATTTATGTGAGAGACTGGTTAGGAAATGACATCAGGCCAAATGGTGAAGGTAAACTCAACCAGGACCTAAAAATGGAAATGACAACAAATCTCTGGAACCTTCAACTTTTCTGTCCATTTGTTTTGTTCAATTTTTACCTTTTATGTAAAACCCAGTCTTATGGCCCTTTTCCATTAGCCCTACTCTACTCTACTCCACTCTACCCGGCTCTACTCTACTCGCCTTGTGCTGCTTTTCCACTAGCCCCAGTTGCCTGCCCACCTGGGTGCAGTGACACTGAGCGGCTCTGCAGTGACGTCATTTTTAGCTCGACACAACAATCTGTGGCTTTTTGTCACAAACCGAGTAAAAAAGGGAAGCAGGAGAAGGCTACTGGTGGCAAGAAGAAATATCTCTTGAGAAGCTATACAACAGAATGAAGCCGAGGACGAGAGCAATCGAGCTGTAAAGAAAAGACGTATGAGGTTAAGCCAACGGTAGCTACCGCTAGCATGCTAGGTTGTCGCGCTCATGACTTATCGATGACGACATTGTCTAAACAACCAGTAGCCGGCAGTCAGTGACGTTATCTTTTAGAATCGGCTCCGCTAGCTTGGAACCAGAGCGGAGTAGGTACTAAAACTAGCTTGTTTTAGGAGGTACCGGGCTAGTGGAAACACGCTGCAAATCGAATAGAGCCGAGTAGAGTAGGGCCAAGGCGTGCTAGTGGAAAAGGGCCATTAGTCTGAGGGTTGTTGTGAGACAAGACATCTATGTTTAATTTTGCTGGATTTAAGAAACATCTGTTGAATTTGTCAGACTTTAAGAAGACATCTATGTTAGACTTACCAGTTTTAGAAACAACAATGTTAAAAAAATATCACATTTTCAGAACACGTCTATGTTAAATTAGTCAGATTTAAAGAGGACATCCATGTTCACTTTGTCAGAGTTAAGAAGACATCTTTGTTGAATTAGTCAACTTTAAAGTAGACATCTATGTTAAATTTGTTTGATTTTAAGCTGGAGTGTTACAGTCTGAATGTTACCTTAAGAGCTAAATAATTTTTCTGAGGCAACAGTCCCTCTCTAGCTGTCATGTTTTTAACAGATCACATTTTGCCTTTCCTCAGTTTAGATCATTCACGTTTTCAGTTATGTCTGGGACACTGTCACAGGTCCTGTCTCTTTAAGGCTCCTTAACCCATGTGGGCCCAGTGTATTCTGATTTGTTGATTGGTCTACTTTGTGGTGATTGGTTGATTCAGAGCCATGTTTTCAGTTGTTGTGTAGTCTTTTAACACTCTTTGCACTACACTAGCCCTTCCACCAGCCAAAGGGTTCAAACTTATTTGTTGTGGTGTTTCAAAAAAATAGTAACTCAAGTATATTTTTCAATTAGATAGTTGAAACCATGACAGCACAGTACTGTATTTAACTGTATTAAATGATCCTCAAAGATTGTACATAAAAAGAAGAAAGAACCATGCATTTTACTGACTGATATGCCACAAGCAGGCTGTATTTTTTAAAAATCCTAAAAAATCCCTAACTGGCAGATAACCTATTTTTAAAACCTCTATCTCATCAATCATCATTATGAACAATTTATGCAGAAGACAGGCCACCACAGTAAATACCAATGAGCTCATTAGTTACTCTATTTCTGCTGCTTTATTTTTGTCCTCCTTCTGATTCATGGTGCATGACAACAAGAATAAAGATCATTTATCCCCTTATGATCCAATTTATGACAACAGTTGTACAACATTTTAGCATTTATAGCTCAGTATCAGTGTTGCATGTATTCTAAATTATCTTCGGTCCTGATAACCTTCCACGGCAGCTGTATCAGCCAGATTCAGTGTTTGTAATCAGGCACATCCATCTTACCAAAATCCAATCTACAATGTTTGTGCTTGGCCCAAAGCAGTGCGGCCTGATCAGAGTCCTTTTATGCAGGAAGAGGAAGAACATACGAGTGAGATGAAAACAGGAAGTGACTGCACTTACATAGATGCTAACAGCTTCAGTAGTAGTTTTATCAGATATTTACCACACTTCTTTAGTACATTATAATAAATGACATTATAAACTTCTCTACAATGAGGATATTTTCACTCCACTTCCAGCATGTTTTGACAAGAGTTTGTTTTATATATTGTCTCATGCTCTGCCGTGCAGTAGCGCCTCCCTACTACATTATTTGAACAGCCCATAATGACGGATGATTGACAGAACGATAGTCGAATACCCTGCTGGAAGTGCTTTCAAAGGTTTCACCCTTCCCAAACATTTGTTATGGCCTCTTTCCCAGATAGACTAGTGAAAAATACTGAACGGTCCATCTGTTGTGCCAGTTTACAGTTCTGCTACATTGTACAGATGTGGCACATGCAGGTTAAGTCTTGTGAACATGATCTTTTTAGAAAGCTTGAGAGACTTTCCTTCAAATTTTACATTTCTAATGATTTTCCTGTGCTTGTTAATGTACAAATGTTAAATGCATTTGCACACATTTTTGCTCTGACTCAATATAAATCCACTTTTTTTATTTGATGTGATTGTCTTTGAGCCACATGGTGGATACAGAATAATATTAAAGGGAAGACCTGAGAACATCTGGATATGCTTCAGGTTTTTTACATGAATGTTCACTGTGTTGTTCTTAAGACAAACTTTTACTGTTATCTAAATGAGAAGCCAGTCAGTTTATCCACTTCCTAAATGATCGGTTGCAGTAAAATTGACTTTTGAACACATTTAATCTAGAGTAGCACAAGATTAGGTACACCAACTTGCTTCAAAAGCTGAAATACTTCCTTTTTTTATTAGAAAAATAATCAAAAATATATCTTTATTGAAGACAGGACATTCTGAATAGACATCATTTTAAGAAATAAAGAATCAAGCTCGACACAAATCATTTACTGTTTTATTTATTTTTTCTTTTATGCATATTTTATTATTTTAATGACTCTGTTTGGGAGGGCCATCTGTCCATTTGGTTGGGCCTATGCATGGCCAAGTCCACTCACAGATCACTCCCTGCTTTATGTTCATTCATTGCTTTAAGATTTCTACTCCCACCCTGTTCTACTTGACCCACCGCCATCCAGAACTTGGATACCTTGTGAAGGCTCATCAGTTAGTCAGGTCATACTTAAAGAAAAGTTCTTGTACTTTATTTAGTTATAATGAAGTATAATTTTAAAGGAAACATTTTTTCTACATGTACATTTGAGAATATATCACATTTGACATTTCTGATTATTCTTGCTGCTCACTTCACATCTGAGAAATAGTTGTGTTGACTCTCAGATCTGACGGTTAAAGTAAAGGACACCAGAAATAAGAATTTCTTCAGCATGGAGCAAAACAAAAAAAAAAAAGCATTTTGACAAGAATTCCTGTCCCCAGACTTTTGCTAAATTGTTTTCTATGCTGCAAAAGTGCATAGTTCAAGAGGTCTTCACCAGAGTTAATATCGTCAACCAAAAATATGGCTACCTTTTTGCCTGATCAAAGGAGACCATCCATCTTTTCATCTATTACCAATACATCACAACTGGTTAAGGTTCACAGGTGTAGCTGGAGTCTATCTAGTCTTCATTTTATCCTACAAGGATGTCTTTAGACTGTGGAAAGAAGTTCAAGTGCCTGAAATGAAGCATGCCCAGAGAGAAAATGTCTCTGTAACTCCACACAGAAAGGTCTTGACAGAGATTTGGGCCCAGACTGTTCCTGCTGTGAGGCAGCAGTGCGTATTACTGAACAAATGTTAACCCTACTAAAGACGATAACTGGCTAAAGATAAAGTGTTTTTTCACTGCTCTGTTGCTTTGTTCAGATGAAAAATTCAAAGTTGCAACAATGCATATTTTAATGGAAAAATGTCATGTTCACACAGAAGTACTTCCAAGTTACAGCTTTGCTCTCAACGGACGGACACTAGCAGGCTAAGCTAACAATAAAATGAGTTTTTGTGTAGCAAAATAGTCAAATGTCTTGTGAACATTTGTAGAAAAGATTTTAATCAATGTTTAACAAAAAGGCGAAACTGTCCTTTAAAAAAAACTGTATTAAATTCTGAAAACTTTACAAGTTAACGTTCCAGTTGATGTTTAGTCCCCTGATGATCTACTGCAGAGACTGTGAATCATGTTAACCAGTTGATATTTTCATGGTATGTTGTGCCTGGTTGCTGAGTTAATTGTGACCTTATTCCAATGATCTCCTTTAGGGCTTAACATGAAGTGAGCAGAGACCACTGCTTTCAGGCCAGCTGTGCACTAATTTTTGTTCTGTAACAGGAATTATTTGCTATTTCACATACATTCAAACAAACTGAGTCAATCAGGGAACAGCCTCAATACTTGGTTGGACATTTGAAAAAAAAAAAAATATATATATATATGTTGTTGTTAAAAGGCGTTTTCCTTAACGGCATCCTTACAAAAAGGAAAAGTATTGGCAGTGGTATCAACAAAGACTTGTTGACTCACCATAATGGAGTTTCAGTAAGGATATTGGCACAAATAGAAACTAATTATTTTTATTACATTTATATAATATCATATTTATTAAAGATAAATCCTTGTTTTAATCAATTTATTACCTTCTCCAAGGAGAGGTCCGTATGTTTGTAACAGGATAACTCAAAAAGTAATGAACAGATTATGATGAAAATGGTCATGGTACAAGGGAGATGTGTTTACATTTTGGTGGTGATCTGAAGCTGGGTGCTGATTCACTTATTTTTCAGGATTTGTTAACATTGTAAATAGGCAATTTCCCACATTTTCCCTAAGAACTCAAAAAAGTCCCCACAGATTATAAATGAAATTGTCAGTCGGTCATGGCAGGAGGGGGACATGACAGTTTTGGGGATGATCTGAATGTGGATGGGGATCAGGGAATTTTTCAAAGGATTTTTTCACAGGGCAATATAAGAACGTTTTTTGACAATGACTCCTCTGACAATGTTGGAAATGCCTTTGCGGACCCTTTGTGCCCTTGGATATTGACTGAACTGAATGTGGATAACCGTTTCTGAAATTTAATTCACTCTGCAATTTGGCTCTTTAGATTAATTCAAAGAGAGAAAACATCACATTGACAGAAAGTGTTGCCAAATAAAACTATACCAAACTTCTGAGGGCAAAAATGACCATAATGTGATTAAAATAATACATGTTGATGTCTGACCACTGAGATTAAGGCTAAATCTAAAATAGCTGACAAACTGGCACATCCCTACACCTTCAAACATAGCTGTTTACTGAAAACATTTTTCTAACCTTGCTGCCATTTTCTCTGGCCATCACATGCTTTTGTCCCAAATATTTTGGAGGACCGAATGTGGAAGTCTGTGGCATGTTGAAGCTGGTGTGTCACAACCACATTATTTTATAAAGAACTTTTAGAACTTGGCTGAGCATTTGTCCATGGTTTTATATATTTAACAGTAAGATCTTGACTCTTGGAACAGTGTTCTCCTCCAAAGGGAGAAATTTTCAGACAAATGTGGCAAATTAACACTGGATTAGTAACACTGCCTCGTCATAATATGTCAAAAGTCACATTTCTGATGCGAGCAAAGACAGCTAAAGAAACACTCCTTCAATGCTAAAAGAGCCTGAGGCTGAAATATGTGCAAGATTATGTTTCAATGTGAACAGTGAGGCAGACTTCTACGCCTCTAAATCCTTTGACCTTCAGATTTTAGGCGTGCTTTTATCATCCAGGTGGATCTCCGGTTTTGTCATCACAAATACTCTGTAAATTGGAAGCAAAAGAAGAATCCTGTTGAAATAAAGGACAAAATGAGACCAGGCAGCTCCTCCTCTTGGTCAATACGTGGGTAAAGAGAGCCCCCTTGTGGATGTCTTGCATAGCTCGTCCTTCAGTAATGATCATGTACTAATTAATGGCATATGAGTCATCAGTTTCAATAATTATCAGCATTAGGGAATTTATTTAAAGTGTATTCATTTTAGATGAAAATTATTTTTATGCTATCAGGAAATTAAACAATTTTTAACCTCCTATCCTTGAATGCATCATGTTTAATCATCACGCATTCTCTAAAAATGTAGGGCAAGCTGTGTGGCTTTAAGTGGTTTTGTACAATCTGCTGAACTCGGTCTAATAACACAAAAAAGCACAACTTTAAAATGATGTTTCATTGTTAATACATGTGTATTGCTAGTATTGTATGTTTTTGTATTGTATGTTTAAATGTACATGTTTTAGTGAACTTTTCCTTTTTTTCACGGAGGTCAACATGTTACGAATGTGCTGAAGAAATTATGCTTAACCTGGACATGTAAACCATGTTTTTTGGATTTCTTTTAAACTGGAGTTAAACAAGGAAATTAAACTCAAATAAATAATTTTAAAACTCTTATTTATTCCAGGACCTATAGGCTTAAGAGCTGTTCTTTGATTATATATATGATTTGTAATGGTGTAGTTCCTTTTAATGAGGCTGGTGTTTGTTGTGTTTTCAGGTCTACTCGTCTATGTAGCCATGATGGTGGGGGCGCTCGTGTGGGGGGGTCTGTGTGACAAGATGGGGAGGAGGAAGTGTCTGATCTACGTCCTGACCATCGACCTCATCTTCTCCTTCCTGTCGTGCTTTGCCCAGGGTTACGGCTTCTTCCTCTTCTTTAGATTCTGCTCCGGTTTTGGGTGAGACACTTCCCCATGCACGACTGCATTCACAAATCACACTGACATTTAGGTTATTGTGCTCTTAGATCTGACTTCAACAGATGACACACTGCTTCACTAGCTTTTACTCAGACTGACCATTTCTTAAATGAACAATCTTTTAATGAAAGTAAGGTTGTATCAAGGATTCTGCGGGCAAAGCTTATTTCTGTATTTATATTCAAAGGTGTTTTTTCCTACATAAAACATGTAAGATATCAAGTTGTCATGCGACCTCACTTAGCTTTACTAAAAAGAACAATATAGATCTTGGCCTGGTGATATTATGAGACACTGTAACACTTCTTGCTATGTAATATGCTGGACTTTAAATTGTGACTAATCTTCCCTGCATGAATGCAAAGTTGTCTTGCTTGGGGCTGTGTGTGCTGTGTGCTGATGGTCACCCACCACTGTACAGCCTTGAATGTGGTCAGCTTGCTTTCTTCTTTCTTGTGTTTGCTTTCTTATTTCCAACTATACAATTTAATAAACACAAATGCACATGGTTAATAAAAAAGACCTCATGAACTAATACACAGAAAGATCTCTAAACAGCTTTACAAACATGTTCAAGGAATGAAAAAGAAGAAATATTTTAATAATCTGAAGAAGGCTAATATAGACAAAGTGTCTTAGACACAACACTCTGGCAGCTGGGGGGGTGGGGGTGGGGGGCAGGGACGGAGGTGTGGATGTGCTTCTGTGTGCCTCGGTGCGCCATGCAGGAAACTTGCAAAGTGCACTGGACACCCTGTCTGCGTGGCGCGGCGCAGGGCAGGTGCGCCCAGCCTACACCTGGCTATGAAATTAGGGCTCTTTATGATTAAGAAGTGATCGAGTCAGAAAACTGTGTGAAGTTTTGGGATTATATTAATCTGAGTTATTTGTTCACACGTCAATATTATGGTCTTGGTGCATTTACACTGTTTTTTATGGATATTATGAGACCCCAGGACACATGACCTTTAAACCCTAACCCCCTTGCCTTTGACTGAGACAATTTAAGCATCTCTATCCAAGCAGATTGAAGATATTTGAGGGGAATAAGCCATGCACAATTCCCACACTTGACACAGGTGTTAATTTATTTTCTTAATGAATAACACTTTAACCCTCATTAGAATATACAAATAATGTTTTTTTTAAATTTGATATTCATTTTGGGTTCAGGTCTGCCTTGCTCTTGTCAGCACCTCATCACCATGGAGACTGATTTTCAGCTTTAAGGAACACATTTCTCTCACTAATGATCACTGAAAGTAAAATAGTGTTTCAGCTTTTAGAGTTCAAGGAGGTCACCAAAGTAAAGACAGTCAGCTCGTACTGATTCACTGTCATAACGAGCCAGTAAAGATGGCAGCACTCAGATCTGAGGAACTTGTGTGCCAACCTTGCAGGCTTTACAGATCAGAAAGAGAAAACATAGTATCTGTCAGTCTTTTTTTGTAACGACTAAAAGGAGGAATATTTAGACAGGTTCTTTTTACATGCATTTTGCAGGACATTGTTCTGGATAGGACTGAATCCAAGTAGAAATGTACTGGCTCACAACGATTAGTGGTTATGTACAACAGATTTAAGGCCAAATAAGAAGCCTCATATAGGTGTGATACCAAAAAAACTATAAATATACATGGTATTTAGCAAATTAGGCAGTATGCATATGTTACCTTTAGTCTGATGCAACATTTAGCTGTATAGACTGTTTCAGACTTGTCGCTAAGATAATAAAATTGTAATGTGGTTTTCAAGCTTGAATTTCCTCCTCCAGGATTGGCGGTTCCATCCCGATAGTCTACACCTACTTCACTGAGTTCCTGCAGATGGATAAACGAGGAGAACATCTGAGCTGGCTCTGCATGTTCTGGATGCTGGGAGGTCTCTATGCCTCCTTCACCGCCTGGGGAATTATCCCTCACTATGGTAACAACAAGCTCACCAAAGCTCACATATATGATACGCTTTTACTTACTCATAAGTACATTCAATCATATGCTGTTTTTAAAAAAAGAGATCCGCGATCCGCTCAGTGGACTACAGGCCTGATATTTTCCTTTTTAAGTCTGGCTGTTACCGCTGTTGTCTGTCAGTCGTCATTTTACGAAGCAGCCAATGTACATGTGAACATTTAATTTAAAGCCCTCCAAAATAGCTTGGCGTCTTTGGGAGCTCTCTCCTCCATGTGCTCGTGAGTGTAAAGACGCAGAAAGACACGCATCGAGGAACAGTGAGGGATCATCAGTCACCTCGTGTGATTTTATAATGCAAGCTGTGTCTTGATAGCTCATGTACACAGTTTAAGTGAACACAAATCCTTAAAAAATGATGAGTCAGGGGTGTTTTAGTGTTCTTGAAAGGATGGACACTCACAATCTGCTTGCCAGAACTACAGAGATCGGAGGGGAAAACAAGTGTCATCAGTTTGGGACATATTTATAACTATGACACACACAGTAGGGCTCAACATATCTGATGATGAACAGTGAGTCAGCACCAAGCACTTTAACAAAGAAGTTTACACACCTCACTCTGCTCTGGGCAGACTCTCAGGCCATGTCCACATGGAGTGATTTTTTTTTTTTAAACAGCTTTTTTTCCTGTTTTTCAAAATATTCATGAAAAAAAAATCCCCATCCAAACAATAATGCAGGCAAAGCCATTTTATTTTCATATCTGTTCCTACCACCATGTCTGACTGGTGTTATAGTTTAACTAATGACTGTGTTATCTAGTGATGACCGGGATCTTGAGTAAATATTAATTTTTTTTACATTTCATTTTGTGAATTATCTGACAATCTTAAAATTCTGTTATCAAACGTTTTTGTGGGTACTCTTGTTGGTTTTATCGACTGTTATAACCGCGGCAACTACAGAGCAAGTGGCCATGGGTCACCTGTCAAAACGGTCACCTGTGAAACAAGCACACCGGGTTGCACTAAAACAGCATGTGGAGTGTTTCAGGCAGCATCAGGGAATGACTGAAAGTCTGTGTGAGCATGTCAATTTTGCAGTGATTGACACATAAAACAGAAACAGTTTACAACATCCACTGCAGCACGTGAACAACAGTGAAAATGTCCCATAGAAGAATGTCACCTGGAGGACAGGGCAGAGCAGAGTGTAGCATGTTATGGCCCCAAAGCCATTTTCCCTGTCCACATGGAGACACTTTAAATGGTATATTTAAAAAATGGGAACCTTGGCTGAAGTTTCCAAAATGTTTTAAGTGACCAAAGACAGCATTCGCATGTGGACAGAAGCACTAAATGCACAGAAAAATCTGCATATTTTTTCTGTGACTTCTCCTTCATATCGTCTCATGATTTGTTCTCTCTGTATGAGGCAATGTGCCGTAGGGTGCACCTGGACCCACTACCCTAAAGTAGGGGTGGGTAACTTTAATTACCAACAGGCCACATAAAACTGTTTTTTTTTCCCAGCCTGAGGGCCATATTGTTACAGATTTTCAGATTCACTCAATTGGGTAATATACTGTTTGATTAACAAAGTCATATAAAGTAGTTTTCACTGGCAAGGGCTGCATGACAAATAGTACACACTTGAACATTAATGAAGATTTAGAAATTATGGAATAAGTGTGCTTAACGTGTCACGAGGATATGTTAAGAGTTAGGCAGCTCTGAAAGGACATCCTGAAGCTAGGCAGAGGGAAAGTGAGTTAACAGTAAAAATAAAGCGTTACCTCGCTATAATAAAGTGAGGGAACAGGATAAATAAAGCGTTACCTCACTATAATAAAGTGAGGGAACAGGATAAATAAAGGGTTACCTCACTATAATAAAGTGAGGGAACGGGATAAATAAAGGGTTACCTCGCTATAATAAAGTGAGGCAACAGGATAAATAAAGCATTACCTCGCTATAATAAAGTGAGGCAACAGGATAAATAAAGCGTTACCTCACTATAATAAAGTGAGGGAACAGGATAAATAAAGGGTTACCTCACTATAATAAAGTGAGGGAACGGGATAAATAAAGGGTTACCTCGCTATAATAAAGTGAGGCAACAGGATAAATAAAGCATTACCTCGCTATAATAAAGTGAGGCAACAGGATAAATAAAGTGTTACCTCGCTATAATAAAGTGAGGGAACGGGAAAAATAAAGCGTTACCTCGCTATAGTAAAGTGAGGCAACGGGATAAATAAAGGGTTACCTCGCTATAATAAAGTGAGGCAACAGGATAAATAAAGCATTACCTCGCTATAATAAAGTGAGGGAACGGGATAAATAAAGCGTTACCTCGCTATAATAAAGTGAGGGAACGGGATAAATAAAGGGTTACCTCGCTATAATAAAGTGAGGGAATGGGATAAATAAAGCGTTACCTCGCTATAGTAAAGTGAGGGAACGGGATAAATAAAGCGTTAACTCGCTATAGTAAAGTGAGGGAACAGGATAGATAAAGCGTTACCTCGCTATAATAAAGTGAGGCAACAGGATAAATAAAGTGTTACCTCACTATAATAAAGTGAGGGAACGGGAAAAATAAAGCGTTACCTAGCTATAATAAAGTGAGGCAACAGGATAAATAAAGCGTTACCTTGCTATAATAAAGTGAGGGAACAGGATAAATAAAGCGTTACCTCGCTATCGTAAAGTGAGGCAACAGGATAAATAAAGCATTACCTCGCTATAGTAAAGTGAGGCAACGGGATAAATAAAGCGTTACCTCGCTATAATAAAGTGAGGGAATGGGATAAATAAAGCGTTACCTCGCTATAGTAAAGTGAGGGAACGGGAAAAATAAAGCGTTACCTAGCTATAGTAAAATGAGGGAACGGGATAAATAAAGCGTAACCTAGCTATAGTAAAGTCAGGGAACGGGATAGATAAAGGGTTACCTAGCTATAATAAAGTGAGGGAACGGGATAAATAAAGCGTTACCTCGCTATAATAAAGTGAGGCAACAGGATAAATAAAGCGTTACCTTGCTATAATAAAGTGAGGGAACAGGATAAATAAAGCGTTACCTCGCTATAATAAAGTGAGGCAACAGGATAAATAAAGCGTTACCTCGCTATAGTAAAGTGAGGCAACGGGATAAATAAAGCGTTACCTCGCTATAATAAAGTGAGGGAATGGGATAAATAAAGCGTTACCTCGCTATAGTAAAGTGAGGGAACGGGAAAAATAAAGCGTTACCTAGCTATAGTAAAATGAGGGAACGGGATAAATAAAGCGTAACCTAGCTATAGTAAAGTCAGGGAACGGGATAGATAAAGGGTTACCTAGCTATAATAAAGTGAGGGAACGGGATAAATAAAGCGTTACCTCGCTATAGTAAAGTGAGGGAACGGGGTAAATAAAGCGTTACCTCGCTATAGTAAAGTGAGGGAACAGGATAAATAAAGCATAACCTCGCTATAATAAAGTCAGGGAACGGGATAGATTAAGGGTTACCTAGCTATAATAAAGTGAAGGAATGCTACAATAAATTGAGCACACCTCTTTTCTTTTACATGTTTATGTTTCCTTAATGTTTACAATTTGTTTATTTTTGGAGATGACAGCTGGGCCGCATTAAGTGATGTGGAAAGTTGCTAGTTTCCCACCCCTGCCCTCGTTTGTTGCAGTGATGACGTACTCCCCTAAACTTTATACTTGACACTTCAGAAACTGTTAGGATGCTTTAAGTTTACATGCTTATCAGTTATTGTAATTGGTTCACTTGCATAAATCATTAGTTAATTGGAGTAATTTGGGTGTTTTGGTTCTTTGAGTACTAACAGGCTTCGCGCTGTTTGATTTTCCAGGTTGGGGTTTTGCCATTGGTACTGAGTTCCAGTTCCACAGCTGGAGATTATTCATCTTCGTGTGTCTCTTCCCTGCACTGGCTGCACTGATCGGAGTCGTCTTCATGCCAGAGAGCCCTCGATTCCTGCTGGAGGTCAGATCCAGTGACCTGATAGTAACTCACTCAACATTTACAAATACACTTTTTCTGCTTAAACTGCAAAACAAGAGGACACATTATTGCGAACTGCTCACACAATCAGACTAAAAATAACAACAATAACAGCATTATGTGCACAGGATTAAACACTGAACTGTTATTGGTTAAAAATGATGAGTCATTAGCCACCACAGTAACATCCCACTGCTGTGCAAAGGTAACAAAGGGCTGCTAAGACGCCACCAGAACACCACACACTCCGTTTCTCATCCAGGACATTGTCAGACTGACCACATGTGGTGTTGTGTTTATGTACAGAGTCCATGGCACACACTCACAAATTATCACACACCTCCCTGCTGATGAGAGGTACCCCTTCCTGATGGGAACTCTCTTACTCAACGGTGTCTGGCTGCAGTTTATGTGAGAACCAGCGTGCTGCTAACAGTGAGAATTACAGAGCAGACACAGATACTGTATGTCTATTTTTGTTTATTACAGAACGCACGGCATGATGAGGCGTGGATGGTGCTGAGGCAAGTTCATGACACCAACTGGAAGGCCAAGGGGGAGCCAGAGAGAGTTTTCACTGTAAGCTGATGTTCTGTTTTTATAAACAGTTATCTAATTATGATTCTAAGCAGCACAACTTTTAAAATAGAGGCAGCTTCATCTGGTTATCTACTTTCCTAATAATCAGAAACCATGCAAACTAAGATTTGGTTGGGAGGAATAACAATGATGGACAACTTCAAAACACTCTCTTCATCACAGTGAGCGGAGAGGGCAAGATACTTAAAAACAAAGCAAATATTGACTGATATTTTAGAATTTAATATTTGCAAATTACCAAACTTCCTATAAAAAGGATGTTGCATACTTGGATGTGTAAAAACAATCCAGTCCAAATTTGCATTCATCTTTCAGGGCAGTCTGATGGGTTTTATGTGATTGTACTGGTGACAAACCTGTGAAACAAAAACATTATGAGAAGATTTTATTCAAAAATATAAACGTGATTGCTGACTGCTGAGAATGAAATCTTGTCTGACAAAAACTTGCTAGGCTTTATTTAGACTTTATAATTCAGCAAATGAATGAATGAATGAAGTCAAAGGCTCTGCAAAGACACTTGAATCATGTTTATGCAATCTTTCTACATTAAGCAGTACTGATGCCCTCTGCTGGCTGGTGGTGGAAAAATGGTTCTGTAAAAAATGACCTCAAGAGCGATTTTATCATTCAGTGAATAAGTGGTTGGTGTCAAAGGCTTTTACCAAGACACTTGAATCACTGACACAAAGTCTTTCTCAGGGCGTCAGAGGTGAGGTCTGATAGTGAGCTTGATCAATAATTCTAAGGTTGCAGGTTTGAGACTAGATCTGGCTGTCACTTGTCAATGTGTCCTCGGGCAAGACACCTAATCCCAAGTTGCTCCTACTGCTGCATCAGTGGTGTGTAAATGAGTATGAAAGAACTTGAATGTGTTAGTTGACACTGATGAACTGACAGAGAAACTCAAACCATCATGTGAATGTGAATGTGTGTAAAGCTGCTCTGAGTAATCATCGAGGTAAAATGCATTGTATAAGCTCAAGCTCTATTTTTAAAGGTGACCAATATTAAGACCCCACAAACTCAGGAGGATGAATTCATTGAGATTCAGAGCGACACTGGAACTGCATTTCAGCGCTGGACAGTCAGACACATGACCATGCTGCAACAGGTCTGCTCATCACTCCAACCCAAGACTCATATTAAAATCGACATTAGATCCTTTCTATTTCTTTTTTGTGTTGATTATCTGTCTTCCTGTCTGCCCTTCTTCTAGGTGATGGCTAACATCATGTCACTGTCGGCCCCAGAGCTCAGACTGCAGGGCCTCTTCCTGGTTATCATCTGGTTCTGCATGGCGTTCAGGTACACAGAGGATATCAAGCTTGCAGACCAAAAATTATCTTCAAGTTGAAATACTAATATTTTGTTCATTTGTATTCAGATCCTTCAGTTTTGGAACATACTCTTAGTGACAGATGAAAACTTGAAGTCCAAGCTACTCTGATGACAAAGACTGTTGCTTGTAAAGCTTATGACCAAAGCCTTTAGACTCATCAATCCAGGCCATGGGAGTTCATGTATTCATGTGTGTCTGTTTCAGCTACCACGGGCTGGGAGTTTGGTTCCCTGACATGATCAAATACATGCAGTATGAGGAGTATGAGTCCAAGGTCCGAGTGTTTCACAGAGAAAGAGTCGAACGTTTCCACTTCAACTTCTCACTGGTGAATCAGATCCACCGTGAGGGGGAGTACGTCCATGATAAGTATGTTTCCTCAACACTATCCAACATTTGGTATCATGCTGATCTTAGGCTTATCATCCTCTTTTGATTGAACACTTCCCTTTTTCTATCATTTAGGTTCGCAAACATTGAGATAAAGTCTGTGAAGTTTGAGAATTCTCTCTTTGAAAACTGCTACTTTGAGGACATCAAGTCCACCAACACCTTCTTTGAGAACTGCACCATCAAAAACACTGTCTTCTACAACACGGGTAATGTCTTAAGTCAACAGATGATTGTTTCTCATTTTTTGTTGGCTCCTTGCAGTTGTTTCATCAATAAATTGTGTTGATAAAAAGGCATTTTACAGAAGAGTAGGCTGAGGACAAACTCATCATTTTAGGGACACACATATATGTACAAACCCAAAACCAGTGAAGTTGGCACGTTGTGTAAATTGTAAATAAAAACAGAATACAATAATTTGCAAATCCTTTTCAACTTATATTCAATTGAATGCACAGCAAAGACAAGATATGTAATGTTTGAACTGAGAAACTTTATTTTCTTTTGCATATAATCATCAACTTAGAATTTAATGGCAGCAACACATTGCAAAAAAGTTGGCTTTACCACTGTGTTACATGGCCTTTCCTTTTAACAACACTCAGTAAACGTTTGGGAACTGAGGAGACCAATTTTTGAAGCTTTTCGGGTGGAATTCTTTCCCATTCTTGCTTGATGTACAGCTTAAGTTGTTCAATAGTCCGGGGTCTCAGTTGTTGTATTTTACGCTTCATAATGTGCCACACATTTTCAATGGGGGACAGGTCTGGACTACAGGCAGGCCAGTCTAGTACCCGCACTCTTTCACTACGAAGCCACGCTGTTGTAACACGTGCAGAATGTGGCTTGGCATTGTCTTGCTGAAATAAGCAGGGGCGTCCATGAAAAAGACGTTGCTTGGATGGCAACATATGTTCCTCCAAAACCTGTATGTACCTTTCAGCATTAATGGTGCCTTCACAGATGTGTAAGTTACCCATGCCTTGGGCACTAATACACCCCCATACCATCACAGATGCTGGCTTTTGAACTTTGCGCCTATAACAGTCCGGATGCTTCTTTTCCTCTTTGGTCCAGAGGACACGACGACCACAGTTTCCAAAAACAATTTAAAATGTGGACTCGTCAGACCACAGAACACTGTTCCACTTTGCATCAGTCCATCTTAGATGAGCTCGGGCCCAGCGAAGCCGGCGGTGTTTCTGGGTGTTGTTGATAAATGGCTTTGGCTTTGCATAGTAGAGTTTTAACTTGCACTTACAGATGTAGACGAACTGTAGTTACTGACGGTGGTTTTCTGAAGTGTTCCTGAGCCCATGTGGTGATATCCTTTACACAGTGATGCCGGTTTTTGATGTAGTACCGCCTGAGGGATCGAAGGTCATGGGCAGTCAATGTTGGTTTTCGGCCTTGCTGCTTACGTGCAGTAATTTCTCCAGATTCTCTGAACCTTTTGATGATATTACGGACCGTAGATGATGAAATCCCTAAATTCCTTGCAATAGCTCGTTGAAAAATGTTGTTCTTAAACTGTTGGACAATTTGCTCATGCATTTGTTGACAAAGTGGTGACCCTCGCCCCATCCTTGTTTGTGAATGACTGAACATTTCAGGGAAGCTGCTTTTATACCCAATCATGGCACCCACCTGTTCCCGATGAGCCTGTTCACCTGTGGGATGTTCCAAATAAGTGTTTGATAAGCATTCCTCAACTTTCTCAGTCTTTTTTTGCCACTTGTGCCAGCTTTTTTGAAACATGTTGCAGGCATCAAATTCATAATAATGATAATTCATAATAATGAATAATAAATAATTCATGTATATATATATATATATATATATATATATATGTATGTGTATATATATATATATATATATATATATATATATATATATATATATATATGTGTGTATATATATATATATATATATATATATATATATATATATATATATATATATATATATATATATATATATATATATATATATATATATATATATATATATATATATATATATATATATATATATATATATATATATATATATACGTGTATCCATGTAGCCAATCATGAATCCCCACCCCCCAAAAAACCTCTTTTTTCAATGTGGATCCAAGTTTCATGATAGACAGCAAATCCACACTACGCTGTGCTGGGTGTGTGAGTGATGGAAGGGAGGTGGGGGAGACAAGTGGACTAAAGTAAGAACCTTTTGAGCGTCATGAGATGTGGCATCTCATTTTCTAGAGGGATCTCAAGTCTATATGATGCTAAATATGTATAATTAACTATGGATAGTGGGATTCTGCTAATGTCAAAGGGCTAACCTGTAATAAATGTATTTTCAGCAGAGAAAAATATGAGGACATAAAAATCTGATCTGTTCCATGGATCTGTCATGACCTCCAACTCTAACTTTGGTCCACTCGGTTTTACCCACCTCCCTATCTTTGCCCACACACCCAACATGGCTTCAGTAGACAGAGGTTCAACATGAGTTTGGTTCCCATCCAAGAGTTTTCTCATCTTGCCACAGTTTCTGTAAGCCTCCAACAGCTGCCCTATAATGACTGGCACTATACAAATAGTGGCTGAATGATTGATATTTAGGGTGCGAAAGATTACTATTCTAACAACTATTCTGACCTCAATGCTAAACATCTGTAATTTAGCTATGGCTGGAAAGTCCAGAACATTGGCTGTGGCCTGAAAGTAGAGCTGTTCAGAACATGGCCCTGGGCAGTGTTGAACTAACTAAACACCACAGAGTAGACTGGTAAACCAATCAGAGTGGGCACGTGTGGGAAAGAGGGCCCTAAAGTGCCAGCAGTTATAACAGACCTTCTCAGAAAGAAGGGAAGTAAAGCTGAATATGAAAACTAGAAGGGTTTTTGAACAGTAGTGATTGCGAACATACTCTAGCAGTGTAAAAAATCTAATATACTGTGTGAACCAGGGCAAAATTAGCCTGTCTTACTTGATGTATTTCACTACTGTTCCTCTGGAAAAGTGCCCTTAGAAAGCTTCTGGGAAGGGCTGAACCTCTCTGAAGCATATCCGAGGGTGATCGTTGTGTCACTCACTTTTATTACAGACTAATCAGGTAATAGGAGGCAGGCAGTACTGCGCTACATAACATGAGCCACTTGGTAAATCAAACTCTCATCAAACATGGAAGAACAAACATATCATTACTACAGAAACATTTGAAGTGTTGATATGTTTGCCATTTAATAAAGAAAAGTGTAGAAGCTGTTCGCACCTATGATAATCTCTGTACAAGCAGTCACTTCCTGCTGTTGTCTTGCCCCTCCAACTTCTTCCTGCTTTGAAGGACACTAAGTAGATTGTGCTGTTCACAGTTGTTGTAGATTGGAGCTTGGAAAGATGGCAGCAGTACGAGCTGCTGCAAACTATACGTTTTTTTTTTAAACATTTTTACCAAGCAAGTTGATATTTTCATATGGATGCTAACAAAAAGTGCAGATAGCACCTTTCTGATGATTTTAGGTGTTTTTATGCAAAATGGTGGAATGACCCTTTGTCAGATTTAAAAGTACTGTTTGAATATTTTTGAATATCAGCACTGTCCTTGGTATAAAGCTTTTATTGATTCATTTTTAATTGTTAGTTACAAACAGGGTCTCTCCCCTTACAATTACTGTCATCATCAGTCAAGACTGTTGTTTTCCCTCAGACCTCTGGCAGGAAAAGTTTAAAGGTTGTCAAATGGAGAACACCACCTTCCTCCACCCAAAGAAAGGCTGCCATCTGAACTTCCAGGAGGAGAACGACATTGTCATCTACATGGTCAGCTTCCTGGGCAGTTTGGCTGTGTTGCCTGGCAACATCATCTCAGCGCTGTTCATGGACAAGATAGGACGCATCAGAATTATAGGTGAGAACAGGCAGAGGACTAACAACTGGACGGATACTTCAAAGATATTTTGTGCAGTTTAATTAAGTTTATTGTCTACCTCTGCAGGTGGCTCCATGTTGGCGTCCTCTGCTTGCACTTTTCTGCTGCTGCTGAGTTTCAGTCAAGGGGCTGTAATATGTTGGCAGTGTCTCTTTTATGCAGTCAGCGTGGCAGCCTGGAATGGGCTAGAGGTCATTTCTGTTGAACTGTACCCATCTGCGAAAAGGTGAAGTAAAATTTAGTGCCACAATTTGTCTTTCTTTTCCTACTCTGTTTTTAATTACTCTGTATGTCTCAAGCCCTATACTGTTGGGGTTCATTTATTCAGCTCTTGAGCATTTATTCCACCATAATTTCTCGATTATGACATTCCCTCAATTATAACACAGCACATGTTTTCAAGTGTTTTCTTGGAAAAACCCTGAACTCCAATGTAACATGCACTCAAATTTTGCCCGAACCTTACTCTCTCAGGCAATTCACAAGTTACCTTTGTTTGAAGTTTTAATCAATGAAATTTCAGTAATTTTACAGCAAATACCGTACATGATTTTCTCTTTCCAAAATATGCGGATGCACCATTTGCTTCATGCATGCGCAATTACTCAGTTTGTGCTCGAGCATGTGCAGTCATAGGGTACCGACCAGTCAGAGAGTAGCTATCAATATTGCTGATATCTTTGACCAGTCACACAGCAGCTATTTTTGCGTCCCATTGCTCACATGATGGAAGCACCCTATGTTGCATGTGTTTTCACAGAGAAACAGAATATTTAGGCTTTTTGTAGTAGATGTATTTTGCAATCGCGATTTTGGCAAGATGTCATATTGTAAGTAATTTGCTTGTACTAGTGTGCGGTACTCTCCTGAATGTTAGACCTTAAGATTAAAAAAAATGTGCGTTATGAACATGTTCATTGTAAAAATCAATTTGATCTTAACTAAAAGACAGAAGGGAATTTCTTTGGTTGTTGCTTTATGAAATAAGTGATCAACCATCGAGACGGCTAAGCTTTTCCTGTCTTTCTGATCCTGCAGAGGGACAGCGTTTGGTATCCTAAATGGGCTCTGCAAGTTCGCAGCCATCATTGCCAGCTTCATCTTTGCAGCCTTCATTGGCGTCACCAAGATCATCCCCATCTTCCTGGCCTTTGCTGCCCTCGTCTGCGGGGGCTTGGTGGCTCTGAAGCTGCCTGAAACCCGGGAGAAAATCCTCTCCTGAAAAGCCAAACTCATGCAGCCTCCTCGCCCCGAAGAAACACAGTACAGCTACAGGGGAAATCTATCAAGGAAAGAATCAGCTAGAACTGAAAAGGAGAGACAAGTAATGAATGAAGGCGGTGCTGTGCTAGCTGTGTGTATGAGTCTGCCATGGTTATGTGATTAAAATGTTGAAAACCTGTCTGGTTGCCTCTGTGAACCTGTGGTTGCTTTCTATTCCCTCTGTGAGCTCCTCAGGCTGCCCAGCATTTCTGTCACATTATATGAAAACCTGTGTTTGTCTTTTCTTTGTCTGTCCTTCTGTTTCATACACACTCACACACACACACCCACACACACCCACACACAGTGTAGAATCTTTTGTTTTGTTTGAGGTTTGTGTAAAAGAAAGATTATAAAGAGATGAAACATGTCTGTATGTGAAGGTGTTGTAGTTCATGTGACCATGTTGTGCTCTGAGTTCTTCCCCTGTTGGAAAATAAAAGAAAAAAGAGAGGACTCTAAAGTGACAAGTTGGACTTTGTTTGAATCCTGCACACACTGCCAAGGCTCGGCAGCAATATCACTGCTGGAGTTATTGCTTAGGGAAACATGTCATCTTCATCCAGACAACAATATAGTTTATATCTTTTTCTCACTGATGTTTCATTTTAGCCAGAACTTTTTTTTTCAACAGAAGACTGCAATTGTCAGGCATGAGAAAGGAAAAAAAAGACAGGAGGATAGCAAAGTGAACTTTTCCTCTGCAAGGTATGCAAGTCAATAAGTATGGCTGAGGTGGATTTTGTGGAAGTAACCTTCACTAAGGAGGTAAAGTTTTGGGGCCCAATTGATTGTTGTTAGCAAAATTACGCAAAACTACTGAATGTATTTTGCTGAAATTTTCAGGAGACTGAAATTATTAGATTCTGATGGTGATCCAGATAACTGCCATTAGGGAACCATCATTTTTGCTCACTAAATGTCTAACTAACAATGATATCAACATGATTCTGAGTGCTAGGTATGGGTTTTCATGGTCAAGAAATGATATAACTTTATTATGGAACTATTGCTTATAGATGTAACAGCAATATTTGAGCTATCTTGGCAAAGGTTTTTACTGTGAGTGCTTTCTAGTTTGATTTGTTAATATCTTATAAGAAAAGGATGAGCATCAGGCCAAAAGTTTATGCAAACATTAATTTCTTAAAAAAAGATTTCCCAGGAGGTTTTACGTTATGTACATTTTTAATGGCTCTAAATTCTCCCCAGATCTCACCAAAACATTTGTTTGAGTTTTTTGCCCAAACATACTCCCGGATAATGGCTGTTGGCATGACTGTAAACCCTCCTGTTTCAGCCCTGCACAGAACAGGCTGTTTTAGTGTCAGTTCTTTTCAGCTGGATCTAAAGGAGGTTGTGGATTTAGAATTCCAGTGCTGCGCTCTGATGTTTACAGTGAGTCCACCGATATGACAACAGATGTTTCCTCCATTAAAGCTGGATGTGGGCTGAACAAACAACCTGGCACAGGGAGTTTGCTTTGTCTTGGGAAGGAGGCTGATACTTGATGACATCATAAGGAAAAGTTTTTCAAACAGTGCGAGGAAGAGGAAGGTTTCTCACATATTGGCAGCAGGATTGGAAATTAGCCATCCGCCACTAGCTAAATTCAGGTGTTTTTTGGTGCAATGTTAGGTGAATTTGCTTAATGTACTGGCTACAGTGGCTATAAAAGACAAAAGATAGTCATTTGTTTTTTTTTATTTTTGAATCACTAAAATTCTGCCACACAGAAAAGGACCAAGTGTCTGAACACCTTAAAACTGATTATCATGTTGCCAATTGCAGCATACTAAATGACTGGCAGACAAAGTGTTTGTGTGGTAGATTTTAAATTTTAGGAGCAGAGTCTTATTGTGGAATGACAAAATGTAAGGGACTGTTGTGTTTATCGACTTAACTTTTGTTTTTCTAAGAGAGAGAATGGTTCTAAAAATCTTTAGTTAGTTGTTTTTGATAAGATGTTCTTTTCTCTGACCTTCTGATGAAGAACACTTTTAAAGAACCTGATATATTTCTCATGTCATGCATCAAGATTCCTAAAGAGCATGTTATGGCTGAGCTGTGTGTGTACATGTGTGTGAGTGACTGTTGCTCACATGTATGTCAATCAACTGAATACAGTAGTCTGACCACCATCCCATGTTGTTGTACATAATGTAGAGCTGTGTATATCAGCTGTAAAATAGTAACTCCATCATGACTTGAATAAAGCTGAGGGTTTATCCAATTTCCTTGTTGACCATAAAGAATGTGAGTTGACCTTTAAGCTTTGGGTGTTTGAGTTTTATGACAGAACTTCTGTCAAAAAATATATTTTTAAAGCTCCAGTGAGGAAAATTAATCTAGTCATGCAGCAGACTGAATCTTTATTTATACATGTATGCATATATAAAGAGTTATGGCTTCAGTTAACATCTTCTTGGGGTTATTTAATTCAGCTAAAAAAATAAAAGTCAAGAAATGTGTCCTGTGCAGCCAAATTTTTGAAACAAGAAAAACGTACCTACCCCAAATTCGATGTCAGAATCATGAAAAATCCAGCAATGATGTTGACAACTTTACTTTACAACAGGGATGGGCAACTGATGGCCCAGGCTCCACATGTGGCCCTCCATCACATTCATGCAGCCCCATGTCAATTTTATTTATAACAAAAAAAAACATAAAGAATAAAATGTAGAAATTAGCTATTATAGAATTCAAAGGAGTTTTTGCAGTAAGCCTCGATTTAAAATCCAATTGAAGCTGTTCTGAATACTTGAATACTTCTGTTGAATTTTTCAAATAGTACTCATACATGAATTATTTGAAAAGCTAATGTAATGTAACCAGCAGAAAAATAAACTCTGCTGTGATTTGTATTGTTACTATTTTTACTATTTGGCCTGGCAAACAGTGATTCTAGACAAATCTTCTCCTATAGTGTGGTGTTGGTATGATGTGTTTTTATTGGCCAACACAAAAGTTAGCATTATGCTGGTCACTCGACTGCAAGCCTACTCAAAGACTTGTGGGGTTTTCACAATATTTAAAGGATAAATGTAATCGCCAAGGGTGAAAATCTATTAGTAGGCAACTAATGAACTACAACATGACAGTTCAACTTAGAGGCATCTACAATATTTCCAGTGTATGAAGTCTTGCTGTACCGTCTTGTTTTGAGTTAAGAAGTACCATATTAAGATGGTCTTTATGGCTGTGGCTGTAGTGTATGTATAAGTAATGATCAAAAGACAACGGGCCAGTTCCAATCCAGTCTGTGGCCAGCCTGTAAAGCCACTACCATCATGCAGTAACTGAGGCTAGTATCTCCTGTTGGGATACGTGAAGTTCATGTAAATTTTGTGTTGTTGTAATTCAAATGATCCATATTAAGGCATGAAAACCTTGCAAGAAAAATTCAAGAAAAGCAAAATATTTCTCCTTTTTGGTCTGTATATTATTTTGAGTCTATGTGAAAAATAAATTTACTCACATGCTTCGGTGTTATGCTCCATAGTTGTCAAAAAATGAATGATTTATACTTTTGGAAAACTTTATGCATTTGTACCTTAAATATGATTGAGAAGTGTAAAATGAATGATAACATGCTGTATAAAAAGAAGAGTTATTTTCCAAAATGCTATTGAATGAATTAAAAATATAAATATTACTCAGTGCTATTCTTTTTTATACTGATTGTATTACCTGCCCTTTCAGTATTTATTGCCAGAAAGCTATATATTCCTGTTTAAACTGTATTTCAAAGTTCAGTTCCCCAGCCAATCCAATGGTGGGTCTGGGTAAATAATGTAAATGCTTCCTAAATGAAAATGGATTTATAGCATTTTGGAAAAGAGCTCTTCAAATTGTATTCACACAAAACTGGAATATCAGTTTGTTGTGCAATACATATACATTCAGGGCCTGATCAACTAAGATCCAAAATAACAAGTGATAAATCACATGTGCAAACTAAAACACTCTATATGCAACAAGTGAGAATGTTGTGATTGGTCTACTATGACTGTGCACGGTTCACAAATGTTCCCTGTGAGAGGCGCATTTAAAGGCAAGGAGAGGAGTTCATTAGCTGTGTTAATAATAATAATGATAAAATAAAAACAATAAAATCAACAATAATGATAAAATCGACAATAGCAAAGCACAACAGATAATGACAGGTATGGGGAAAAAGGAGGTATGATATTATAAAGTGGAGTATGCAGTCCTGAACAGGTGGGTTTTGAGTCTGGATTTGAAAGAGACAGGGAGTTCAGGTTTCGAAAGTCTGGAGGAAGAGAGTTCCAGAGCTGGGGAGCAGAGTGACTGAAGGCCCTGCTCCCCATGGTGCTGAGGCGGGCAGAGGGCACAGTGAGGTGGGTGGAGGAGGAGGATCTGGAGTGCGGGCTGGATTGGCGATGTGAAGGAGGTCAGGCAGATATGGAGGGCCGAGCTTGTGGATGTCTTTGAAAGTGTACTGAAGGATTTTGAACTCTATTCTATGCCTGACCAGGAGCCAGTGGAGGTGCTGAAGAATGGGGGTGAAGTGATGGTGTGAAGGGGTCTTAGTGATGATACGGGCAGCTGAGTCCTGGACCAGTTGGAGTTTATGGAGGGACTTTTGGGAGAGACCAAAGAGAAGACAGTTGCAGTAATCAATGTGCGAAGTGACGTGGCTGTGGACTAGAATGGAGGTGCTGTGGGGAGTGAGGGAAGACCAGAGACAGTTGATGTTGCAAAGGGGGAAGTAAGCAGACTGGGTGACACTATTGATGTGAGACTGAAAGGAGAGTGTGCTGTCGAGGATGACACCCAGACTCTTAACCTGAGGGGAAGGGAAACTTGGGAGTTGTCATTTGGTGGGTTGTTGTTTGGTGCCGATGAGAAGGAGCTCGGTTTTATTTTTAATCAGTTTTGTTTGAGGAAATTGGAGGTGAACCAGGATTTGATATCAGATAAGCAGGAGACGAGGTAGGGGGTGGGGGTGTGGAGGTCGGTTTGCAGGAGAGGTAGAGCTGGGCGTCATCCATGAAGCAGTGGAAATGAATATTGAATTCACAAAAAAATATGGCCAAGTGGGAGGAGGCAGGTGATGAAGAGGAGGGGCCCTATTACGGAACCCTGGGGCACACCTGTAGTGACTGGAGAAGTGTCTGAATGGAAAGATTGTAGCTGAATGAACTGAGTGCGGACTGTGAGGTATGAGTGAAACCAACTGAGGGGGGTGTGGGTGATACCAATAGAGGAGAGTCGACCGAGGAGGATGGGGTGAGAAATGGGGTCAAAGGCCACACTCAGGTCAAGGAGGATGAGAATGGACAGAGAATCAGAATCAGCTGCAGTGAGGAGGGCATTGGTGATTTTGATAAATGCTGTTTCGGTGTGACGGGGGCGAAAACCGGACTGGAAGGGCTCGTAAAGGTTATTGTGGGTAAGGTGAGAGGGAAGTTGGCTGGTGACTATTTTTTCAAGAATTTTGGAAATGAAAGGTAAATGTGAGATGGGGCAGAGATTATTGAAGTTGTTGGAATCCAAACCAGGTTTCTTGATTAATGGGGTCACAGCTGCAGTTTTGAAAGATGAGGGAACAGTACCAGTGGAGAGTGAGGAGTGAATAACGGCTGAGATAAGAGGGAGAAAGGAGAGGAGGGAGGATTTCACCAGGGATGTGGGGAGGGGATCGAGCTGGCAAGTGGATGACTTGGATTTACAGATGAGATAAGAGATTTGATGGAGCTGGGAGTTGAAATCTGGAAAGGAGCTGAGAGTGTGGAAGATGGGGTGGTGGGGAGAGAGCTGGATCGGTCAAGCATAGAGGCTGGTGGATGTTCGTGATTTTGTTGTTGAAAAACTGCAAGATGGATGCGCAGGTGTCAGTAGAAAGTAAATGGGGGGGGGGGGGGGCTGGAGGATTTTATTGAGCAGAGTTCTGGAGTTTCCTTTATTTGCGCTGATGAGACCTGAGTAATATTGCAATTTGGTGTGATCTGTGGAGTCCTTGTAATAATGGTAAATGGTAAATGGACTTGAGATTATATAGTGCTATTTTAGTCTTTGACTACTCAAAGCTGCTTTACACCGCAGGTCACACTTACCCATTCACTCTACCATTCACTCACTGATGGTTCAAAGTTTCTATGTTAGTTATTCATCAGTGTCTCTTACACATTCACACCCTTTCATGCCCATTTACACACCCATTTACACACCACTGACGCAGCAGCATCTTGGGGTTAAGTCTCTTGCCCAAGGACACATCGCCATGTGTCGCCCAGAGCTGGGCTTGAACCTGCAACGTGGTAGATGGTTATGGTACATGTATTTATGAACTGTTAGACCAGCTTTTTTATGGAGTCTCTCTAATTGTCGGCCCTCGGCTTTCATAGACCGAGGCTCAGAGGTGAACCAGGGGGCAGATGTGGTGAAGGAATAGAGCAGGTTTTCACTGGGGCGAGGGAGTCGAGGATGGCTTGTCGGCTGTTCAGGTAGGAGAGAGAGTCCGGAATAAGAATACTGTCAATTTTAGAGCAGAGAGTCTCTGAGTTGATGTCCTTTACATCCTGGAAAGAGATGCAAGGGGGAAACTTGATGGAGGAGAGGATGAGTGTGGTATCGAATGTGAGGAGGAAGTGATCCTTAACGGGGAGTTCATCTGCTGTGCATATGGGGGTGAGGCCAAAACAGCAGATTAAGTCCAGTTGATGTCCTTTTTGTGTGGGTAGGGAAATGTTGGGCAGACTGAAGATGACTGAGGTGTTGTCCTGTTTGACAGCAGTGTTCGCCGACCGAGCTAGGCTGGCTAATGCGCTGTGATCGACTGTCCAGCCAGAAGTTTTGGGATGGCAGTTATAGGCAGACCAAAAGGATTTTATTTCTGAAGAGTTGTTGTGATGGAAGTTCCCGCAGGACTCACGGTGGATGTATTTTCGCTGAGGTGGGAGAGCAATGTCCGGGTGTTGGAGCAGCAAAGGTGGTGAGGGCTGCGGCAGGCGCCAGCGGATCCAAAGAAGCTTAGCAGTGGTGCACTGGTAAAGCCCTGCCATAAGATAATGGCAGGATGATAGAAATGTCCAGATGAGAGCAGACAAAAAGCACAGCAAGCCCACACATAATGACAGCAGCGGGGACATTGCAGAGAGTGCCAGGAGCAGTGAGCCGACCTGGAGGCTGGTGTTTGATGGTGCAACAAAAACCTCACACAAAATGTTGGTGTTTGAGATGAAGAGGTAAGTAAAGCAACTCTCAAAAAGGCCCACTTATTATCCAATCAGGCCTAAAAACACACAAAAAGAATTAAAAATGTGTTGGGGGAGACGCGGCAGCGAGACGCGCCAGCGTCTACTCACCCCGGAAGTATATAAAAATGATATAGAGTTAAACCCACTCATGCCTTCTCTCCTCTTTGGCACTTGCACCGGTGGGAGAGATGGTAGGCTCAGCACAGGGCAGGTGTGCCACGCTGGCACCTGGTCTATGAAATTAGAGCCCAAGGTGTTGGCTTGGAGACAGGTCCACCTCCTTCTCTTCTTACTTTTGGGTCTGAAGAGTGAAAATTTGCTTCATTAAATATGAATCATTTGAGCATGCAAATACAAAACCCCAAACCAGTGAAGTTGGCACGTTGTGTAAATCGTAAATAAAAACAGAATACAATGATTTGCAAATCCCTTTCAATCTATATTCAATTGAACCCACAGTAAAGACAAGATACTTAACGTTCAAACTGGTAAACTGCGTTATTTTTTGCAAATATTCGCTCATTTGGAATTTGATGCCTTCAACATGTTTCAAAAAAGCTGGCACAAGTGGCAAAAAAGACTGAGAAAGTTGAGGAATGCTCATCAAACACTTATTTGGAACATCCCACAGGTGAACAGGCTAATTGGGAACAGGTGGGTGCCATGATTGGGTATAAAAGCAGCTTCCCTGAAATGCTCAGTCATTCACAAACAAGGATGGGGCGAGGGTCACCACTTTGTGAACAAATGTGTGAGTAAATTGTCCAACAGTTTAAAGGGGACATATCATGCTTGTTTCTCTTTTTCACTATACCAGACTAGGATGCCTGTAAAGCATTTCTGCCCTCAGTACAAGTCATTTAGTTCCTTCATTGCCCCACAATAGCGTTCTCAAAATCCTCATTTTAGGCCATTTTCAAGCGCTTGTTGAAACGCTTGGTCACAAGGATGATCTAAAGTTCCCTTGCAATGTCACAGCCCTTTGTGCTCTGATTGGTCGGTTCTATCGGGGGTAGAGCCAGCTCCTTCTTCTTCTACTGTATTTTCCAGCAGGCTCAAAGCAGCGACCGCGTATTGAGTCCCCCTACAGGCCAGAGCTGGTAATGTGGGAGAGTGAGTGAGGGATCTTTATACCCCTGCTGCTGGATGTGTTCCTCGGTGAGGGTTTGGGGCTAACGGACATCACAGAGGAGGAAGTGTTTTATCAGATTACTCCAATAAAAAGAAAGGTACCTCTTGATGTCACGACGTTTGAAATCTCGCGGACATCTTGCAATGACCTATTTTCAGAGGCATCAAATCTCGTTCTAGGATATCAGAAAAAATACAATGTCTCATTTTTTGAAAATTAAGGGGGTGTAAGGTCTTGTTTTCAAATTTATATTATATGTAAGTATTAAATCATGCATCAGCATGATATGTCTCCTTTAAGAACAACATTTCTCAACGAGCTATTGCAAGGAATTTAGGGATTTCATCATCTACGGTCTGTCATATCATCAAAAGGTTCAGAGAATCTGGAGAAATTACTGCTGGGCCCGAGTTCATCTAAGATGGACTGATGCAAAGTGGAAAAGTGTTCTGTGGTCTGACGAGTCCACATTTCATATTATTTTTGGAAACTGTGGTCGTCGTGCTGTGACCAAAAAGGAAAAGAACCAGCCGGTCTGTTATAGGCGCAAAGTTCAAAAGCCAGCATCTGTGATGGTATGGGGGTGTATTAGTGCCCATGTGCCAACTTTTCTGCAATGTGTTGCTGCCATTAAACTCTAAGTTGATGATTATTTGCTAAAGAAAATAAAGTTTCTCAGTTCGAACATTAAATATCTTTTCTTTGCAGTGTATTCAATTGAATATGAGTTGAAAAGGATTTGCAAATCATTGTATTCTGTTTTTATTCCGATTTACACATGTGCCAACTTCACTGGTTTTTGGGTTTTGTACATTGTTGGTCATTTTTGTTAAATTATTTGATTTGATTTATTTATTTGATTTGATTTGATTTATTTCGGTCATGTCAGCACACTTATACAACATCACACATTGTTAATAGATGATCACATTGTACATGTCCAAAAGGGAATTATGAATCCAACATTAAAATCTATGTTGTAATCTTAAGAGTTCAGATTCATTATCTTATTCAACAGAGTTGGATCAGTGAAATGACACTTGAATTTAAATGTATTTTCATTGTTTTGTGTTTAAATGAAGTATTAAGTAATGAAGAAACAGTTTTGGGTGAAAACCCTAAATATTTACAGTTTTAAATATTGTCAGTGGGATGCAGTTGCTTGTCTTTTTAAATAAGGCATTAGAGGTAAACATGTAAAGACCGATTTAATACTGTTGTAGCTATTGTTGAGGTTTAGTTGTTGGTGTGTCATTGGCAAAGGAAATTAAAATTCACTGGTTGAAGTAGCACAATGGCATACATGAGCATAATTTTACAAGTTCAAGTTTAACTTGCACAAAAACATGTTGCTCTAACTTTGTTCTTTTCACTTTCCTCGCCTTTGTCAGAATGTGGATGTGTGTGGATGTGCGCATAGGTGCATGTGTGGGTGGATTTGTTTCTGTGTATACGTGTGTGTGTGTGTGGGGGGGGGGGCGATAAACTTGTAAAAACATGGCAGCACACAAGTGTGAGCAAGTGCCAGTAGTAGGAGGATGTGTTTACTCTGACAGAGGTGTGAAAGACTCTCGGCTCATCGGCCCAACAGGTTTACCAGGATGTCAGACATGAGGGCAGACAAACAGAAGACATGTTATCAATCCAATAATACTAAGCAAACTAACAGTCATTAGTTTCAGTTAAGTAGAAAAAAGTCGGTTCACTTAAGAGCCTTCACTGCACATGACAGAAAATTCTTAAATATCTACACCATGCAGGGGATCAAGAGCAGTGGGGTGTTAACACTCTTCTTCAACAAAGAAATAATTCTTGGCACATTTTGTAACAATTAAAAAATGTTCTGGATTCCAGTTTCTGTGTCAGCCTCTCACAGTTGAAGGAAATTTACTGTCCACCTCTGGCTGACCCTCCAGTTACAGCAAGGTTTCACACCAGAGGTGCAAAATTTGTCCCCTCACTTCCCACCTCTCTTTCTCTCTCTCTCTCTCTGTCTCTCTCTCACACACACACACACACACACACACACACTTTTCTAAGTCTTGTAGAGGTCTTAAATGAACTCACATTGATCAGTGATAAAGTGAAGGTAAGTCAAATTCTCAAACTGTATTTTAATTCAGCTGTGAAATTCCAAAAATTTGGAATTACAACCATTTCAACCAACCTCAGATTATTTAATGTCTTTACATAATCTGAGGTACCACATAATGTTTTTCAACAGTTTTATAAATCACCAATTCACAATCTAATTAAGAACCATAGTGTGAATTTGCTTACCATAGTGTGACAACTATTTCTCTCTTTTTTTTAACAAACATAATTGTTATGAACTAATCACCATTTGCATAACAATTATCATATTAAACAATATCTACTCCTTACAAAAGTTAAAAAAAAATGTTGGGGTTGGTAATTTATCCAATTAATTAATACCGATTTGTACTGTATCTTATATTATTGGAAAGCCGGACAATCGGTTTTACAACAAGACACAACTTGCATGGGTCATGCTTTTGTGGACTGAGCAACACAGCTACCGTGCTCAACCAAATGTACACACACGCACACACACACACACACACACACACACACACACACACACTCATATATATATTTGGACTGTCAAACAGTTACAATTTTTAACCAGAACGGTCGACAGGTTGTTGTGGATACATTTTCAAATGTCATATCATCTATATTAATTGTGTGAGGGTGCTTTGTTGCAAGCTGGATGACGTGTTAGCCAAGGTGCTAGCAGGATCCCCAACTCATGTATGCTTTGCTTTAATGTGGTACTTTAAGCAGGAAGTGCTTAGGTGAAGAGAAGATTCCTCTCTGCAGAGTGTGCATATACTAGACATCGAAGTTCCAAGAAAAACTTGCAGAAAACTTAAGTCTTATTTTTCATCTCAGTCCAGACCATTGGAACAAGTTGCTCAATATCTATTGACCACGGGTTGTGTGTCCCATCCTTGCAAGACAAAAGAGTGGAATCTAGTCCATAATCTTTCCTGAATAGGCAGTATTCAAGTATTCAAGTACAAGTTGGTGAATGTTGAGTGAAATCCACTTTACCGTGACATAAAAAAGTCAAATGATAACCAAGGAATCTAACCTTTGTTATAAGTTTCAGAGCACTGGGGCACACTGCCATATGGACTTTGAGAAGAGGCGTTCGTGGACATCACATCACAGTGTAAGAGGAAACTTAGTTCTGTAATGAAAAGGTTTTGCTTTTTGGCAACATGTGCTCCCTGAAAGAATATCTTCCATGGAGAATAAACCCTCATAGCTGACAAGAAGAGATCATTACTATCCAGCTTAAACCTTTGAACAACAGGACCTGTGAGATGTTTCCTCCATACTGCACCCATGAGAAAAGTCCATAAATGCTCTTCATGAAGGCCTTTTGTCTGATGAGGCCACAACCCAAGTTTAAGTGACTTTTTAATTTTAAAACTCAAAGCCTCAGACTTCAATACAACCCTTTAGGTTTTCACTTTGTATATACCAGAACAAAAGCAAATTTTCCCTCGAGAAAACTAAACTGCCATCTTTAGTAAACTCCTAGCCTGCGGTCGAAAAGTCATTTTTGCTTAGGAAGGTTCCTAACAGAGTGAAATGAACCGGAAGTAGTTCATGATTAGAGCTGTTCGAATAGTTTAAATGCATAGGAAAGGTGGCTCAATGCTTCCTTTATTATCTCCTTTGGCATAGGATACATCGGACCATCCTTTATGAAAGGAGAGGAGATTATTCTGTCCCACAACTCTCCGCAGCAACAGCTTTTATAAACAGCGCGTATTCCGACTGCTTCCGAATTCAACCGAATAATGATGAACAAATCACACAGACCATCTGAGTTACCTCTGCTGTTCAATCCTTCCTAAAGTTTACCAAAATGTGCCTTAACTTTCCAGTAGTCTGATTCTCTGAAGAGAGCAAGATATGAGACATTTGATGATGATTATATTTTAAACTTGGTTCAATATTAATAATGTGTTCACCATTAGATTGTGGTCTATGTATGCCTTACTTTCCTTCAGTTCCCGTTTATTTCCATGCACTGATTGGTGTTCATGTTGATAATGACTAGACAAATTTATTTAAATCCTCACTTCCAACATCGGTTATGCGGATGGTAGTGTTTACCAGGTTATTATGTTCAATGTTGTCTGAAAGAAACAACATTGTCGTGATACATGATGCGTTTTTAATAGTGAATCTTCGGAAAATTATAGTTTCACCGCAGCAGTAACATCTGCCGTCACATGATGACGTAGCGTAGTGAAAGTGTAGTTGGATTCTCTCTGCATGGCAGTTTTCCTTTCCTAAGTCCTTTCTGAATTCTCCTTTCTCCTTTCCTTAACCTCTTGACGTTTTCCATCAGGGTTTAGGAAAAGTAGATAGGAAAGGGCTTAGGAGGTGACTATTCAACCGCAGCCCTAATCTAGCTCGAGAACAGAACACTGACGCACCAACAAAATATGTTTTACTGTTTCTGCTGAAATTAGTTTAATGTGGAAGAAAGAAAATGCACAAATTAAAGAAGTCCTTTAACCATAACACTTGTGTTCCTGTCTGTGTGACTTTTTGAGCTTTTATACGCCCCTTCTGATCTTTTTCCCTGAGCTGTTTCACTGTTTTCATGACACTGTGTCTGGTTTGATTTTTTTTTCTTGCACTGGGAGCTCAGCTGAGGTCACAGAAGGGTTGGCGGACTCCGGGGGCTCAGACAGGTGGCAGGCAGCCCAGCCTCAGAGCCTGCTGTGGGTGTGTGGGTCCACTCAGAGGTGCCAAACTCCCAGCCAGGCTCCCACAGCCTCACCTTGTTCAGCAGGGGTTGAAGGGGTTGCAGGGTGGGTTCAACCATGGTTCGCCCTGCTCTCAACCTGACACAGCAATGCCAACAGTTCTGTTATATCATATGTCACTGCTCAAGCTATTTTTCTATTATTAAACACACAGGTTCTTCCCACCCCCAGGGCCCTTGTGGCTAACTTTCAGTCTCTGCTGTCAAAAGTTAGAAAATACCAGGAAACACTCAGAAAGCACAAACATTGGGATGCTGGTTTGCCGGAGTGGTTCGCAACCATGCTCGTCCCATGTTTTGTACATGTTTCTGCCGGTTCGGGTTCAAATCCAGCCTGTGACCAGTTTGCAGAGTGTCTACCCCTGCTCTGTCACACCCTTTCACAAGCCTATCCACTGTCTCTCTCCTATCAATAAAGGCACAAAATGCCCCCCAAAAAATACATTTGAAGAAAAAAGATAAAAGAAAGCACAAACGTAAAATGGAGGGAAAAAAAAGAAAGCGCAAACCTCCGCCAAGGTAGCTCACATATTTCCATTACATCTGTAAGCAATAGTTTCATGATAACTTACCTTTATAATATGGTTTCTTGACCCAGAACACCCACACCTGGCAGTCTGAATCACGTTGATATCATTAGTTCGACAATTATTGAGCAAAAAACATTGTTTACTAATGGCAGCTATCTGGATCACCAGCAAAAACCAAGTATTTTTAGGCTGAACCATTACCAACATGTCCTGAAAATTTCAGCAAAATCCATCCATTAGTGTTTGCCTAATCTTGCTAACAAACTAGCAAAGAAACATACAAACATATGCTGGAGATAACATAACCAACTTGGGGGAGGTATAAAGCACATACTTTATAACTAGTCAGACTTATGTTGCTATCTTGGGACATAACAACAGGGGATTGTCTGCCAGTGTACATGGGTGTGTTTTGGGCAGCACAATGATAAGGATTTTTCAGTTCCTCTAGGTTTATTGTGCCACTACACTGAAGAACACGCAGACAACAATGATCTGTGACAATGTTTAGACTGAAATGCTGTTGTTCATCAAAGCTTTAAAGAGCATAAGAAATGATTCATAGGGCAGACATTTCAGCATCAGTGTGAAGCAGAAGCTCATTTATTAAATAAAAACAGCAGAATCAGGCATGAATATGTTTATAAAAGACTTATTTACCAAACATCAGATAACTGTGGGCTTCAAATACTTTATTTCTCGTTATTCTGGTTGAGTTCTTGGCCAGAGAAAACAATAGGTACATAAAATACACTACACAGCCTGTATTATTATCTTTGAGCATAATTATTGGCGAGATTCATCGGTATTTCTACATACATCAAAAATATAGCTCTTGGTTCTGCAAAGTCTTCAGTTTTGTGTGTTGTCTCTTGTCTGTATAGTTATTACATGTGCTGAGCACACAAAAATGTAGCCATGGTCTCTTCAAAAAGCCAAATCTCAGCTCTTTAATCTGACTTTTAAACATACTTTTTTAACAAAAGCGGGTATCTCCTGGTAAATGAGTGCTGCTGTGCATCATGTGTTAGTGACACCATCTATAATGCATCCTCAAAATAGCAGAAACATTTTAGACTTCAGACTTTGAACCAGGTATGAGAAGGTTTATAGCGCACTCTTCTTCTGCATTGTTCCACTTTTGAGCCTGAATACTCTTCATTTCTGACAAACACACCCTTGAGCACAAACAAAATTGCAATTTCATTTACCATTTAAACAGTGGGCATGAAAATGGCAACTGCTTCCTGAGGAAATTAGAGAAGACACTTTTACTTATATGACAGAGCCCTCAGTAATATGCATGAGCTTAAACCGTAGTTCTTCGACAGCCAGGCCAACTTTAAGATACAGCATGATACAGCATGTCTAACCAGGGCTCAAAATGCTAGTTTTCTGATTCCTAACATAAAGTTAGGCATTTGTAACTAATTTAAACATTTCAGTTTTCAGGAAATTTTAACTGGGCTCTAGTAAATAAGCCCTCTTTATGTTCTATATTTTGTTGTTGTCATAAGTAAGTGATCTTTCAGGGATGATCACATTTTAATGGATAGGGGACAGAAAAATGCCAGAATCCATGAAAAGCTCAGTTGCAGACAATCAGAGCCATCAATTATATGACATATCCATTTTCCATTTTAAGCCCTGCGCAATAATTTAACTGACATCTGCACTGTAACAGCTTGTTCGCTAAGGGTGATAAACATGTCAATCTTATTGATATGTAATTATTGTAATGGTTAGGTCTTTTGTATGGACCATGGGCATGAACATGTTGATTTTTTTTTATCAGTGTGGGCCAAACTTTAAGCCTGATCATTACAATTTTAAACTTGCACAACACTGCGTAGCATTTGGGTATAACATCAGAGTTTGCAGTAATAAAAGGAAAGTTGATTGAAATTCAAATGTTGTGATCTGTAAAACTACAATTCTTTTTGTTTTCGAAGGGACAGCAGTTTGAGAAACACGCAGGGGCATGAGGACAGGCAGAGTTCAGCTTCAGGAGGTATCAAAGGTTCTCACAGCCGAGGTGTGAAGTGACGCCTTCAGGCTCATCAGGTCTCATCAGTGTGAAACCATCACACCTCTTCTTTAAGAGGATAATGCAGCTCATTATGCTTCATTAAACTATTTACCCTAACTGCATTTACATTTTAGTCTTGTTGGATGCAAAGGTTCTTACAGCAGGAGCAGTAAGTGTTTTCAGGATCAAGATAAAGACGATGAGGGTGGAAAAGTCAAAGCTCACGACTCGCTGTGACTGTAAAATGACAGCAATGGTGTGAAGTGGAGGGATATAAAACAGATGAGGCAGAGAACACACAGACTCCAGGTTCAAGGTTGATGTGAGGTGACAGAGAAAAGGTTAGGAAAAGAAAATATTTCATAATGAGGACTGAAACTTGGCGGCTGCAGTAATGATGAAAAACCTATGATTTCTGACACATTAACATGATAAGACGTACTCTTCATCAGCCAGTGTCACTGAAGCCTTTGCTTGTCACCATGAATCACAAAGATACTGAGATGTAGTCATCACTTTTCTCAGATGTCACTGTTTGGGCCAGCTGCAAAAAATCTGGCAATGACAAGATGTTTCCTTACCAATGTGTCCATAAATGTGTCTAAATTACGTGTTGAAAACTTAAATATAGCACTTGGAGATAAATCTGTGACAGTGGATGAATGTTTGGGAACTCATTGGTAAATATATATATTTAAATATAGCTTTGGTAGCTTTTAAGCTAAAATATATTAACTGGTTTGAAACTGGCCTACAAGAAGAACATATTAGCAGAATTAAGTTTTGTTAAACATCATGCTTACTTTATATCATTAAATGTCTGTATAAAATGCAAGCTCAGTGACTTTAAAAGGTTTGGAATGTTGTTTGTTTTTGTTCATAAAATAAACAGATTCAAAAAGAAATAGAAACAGACCCTGTCCAGCATTCCCGAAACACAAATATATTTTCTTTCGATCAACATTCAAAAATTATCAGGCTCCAGAAACATCAGCATGTTAAATGCCATACCTTTACACTGATGGCTTAAAAAACTATGATATCTCTTAATCATGTTTGTTAAAAAATATTATTACACTGCTAATATCTGGGATGACATTTTAGGAGTTACATTTGCTAACTGAACAAGCTGATGTATGGACACAGTATACCTTTAATGTGAGCTCAGAAAAGTGACTGTTTGAGGACTCTGAATAAATTAAAATTATGAGTTTAGATGTAATTTTAAAAGAATGAAAAATAGTGCAATAGAAAAAACAAATATGTCTGTTTTTAATTGTCCCATGAGTAATGCAGTTTGACAGGTTTAGTTGGGTCAGTTCACGGAAATAAATATTTACAGACTGCATGCTGTGCATGTTAAAGAGGATGTTTTGAGAGCGTATTAATACCAAGTGTGCCTTTGCCAAAATAAGTTTGAAAACCACTGTGCCAAACATTTACACACAGTTACTCTCTCACCGTGATGCTGCATCTGTGATGCAGATGATAAAAAACCCCACCAGCATTTTAGACATGGTCTTGTATTATGTATCAAGGAGTGGCTGTGTGAGCTCATGGACTGTCTGTGGTTGGCGTAACCAAGACAGATGTTGAAATCAACAAGGGCGCTCATGGAACTTTTTCATTGTATTATTGGCTCTCTTATCAGACAAGACTGTAGTCATAATTCAATCAAAAAATTGCTAATAGGACCTATTAGCACCATTTTACATGATCACAGGTTAAACAATAAAGGTCCTTTTCCACTAGCACCCATGGCCCCACTCTACACGGCTCTACTCGATTTGCAGTGTGTTTCCACTAGCCTGGTACCTCCTAAAACAAGCTAGTTTTAGTACCTACTCTGCTCTGGTTCCAAGCCAGCAGAGTCAGTACTAAAAGATGACGTCACTGACTGCTGGCAACTGATTGGTCAGACAATGCCGTCATCGATGAGTCATGAGCGCGATGACCTAGGATGCTAGCGGTAGCAACCGTGTGCTTACCCTCATACGTCTTTTCTTAGCAGCTCAATTGCTCTCGTCCTCGGCTTCATTTTGTTGTATAGCTTCCAAAACTCTCCTGTGCTTCTCAAGGGGTATTTCTTCTTGCCACCTGCAGCCTTCTTCTGCTTTCCTTTTTTACCGCAGAGCCGCTCAGCGACACTGCACCCCGTTGGGCAGGCGACTGGGACTAACAGAAAAGCAGCACAAGGCGAGTAGAGTAGAGTAGGGCTAGTGGAAAAGGGCCATAACAGCAGTGATGCTTTTAGTTTGGACTCAAGTTAAATTAAAATCACTTCTACACTGCACAGCAGTTGAGTCTTTGTTGATAAAGGCATGGCATTTCATTTCAAGCATAGCTTTCACAACAACAGTTTTTCTGTCTTGGGAAGCAAGTAAATTGCTTCAATTTGACATCTTAATCTATTAATTTTCAATAAATGTGTTCAACTAATTTACAGTTTTTAATAAAACAGTAAATTTGAAAATTCAGGTATAACAATCATAATTATAGTTAATCATTAAAGATATCATTTCAGTTAATGGGATTATATATATATTGGTGTTTAGCCATTACAGATACATCAATATTAGGATTCTGGCCATCATCAAACTAATTTGGGGAAGCTGTCATCTAAACCTTACACTGTGTGTTTGCTTTTAAATTTGTTACCACTATATATAAATACTGTATACATGTGTTTTACAAGGATGCCCTGCATGTGCCAAGTGTCAAAAAAATGGAAACCATCTTTCCATAGAAATGTCCGTATTTGACAGATATGATTGCTTACTATTGACAGAGATGTTCTGAATACTTAATGAATTATTTAAAAGTACAGAAGGAAAATCAGAGTTTTCTAAAATACCTGTCTGCATATTTAGACAAGCTAAGAATGTGTCATGTTAATCCAGTACATTCATATCACTGGTTTGGAGTGCATATCTTTGTCTTCTCTCTTTCCAGTCACTCTGTTGACTCCTCTGACCTGTGTCTTTGGGTGTCGAAAAGTGAGTGCGGGAGAAATCACTGAAGAAACTACCCACATCTCAAAACCATGTGCAGAATACATCTGAGTTTCTGCGGGGAAAAAAAGCAAAAACAGTTTATTGTTTTGAGCAGGAGTCAAAATTCACACTTCTAGTCCTGTAGCTGAACTTTCCCAGACACAGAGGAGAGGGAGAGGTACGGAGACAGGGTCCTCCTGAGTGTGTTCAGGGGCCTCTGCTGTAGACACTGATGGTTTGTGAGAATCTGCAGAGGTGTCACTTCACACCTCTGAGGCCTGCCCTGGACTTATAAAGCAGTGCAGCGCAGCAGAGCAGCACTCACAGCCTGTCAGTCCTTACAGTCAGACCACAGAGACCCTCCTCTCATCCTCACAACATGGATACCTCCTCTGTCCCGCTGCTCGACTACAGCCTGCAGTACCAGTGGTGCTCCGACTCGGACCTCTCCAGCATCTCCTCCCCTGAAACCCTCTCCCCTGTCCCCTCAATGGACTCCAGCCTGTCTCCTTCTTACCAGCGGCTACCCCAGTCCACTCCAAAAGCTTCCAAGAAAGGATACCCCCAGACCCTCAAGTCCTCGCCATGTTTGCTGTCTGGAAGAGGCAGGAAGTCCGGTCGAGCCCCACGGATCAGGAGCAAGCAGAGGGAGAGCGCCAGCGAGAAGGAGAAGCTGCGGATGAGGGATCTGACCAAAGCTCTGCATCACCTCAGATCTTACCTCCCACCCTCCGTGGCCCCTGCTGGACAGACTCTGACAAAGATTGAGACCCTTCGCCTCACCATCCGCTACATCTCCTACCTGTCGGCACAGCTCGGACTCAGCGAGGAGGTGCTGTTCCAAAGAAGAGAGCAGGGAGACACCTCGGCCTGCAGCGATGCCTCTTCGCCAGACATCCTCAGATACCTCCAGGACGGGTCCATGGAAGGACAGGAAGCCCAGAGTCTAAACCTGCAGAACCAGAGCCTGAGCCAGAGCCCGTACCCACAACAGTGTCACAGCCAGAACGCCCTGATGCACTCTGGGAGTTGCAGTTTTGGAGCAGATCATTACTTTGAGGCTCCTCAGAGGGACATGAGAATGGATTCATTCCTGCAGACTCCTCCACAAATGCAGCCCTGCTGTCAGGTATGTGGTCTTTGAGTTTGTTTGCATGTGCACCAATAAAGCAATCCTAATCTGAGGTCAGTGTGGATACTTGATAATTTCAATAATTCACAACTGTCCAAAACAGGCACCAATTTTGTTTTCATCCAATTTCATACATAATCAGTCAACAAACTAAGTCTTAGCAAAAGATCCTTAAAGAAATAATGCTGCATAAGATCTTATGATTCTCAAAAGAGTCGAAGGGTAGTCCAGATCCCAGGCTGGGAGCCAAGGCTGTAACAGCAAAAGCAATTATTGGAGTGTTTAAACTTGGATAGACATCCTCCCTTTCACTCATTTATCTATTTAAGTCATTTAATGCTTTTTCATCCCATTGAACTTCAAGTCTTTAATCGATGAGATCGGTATCCAAGCAGGTGTGCAAAAAGGAGAAGAGCAGCAGTTAGGCGATGGGAAACAGTATTTATGGAGTTTCATGCTCATCCAAATAAAAGATTAAAAAATATATATCTTTTAACCAGGCATAGCAATGACTTCAAACTTGAGGCAGTATTAATAAAAATGGCAGAGTCTGGTTTACCAGAAATGTAACTTGTTTAACTTCTGCTGGAAATCACTATGATTAATTGATCACAAATCTAAGAAACAAAACAACACAAGCTCTACAGAACATTATCAATGCTGAGAGCGATGCAGCTTTTGCAACATTGAGGGCATTAAGGTGGAGCAGCTGTAAGACAGAAACAAACCTGAAGTGCTTTGGTTCTTTATATCACTTGTGAACAGAGAGCTAATGGTTTCTCAGATAAAAGTTCACTACTGGAATAATAAGTTGTGTATGTTAATATAAGATTTTGAAAAAAATCTGATAAGGAGAATACTGTGATTTTTTTTTTTAAACAAGAACAAGTTAAACATTTAAACTTACTGTTTTTCAACAGCATGCAAATACAGAAATTATTTAAGCAGCAGTGAGTCTGTTCTACACTTCTTTCAAGGCCAACCATAATCATTTTCAGGCACTTTTCTATGTGTTTTACATATTTACTTTTCCTCCTATCAAGGACCAAAATGCTATTTAAAGAGTTGCTGTCCAGCAGAAACCTATCATCTCCAACTTTTCTGGAAATGAATGGCTGAATCTATTTTTAAAGATGAATAAGTACTGTATACTTTAGTGTATACTTTATATTAGTGTACAATTATGAGAACCACTCAAAACTGGAGGCATTAGCAAAAAATTATGATTACGGTGAACCTTCTGAAAGTCTAGATGATTCCTTCAGAACAGCGAGAAAATTCTGTTTTTTGTTATGCACAAAGTTTAAGTTTCATTTAAAAAATACTGCTTCTCTTTTTGTTTTTCCTTCTTCTTCTTTGCTTTCATACTTTAATGATGCTCCGATGTTGCAGACTAAACCAAGTGAAAAAGCATACCTGCATTACATAAACTAGACAAGTTACCTAAAAGTTGGATGTTTATCCAATTTTTTCCATAATCCGATAATATTTGATAAAGAATATCACTTTATGTAGCAATCTACTCTAGAGATTGAGTCCAGAAATCCAGAAAATGATTGCTCCATTAATGTGCATGTAGACCTTCACATTGTTTGAAACATTATGCTTCATTTGTGATTATGTGTACAAAATTCCCATCTAATTTTGTTTTGATTTCTTACAGATGTGTGGCAAAGACTTCTGCCTCCCGCTGGTTTCCAGAGAGTACTGGGGTTAAAGCCTCTAACATCAACCTGCCATCATCCAACAATGACACAAACTACTCTCTGTTCTTACTGCCTCACTGTGAAATCATAATTTATTTTAATATATGTATATTATACTCTTCAACAATTTATTTATTTGTCCTGTGAGATGTTCCATGTAAATATGAATATTTTTATATGTCTTATACCACTATTTATAATAAAATCTTAAAATGTCTCAACTATTGTCTTCATTTGATGTTTAAGTTTCTTTCTTTTGCTACGACGATATTTAATTGTGTCTCTGAAAATGTTTACATGCTCAGGACCACATGATGTACTTAAAGCAGCCTGTTCCACTTAATGTATTTAAAAGAAGATATGAACTAGAAAAGCACTCTGAGTGCATAGACCTCCACCAAGCTTAGTTACAGCAGTGGCTTTTACGTTCTGATTAGACGGCTGAGTCTCCACTCGTGTCTGTCCATGTGGAGAACTCCTCTGCTGGCATTGCAAGGGAAGCTGGGAAATGTGGTGACATAGTCTTGGAAAACACTGACGTCAGATTTTAAACAAACTACAGTTCCCATACTGACATAAAGGGGGCAAAACCTTCATAGCATTCGAGGAGAAATGAATGGAATTTGCCATTATAAACTTAAATGTCTTTTTGTGAGATCAGTCTGGATCAGATCCAGATTAAATTCACAGTGATGATAGAGTTATATTTTCCATCACCTGATGTCTGCTTTTGTAAATAGCCAATATTAATTAATGGAATTATCAGAACTGTTTTGGATTTTTTTTGCATTCGAACAAATATGTGGATCAGCACCAGAATGTAAAGGCTTCTTCCTTGGACCAAACCGCACCTCTGTTAAGTTTCATGTAAATCCATCCAGTAGTTTGTCCTCTTGCATTTTGCTTGGTGGAGGTAATGAAGCAAATGTTTAATATCTTTTTATTTTTTTAAATAAATAATTATCACAGTATTGCCACAGACACAAGGGCCAACTTGATCAGATCATTTGACTAGGAGGAGATTTTTTAACAAGAGATCACAACATAACATTTTACATTAAAAATATTGTAGCATGCTTCTTAGCTGAACTGCCATGTTGCACTTCTATTGTTAGAAAGACAGCTGTGCTCACAATATAATGGAAGAGGAAGGATTTATTAAATAAATCAGATTACAAATAAAGTTACTCAGCAGGGTCTCTCTCTGGGCCGTCAACCTCACGCAGAAGGTGTAGCATCAGGAAGAGCCCTGAATTACTGTTACAGAGACACTTTTAGGGGTCCTGGGGAGAGACATCATGCTATAAAATAACTAATATTGCAAGTTGGTCTTCTGATTCTTGACCTCATCTAGTTTATGACCAACTGGTGACTGCATACTAATATCACCTTTCCCTCATGAAGATGTATTAACCTTAGCTTTTGAAATATTTGCACCATGTTAATCTAATAACAGCTTTTTATGTTCACCAATTACATTTAAGCTAAAAACAAACATGAATAGTAGGTTCATTTTGGGAAGATCATCACAACAAAGAGAACATTCAAGCTTCATAACGTTGTTAACTACTTTTTTATCTACAATGTTCCAAAAAACAGTGAAAGACAAGTTTAATATTGTATATAATTTAGTTATGATACAGTATAGTTTAGTTAAGAGGATTAGCAAGATGCTAACTTCCTGGTTGGCCTTTCATGTACTACTCTGTAGCTCTATGATTCAAAAATGAGTCTTTTATTTAAAACATAAAGATTTAATACATATGTACAATACATTTCATGTGATTTAGACAATTCACATCATTCCTATTGAGGAAGCAGTGGTAAATTAATTTAGTAATTGAATAGCAGCTTGACCAAATCCACTGTTAAAACAAATATCAGTCCTGTCTGTTTTATAGTTATTACATTTAAATCAGACAAACCTTTCAGTAAAGCGTTGTTACTGTTGATACTGCTATAATAATTCCCTTAAAGGCACCATGCATGAAAACCAGTGGTCTAAAAAGTCCTTGAAACCCATACTTGAGTAAAAGTAAAGATACCTTATATAAAATATACTCAACTAAAAGTGAAAGTCACTCATTAAAAAATCACTTCAGTAAAAGTCTTAAAGTAGCGCCTATTAAATGTACTTAAGTATTAAAAGTAAAAGTACAAACAAAGAGAACAGGTACAAATAGTTGTTGCTCTCGCAAGCTTTATAAAGTTTAACTCTTCCTCCCTCCCTCAGCTCCCTTCACCCCTTACTCCCTCTCTCCATTCCTCCCTCAGGTAAAGTCCACAAACTTGCGGTTCATCTTTAGCAGAAGTTGATTTTCAAAATTGCATGAGTTCAGTCGTGCTCTTTGCTGTGCTGAATACAAGTCCTGCAATGCTACACAGTCGTTCACAGGCTGCAGAGGCAGGCAGAGGTGTGTTCAGTTTCATATGAAAATTAGTGTAATTTATATTCACATTTTTTATGTAGCGAGTAACTAAGTTGACAATTTAAATGTAACGAAGTAAAAGTATCATTTTTTAATTTTTAATGTAGTGAAGTAAAAGTAAAAGTTGCAAAAAACATATAAACTCAAGTAAAGTATAGATACCCCCAAAACATACTTATGTACTGTAACTAAGTACTATTACTTCATTCCTTTACACCACTGATGAAAACACATTTGTCTTTTGTTTTAATGTTGTTAGAAGGGGCTTTGGAAGCAGAAGAACATGGTACATCTACTAAACTCTTAGTTGACGTGGAAGCGAGCTCTGCTTTGGATGGATGGAAATATTACGTTTTTGTTTACCACCATTTATAAATTTACCTTGAGTTGAATTTGTGAGTGCTGTGTCTCTGTCTAAATTTGTATCATTGCATTAATGAAATTTAGAAAGTATTTCAACAAATTCTTTATTGAATATTCAAAGAGTGATACAGCTGTCAATCAATTTTTAGGTGCCATTACTGAATAGAAGTAAACACACAGACTGAGAGGTTACAGTAACGTGTTAAGAGGCTATTTAAAATTGTATTAACATTGTGTGTCATAACATTTAGCTAATATTAGATTTGCCTTGTACCTAAAAAGTCCAAAACAAATCCTACATGTCATTGGCATCATGAGCCTGTGAGTTTTTCTCTCATGTGTTTATTTTTTACTCTGTTCATTTTGGTTTTTGTGTTTTTAATCTTTTTACATATACTTTACGCAAAGATAGAAGACATAACAGTAAAATGAAAAATACAAAAGGCATCAAACAAAGTGCATACCAAAAAAGAAACATATGCATGGATAATATATTAAAAAAATACTTGTAAATCAGTGAATTCTTCAATCATTTAAATTTAATTGACAACTTTTCTACTTTTGGTTTTAATCCGAGCCTAAAATCAAAATGGTTTCAAATACGAAAGTGTTTAACAAAATAAGAAGTCGCTTTTTCATTTGTTGATTGTCTTAAAATGAATAGAACAGAGATTTGTGGATTCATAATGAATAGTAATACTAAAAGAGACACCAGTAACTAAATGAGAAAAATAAATAACTAATTTATGAATAAATGTATAGAAAAACAAATGATATTAGCTTATCCCAGCACTTATGCATCCATGGACAACTCAAAGATCAACAAAAACATTTTTAACCTGGGTCGCAAAGATAAAAATGAGACAAAAACAAACACATACAAAAAGAAACATATACATACAACAATACATTTAAGAACATATTAACTTACATACATATGTATCGCTATAACAGTTCTCTCCTTTCTTTCCATCATTTATTAAGTGAGGGATACATTTTTCTTGGCACACTAACCTCATGTTATCATTCACTACATTTTGATTTAATTACACAAACATGTAAAAAATGTTAGAATTATGATGTATGATAAATTAGGAGCTGTAAGATAAAATTTGTGGGCACTTTACCACCCTGAAAACAGTGTGTTATATTGACAATATTTAAAATAGTCCATACTCTAAAATAGTCTTTAACTGCTTTTACTTGATTACTTTAACAGAGCACTAATTCTTACCGTATTAATCAAAAAAGTACCAGAGACGCTGTTCGAATAATTTTAGTATTTTTGCATGCCTGATGATTTTTCTCCCTTTATTTCCTGCGAGAAATTCTAGTTTCTGAGAGAGGAGATGATCCTGTCACATATACTCTAGTTTATTTATTTAGTGTTTCTTCGTTAATGAGGCTCTGCAAACACATGAAGGTCTTTGGCACCGCTAAGTCTAGACTTAGATATAAGACCACCTCCTCCATCTCTCTCACCTACAGGCCTAATTACCTGAGCCCGCAGAGAGGACCTTTAATATTCATGGAGCAGAGAGGAGGTCAGAGGATTAGGCCTTGGTGTTTAGTTTGTCACATACATGAAGCTCATTTGATATGCAAGCAGCAAAAAGCCTAACATACAGACCGAAGCCTTTCATCAGAGCAGAGCTAATAAACTGTTAAAGCTGAGAGGATTTCAGATGAAAGGGTTAACACTGCAGCACTGATTATTCTCTAATGACATGTGAGTAAACACAGGCAGAGCTCATGTGGATTAAGAGAGGACATGTCACCTCAATCAACTGACCAAGAGGAGGAAGAAGAATTGACAGCTGAGGAAATGAGGAAAAGCTTAAAATAGCAAGTACAGTTACTCTTAGGAAATTTCAAATCCGCTGAAGCCTGTCACTTAATTATAGATCAAGTGTATGAATGCAAAAGTTAAAATCGTTTTTGGACTTTAAAATTTAGTCAAAGCTTTTAAAGGGACTGTGAGGAGTTTCTAAGTAATTACAAAAAGTCTCACTTTTAGATATATGCCTGATCGAAATACACACTTTAAGATGAGTTTTATAGCATCAAAATAGGTTATCTATAAATGCTATTCCTTAGCCTTCCGGTCGGGTCGGACAGGGTTGGACTGGTCTGGATACTCAACTTTGGGAACAAGACAATTAAAACTAGAGCAAATGTATATTATTCTGACACGTCTTAGAGCACCAAGCTGCAAGTAGTGATATATATCTGGCTACAAAACTACAATACTAAGTTTTCCAAAAATTGCTTGTTGTCACATCAAAAACTACCGCTACATACCTAGAATGAGATACATTACCTCGTCGCTTTGCATCCTGTAAGTTGTTGAAAAAAGAAGTTGTAAAGCAATGCAGAGTTCTGAGGAAGGCCCGAGCTGCATTTATAGCATCAACAAACACATGCTTTGGCTTGGGTCACGTCTTATGGTGCGTTCCAGTTGTAGTCAAAAGTAGGAATTTTCCGAGCTCCGAAACTTCAACTGGAACGTTCCCTGAAGTCGGGATTTCCTACTGGCAACTCGCCACCCTGAGTTGACAATCAAAGATGGATGCCACCAGTTTGAACAGTTATTTATTTATTTATTTTTTAGTTATTTTTTATTTATTTGCACTTCTGACTGGGGTGTGTCGCTCTAGATCAGCTGTATACATAATGTTGTTAGACTTATATTTACAAAAATGCTGCCATAGTGATAATCACATTCTTCATACAACAACGCAGGGCGTGCTAACGACAGCTAACAATAGCCTGGTAGATTGGCATGTTTTTTTCTGACCTCAACTGGAACGCCGATAAGTCAGAGATGATGTCACTCCCAGTTTCAAGGTTACTGGAACGCAGCATTACGACAGCTGTTGTGCGTGCTCATGGGTAGCAGAGTCCTAATGTCGCCGGTAATAGATTCTCCTCACAGCACCTTTAAGGGTCAAGTAAGTCAAGTGCAGAAAAAGTCATATTGTTTCTGAAAATCAGAATATAGTGTACTGACAAGTAAACTGAAGATTTTTTTTTCATGTGTTGGGTGCAATTAAATAAATAGACCTAGCTGATATCTAGCTTCAGGGGTCGATTAATTTTCTGGAAGTTTTCTGCTTCTTTGAATCCCTACTCCCAAAGACAGGTCATATGAACTTTACTTCTCCAGTTAACATCACTGTATCTCTCTGCAGATTTTGTGTGCAACAGACATTAAAATTCAAGTGTGCAATTATTGAAATGTTAAAGGAACTCAATTCAAAATAAACTATTCAGAATTAAATCATTTGGAATTCAAGTATTCTCCTTTGCGTTGACATGGAAATAGTAATTCCTAATTGAGGTTCACATTGAAAACATGTTCATTCGCCTTTGGACGGGGGGGGGGCTTTTGTGACATATTTACGGCTACCCAAGGTGTGACGGTCTCTACCTTAGCTCCTCAGGCTAATATCTCTTCTCTCTCTCAGTTACCTGAGAGCAGCAGTGATTGGATCGCCTGGTGCCTGCTGGGTATAAAAGCCCAAGTCATTTGCTGCGCTCCCCCTCTCTCATCCTACCCGGAGTCACATCTGCCGTTGGATCAACATTTTGTTTCAGTCTGTTCTTAACCTCATACTTTAATAACATATATTTGCAGTTTAATAATCTTTGTTGTTCAATTTTGTCAATAAATCACATTATTTACTGCAAAACAACGTGTTCCTCCCGCATTTGTCATGGCCCTGAGCCAGGTTATGACAAATTGGGGGCTAAATCCGTCTTCTACCCTCTCTTTAGGTAAGATTTGGAGCTTAGAATTTGTTTGTTTGGTGCTTATACTGCCTAGTCGAGATAGGTTTGTTTGTTTGTTAAAAGCCTTTGGACGTTAATAAATAATTAACATTTGAAACCGTTTTGGTACCCTACGCATCTGATTGTTGTTTGGTATACGGTTATTTGGGCTTTAAACTTTGTCAATTTGGAGCGCATTTGTTTGGAGTGGTCGATCTGTAGCGCCCGTTCCTTTGTTCTGTTGTTTACCTGCATGATAAATTTGTTTGCTTGTAGCGTATGACTGTCTCGTCTGTGAGGGAGGAACTTCGTGTTTAAACACTGTGAGGTGAGTTAAACTGTTTGTGTCTGGCTCTGTGGCATTTGTTCTTACCTTACTTTTGTTGGGAGAGCTTGGTCTTTTTGTTTACGCTGTGCGGTTGGACCGATGCCTGTGCGTAATTTTGCCCGTCTGTCTTAGTGTGGCATTTTTCCCTTGTAGGCTTGGCGCCGTTCCCCATATGGGTCCAGTGCGCAGGGGGGTGGTTATGTGGCAGTAAAAGTGGCAGAAGCTTTTCTTCGGGGAGCATGTCCGTGGTTTTAGGAAGGTTGCTAGCCTGCTAGTCGCCCAACTGAGCCATCGGTCTCTGGTGCATAAGGACCCACCGCGAGTAACTGCACGAAGACTAGTGGGGAGCTTAGTTAGTTTTCATTTCTTAGATAGCGGGGAAAATCCACACTTGGGCTGTTCAATTCCTCTTGCGCGCAGGTCGTCGGTGTGGCTTGTATCCGCGCATGCGTAAAGTTAGTTGTTGTTCGTTGTCATGGTGATCTGTCAGCGAAGATGTCTGATATTAAGTCGTTTCTTGCGGATCCTTCAGAGAATCTTGATCAGTGTTCAAAAGAGCAGTTAATCTTAATTGCTGAGCATTGTGTGGGTATTAAAGGTGACAAGAGGATCAAAGGAAAAATAGGAGCGTCTATTAGATCTAAATTGGTCACTGACGGCATAATGTCGGACGGTACACAAACTCCTCTTGATCCACCTGTTGGGTCTTTACAAACGCACAATTTAACGTTTGAACAGCAAAAAGAAATTTTAATATTGCAGATGGAACAAATGGACAAAATGAAACATGAATTGGAAGTGAAAAAGCAGCTATCGCGCGCTCCTGTTTATTATTAGTTCCATAGTCTTATTACATAGTCCTTTTGTTCTGTTGTACCTGTTCTTTCTCTGCCACGCCTGTCTTCTTAATTTGCTCCTTAGGTACCAGGGTTGCTGAAGCTGGGTGGGGGTGGACGTTTGGGCGGTTAAACTGGACAACAGGTCATGTATTAATCTATTTGTCAGCGCTTGTATGTTAGTGTTATGTGCTGAACGATAGTTTGGGTGATGGGTATTTGGTGTTTAAGATACATTTTTGGTGGTTAAGATACACTTTTGGTGTTTAGGATGCATTTTTTGGTGTTTAAGATACATTTTTTGTATTTTGAATGGCTGATTGGGTGTTTTGTATGCCGGTGGTCCCCTTGGGACACCGACTTTAAGAGGGGGGGTGTGACGGTCTCTACCTTAGCTCCTCAGGCTAATATCTCTTCTCTCTCTCAGTTACCTGAGAGCAGCAGTGATTGGATCGCCTGGTGCCTGCTGGGTATAAAAGCCCAAGTCATTTGCTGCGCTCCCCCTCTCTCATCCTACCCGGAGTCACATCTGCCGTTGGATCAACATTTTGTTTCAGTCTGTTCTTAACCTCATACTTTAATAACATATATTTGCAGTTTAATAATCTTTGTTGTTCAATTTTGTCAATAAATCACATTATTTACTGCAAAACAACGTGTTCCTCCCGCATTTGTCATGGCCCTGAGCCAGGTTATGACAAAGGAAAACAAACTCCAGTTCTTCAGCATCTCTGTAAGGAAAACCTTGTCCAACTTGGACCCTACAACTTTAAATGGTCTGCATTTTTATGCTATCATTATATCCAAACCTGGCTCTAAGTGATACATTTACTTGGCTTAAGTCCTAAGCTAGCTTCTGGGGGCCACCCTGTTCCCACCAGTGCAGAATATTTGCGTCATTGTGCCAGGACAAGGGACGAGTATGTGCAGGGTGACCAGAATTAATTCAAAGTGTGATGAACGTATACATGATCGAGGAATTTTTCAATTTGGATTTAAAGTCAGAATACAACAGACACCATTTTCATTTGGAATTAGGTGTTTTCAAGGTCATTTTGAATCTTTTGGAAGAGGATTTAATTTTTATTCTGAATTAAAGGGGAATTAAAGCTCTCATGTAAACGTAGCCAGGAAGAAGCCCTGCCTGCAACAGGCAGGAAGAAGCCTCTTCAGCATCAAATGCACTTCAGTATATCCAGTTCACTGAAGTGAGGGTTTCAGTGTTGTGTTGCTGCCTTAAAACCATCAGAAAATTATTTATTTATCTGAGTCATCACTTTGTGACTTGCTTGAGAATGAGTGGATTCTAAATGATCACTAAAGTACTTATTTAAAGTTGATTGATTGACGAGTTTGCATTGCCCTTAGATGTGAGTGTGAATGGCTGTCTGACTCTCTATGTGGCCCTGTGATTGGCAGACGCTCCATTCAGGGTGTACCCTGCCTCTCGCTCAGTGTCAGCTGGGATTGGCTCCAGTCCTCAAAGTACCAAAATGGGAGAAACAGTGTAGAAAATTGACAAATTGGTGGTTGATTGACCTGAAACTCAATAACAATATCAGGTAGTAATTAGCATTAAGATGAAGTCTTAAATAAAGGCAAACTTGTAAGGAAAAAACAAGAGACTGGGAAATATCAGTATGAACTGAAGCAACATGAAAACATCAACGAGCCAACTCGAGTCGAAGTGCTGCACAATCTTATACAAATATTAACCATCACATCAAACTAAAACACAAAGTACAATCTGAATAAAACGAATGAAAGAGGAATATTCAGATGTTCTGATGTGGCTCTGAATGACCTGATGTGGTTTGTGATGTGGGTGGTCAGCAGGTCTCAGCTGTCAGTGGCGGTGTCACATCAAGCACATTACTTCTTTACACAAATAAAAGAAAAACTGTATCTACTTCAGTCCACTATCATTAAGAGTTAACCCTGAGAAGATTCCCATACTTACCTTTAATGTTTTCTCTTGATTCAGAGTCTGTTTTTCTTATAAAGTGAGCTGGAGCAGAGCGGAGTGTGAGAGCAGTTCACACTTTCTCTGCAGAAGATGCAGAGCAGGAGTCGAATGTGACACGGTGGATTGTGGGAATGTTTACTGGGACTCAGATCCACAGTCAGCCCCTGAACACCTCATCCATAGAAATATCAGAGATGACTCAGTGACCTGCTGATAGCTTTAAAAACAAAGTCTCAGATGGTTAAATAAAATAACCATTGTGTTAATAAATATGAACAAAGGCATCAGTATAGTGCTTTCCATAAGGAAACTGATTACAAAATATCACTCACATAAAAACCTATAAAGACCTTCTCTAAATCTTTACTCTTAATCTATGACATGTCTCTCTCTCTCTCTCTCTCCATATATATATACATACATATATATACATATATATATATCTATATATATATATATCTATATATATCTATATCTATATCTATATCCAAATCTAACTATCTATCTATATATCTATATCTATATATCTATATAGCTAGATATCTATATCTATATATATCTATATCTATATATATAGCTATATATATAAATATATGTATATATTATATAACAATTCATTTAGAACAATTCACCTTCTTTTTCCAATTCATCAACAATTCCTGAGGATTCTCTGTGTGGGCTAAAGTTGGCCTGCACAGGTTTTCAGTTTTCAGGAATTAATAAGTGAATTATAAGCAAAAAGACAAATCATATTGTTCCTTGAGTAAGTTATCGATTCTGAACTTGAATTATTTCCCCCAGTGGTGTAAAAAGTCCTTGAAACCCATACTTGATTAAAAGTAAAGATATCTTACGTAAAATATACTCAACTAAAAGTGAAAGTCACTCATTAAAAAATCACTTAAGTAAAAGTCTTAAAGTAGCACCTATTAAATGTACTTAAGTATTAAAAGTAAAAGTACAAACAAAGAGAACAGGTACAAATAGTTGTTGCTCTCCCAAGCTTTATTAAGTTTAACTCTTCCTCCCTCCCTCAGCTCCCTTCACCTCTTACTCCCTCTCTCCATTCCTCCCTCACGTAAAGTTCACAAACTTGCGGTTCATCTTTAGCAGAAGTTGATTTTCAAAATTGCTTGAGTTCAGTGGTGCTCTTTGCGGGCTGAATACAAGTCCTGCAATGCCAAACAGTCGTTCACAGGCTGCAGAAGCAGGCAGAGGCGTGTTCAGCTTCGTGCAAGAGCACAAACAGTCCGTACGGTCCTCTTCAAAATAAAATGTGAAAATAAGTGTAATTTATATTCACATTTTATTATGTAGCGAGTAACTAAGTTGACAATTTAAATGTAACAAAATAAAAGTATCATTTTTTAATTTTTAATGTAGTGAAGTAAAAGTAAAAGTTGCACAAAACATATAAACGCAAGTAAAGTAAAGATACTCCCAAAACATACTTAAGTACTGTAACTAAGTACTATTACTTTGTTCCTTTACACCACTGATTTCCCCTCTCTATTTATAACATTGCCTCTTCTACACCATTTTACCCTTTATTAAGCCAGGCAAACAGTAGCAATAGTCTGACTTATGATTGATAGGTTTGCATGGTTTATTCACATTTTGCTTTTTTTCCTCAAATGAAAAAATGTCCTATCTCTCCAAAACATTTAACAGGCTGGATTAAAAACACTCTTTGGCTGTTTCTTTTAGGACTTTCATGTTATACTACCTTACACAAGCCCTTACCAGGTGATTTGCCTGTAATGGAGTGATATGGAGAAAAACAAGCAGTTTGAAAAATATGCCCAATTCCCATTTTTTTACTGTGAATGTATGAAACATCCATTTAATGACAGTTCTATAAGTTTATAAAGTATGCAGAGTGGATGTTTGTGCACACTTCTCTGTGTAGATTGGGCTTCCCAGGCATGTGAGGCCCACTGCTGTCCAAACAGGATGAGGTGTTAAGTCCTCACACCTCCCAGCTGCCAGGCACACTTCTGACTGAACTTGTAGAAGATACCAGAACATAGAGAAGGAGAGATACAATGATTAAAAAGTGTTAAATGACTTAATTAACACATATGTAACACTTTTACTCATTTATATGTATTTATATATAAAAAAATAAATAAATGAATGGAAGTATTTCAGTGACCTTTATACACACACACACAGTTACATTAGTAATTTGGTTGAGGTCCACAGACACTAGAACAAACATTTCTCTTTATATAGCATTTATATACTATATAGCCATTTTATCGTATACTAATGTAACATCGGATTAGTATTTCAAAAAAGATAATCAACCCTAATTTACTTTTTATGAAGACATCTTGGGGCTTTTCAAAGAGCATGAACCTGGCTGGTGCTGCTGATTCTCCTCCATTTGAACTCTTTTTACACAGTGTCAATCTGTTTGATGTTTTCTAATCACTCATTCTTTGTGACTACATATTTGAGAAAAAGTCCACATTACTTTCATAGTCTTGGTTTCATTCATTAGTTTTTAGGACCATGTGCTGACCCTGGTACAGCCAGTCATCATAAATTGTTAAAATAGAAATAAAATCAACACTGGATCAACTCATACTCCACGTTTTAATAACTGTGTCATACCTTCAATGTTCCTTTTTAAATTTATTTATAAGAATTTACATGAGATGATAGGGATGACGAATGAGTTTCTGATACCAATCTGGACAAAATCTCCCTCAAGTTCAGAGTTTGACCTGTGACCTGGGTCCGTCCTCTCATGTTGGGTCATGTTCCCGGGCAGCAGAGGTTCATCGTGTGAAATGATTTCACTCTATGATTCTCGTGTGAGTCCCTCGATCACACCTTGTCCTTGGAGCTGGCCTGTTTCCCATGAGACCCCCCGTCTGAGGTGTCAGCCCTGCTCTCAGAGCTTCCCAGGACCAGAGGTGGCTGCCGGAGGTGCAACCTCACACCTCCTGCCACATATATGCAGCAGCCTGCCTGGTCCTCCTCACTCTGCTCTGCCTGATTCACCAGAGACACACTGACAGCTCCCCTCTCCATCTACAACAGCCATGGATGCCTCTCAGTGCTCTCCTCTGCAGCTCCACGACAACTCCTTCTTCTTTGACTGCGAGTCTCTTCTGGACAAGTGCTACGATCCGTTAGCCTTTGATCCAGCCACAGACCCCGGATACTTCAGCGCCGGGAGCAGCCTGTCTCCCACCTCCTCTGTGGACTCCTTCTGCTTCTCCCCGACTTCTCTCCAGGGGAACGAACAAGATGCTCTGGACTGTTTTGTCTTCAAAAGCCCAGCCGTGCCACATCTTCCCACCCAGACGCAGTCCTGCTCCAGACCCTCCACAGCCAACTCCACCTCCAGTGCCAAGAAATCCAGGTCCAGGTACCCAGGGAAGAAGCGTCAGACAGCCAGTGAGAGGGAGAAGCTGAGGATGAGGGATCTGACCAAAGCCATGCATCACCTCAGGACGTACCTGCCTGCCTCTGTGGCTCCAGTCGAACAGACCCTCACCAAGATTGAGACCCTTCGCCTCACCATCCGCTACATCTCCTACCTGTCAGCCCAGCTCGGGCTCAGCGAGGAGGTGCTGGAGCAGAGGAAGGCTTCGGGCTCTGTAGAGCCGCCACAGACCCTCAACCAGTTCCTGAGTCAGCCAACGACAAGTTACAGCCCTGAGCCGGAGTGTAACATCACAACAACACAACCGACTACCTACCTGCAGAGCTCATACCAGGTATGTTCATGTCCAGAAATCTCTGATATTGTAATACATTTAAAGATTTGATTCCAATAGCAGATTTTTATTTAAGAGGATAATCATGGCTGGGTTTCTTATGGGCTGGTTGGGGTGTTAAATACAGTTGCACACAGGGGGGCAAAAAGTTTGAATTTTTGAGGAGCTCCAAGCAGAAATACATCTACATATATTGTTTAAATCTATTTTTGCAATAATAACAGAATGTATTGGATGATTCCTCGAGATCTTGACTTAGCATTCATTTAATTATGTTGGGTTCAAATGCTGTTGTGGTTGATTTTTAGAGATCAGGAAACAACCAAAATGTACATGTTGCTCATAATAATCAAATTCATGCTTGCTTCTCATCTCAGAGCTTCTCAAAATTTGCACTTTTTATCATCATGGCGATCATAACAGCAACATTTTTCATTAAACAGACTACTGACTATACATGTTCTGACATTTAATTTGCCATTTGTCACTTCTGGAGCTGATTGTAAGTCTTGAAGCTTTTCATTCTGAACGTGTCCCTAATCAAATTCTGATTTTTCTCATCAGATCTCTGGAGTTTCTTTTCCCAGCCAGCAGTTTTGGATGCAACCACAGCAACTTCAGGACGTCACATTCTCTGGACACTGCTGAGAGACTCCGATCAATCTGATCAAACTATTTTCATTGCAACAATGATCTCTACAAATATGAGTTGATACAGCTTTCCTTCCTTGTGATCTTGACCAAAATATCTGTCCTCATTGTACATAGAACTGCATATTTATTACTTTTTCACAATGTGAAATGAATAAACATTATTTATATAAAAAGGATGAGTTTGTGGCATTCATCTTAAAGAATTTGTGTGTGCACGTTTAAGATTGCTTGATTCATATTTTCTCTCAGGGGTAGTTTTTGGATCAGACCTTTAAAGTGTGCTCAGCTGCTACAGAGTCTGCAGCATGTTGAGGTGCAGACATGGTGGCAATGCTGTGAACCTCATCACAGACCACAGCCCTCCATGCCACACAGACTCAAGTCTGACCAGCAGCTCCTTTCCTGTTGTTACCATTTCTGATTCACCATTGACCGTTTTAAATGATACACTAAACTTGACATAAAATCTTCAGTAAAAAAAAAGAACTGTGGTTTGGTGACATCCTTGCAGGGATATCTAAATATCTAAAACTTTTGAGCAAGCTTTTTTTCTCAAAGTTTGTTTTATTTGCAAGTAGAATGTGTCTTAAGTTTTACACTTTGAAAGCCTGTTTTTAGAGAAAATGTTGGTATAAAGTCCTGATATTGCAAGTTAATTCAGTTTTGCAAACATTACATTATCAAATTAATATTTTTTGTTATTTTCTATAACCAACAAGTATATCAGCCACATTTCAACACCTATACTGTAATAGCAGCAGAGTCGTAAATGGGGAACATAGAAACAATGTTTGTCTATACTGAGTTTCTAATTTAAAAAAATAAATAAAAAATGCCAACACTAACATTGATGACATTTTCATTAAGATAATTAGCCTTGGAGTTGGTGGTAGGATATGTTCAACTCTAAATTTGATTTCTTCTTATTAAAGATTGTTCAAAATGACAGCTGAGACATAATTTAAGACTTTGGCAAAGTTAATTTAAGGTTTTACATGATATTTAACAAATATCTGGTGTTAAATAATTTTTGGGTGATTTTAAGTAATTATTTATTTTAGGATATTTGTAGATACACTTTAGAAACATATAAATAGTATTAATCACAGCGAGTCAACTAGGAAACCAACTGTAAATGCTGATAACTGCATTTTAGGACGTAATGAATCTTGAATAATATTACTTTAACAATAAATGCTCAGCACTTGAGTGAATATTTGCCATTAAAAGGGACAAAACAAATAAACTGTAATTCATTCTCAGCTCATTCCAGTCAGCAGCTGTTCTCACATAAAGGTCACATTGCAGTGTTTTCTATAAAACTCCCCAAAGCCACCAAGAGTTCTATTCTTTTCTCAAAAGACTTCTTCTCATTGATGTTTCTGCTTGGTGTATTGGCATCATTCTTCATATGAAGGGAGACATGTTCATCATAAAGTTTAAAGTGTAAACATATATTTCTAACACCTGTGGTTGGTGCAAGGCTTTTACACAGAGTTGGTGTGCAATTGAACTTCCTCACAAACGATGCAGCTGTCAGCAGGACGAGGAGGTGCTAACCAGGGGACACTTCCTCTCTAAAGTCTTTGAGGAAAGACCCCCGCTGAGAGAAGAGGCAGCTGAACCAGGAACTGTTAACTGTCACCTTATCTTTCCTGTGTAAACATGAGTGGTTGAGACCATGAAGGCCCCTCATGACAGAGAGGTGGCCATGAATGCAGGGCAGAAACATTTGTACTTTTGTTTTGCTGTCACTCAGCAATGAAAACAATTGGAAACAGAGTTTTCATTGTGTTTTAGACTTCTGTTTACAAGAGCATGGTTTCTGGATTGTCTGAATCTGCAAACATTTAAAACCAAGGTCCAAAGTGAAAAGTTTTGAAAACATTTTTGAACCCATAACCGTCTGAACGGCGGGGCATGCCCAGTACTCTTTTACATCAAGTGCACATCCCAGAAACAACAACAGCTTGGGCTGTCTACCAAGCAACATGTGTGCTGCTTGCTGTGCCTCGTTTGTTATCCAGACAGAAACATCCAGACAGATTTGTTGTCCAGATGTCTGTGTCTTTGTGTGTGTGCTCACCATTGTTGTTCATGAAAAGTTCACCAGAAAGCGTATGGGTGTTGTAACACTGCTGCTTCACAACAAACCTAAGTCGTTCTTGCGTCACTGTGTGAACTTGGAGTGCTTTTGAAAACGCGAAGGAAAAACTTTTCCATTTCTGGTGACAATGTTGTCGTATAAATAGGGCCTCAGACTGTTGCACAAATTTCACACTTTTCATTCATCACTTGTTGATAATTTTGGCTGTTTTCATGTATTTGGAGCATACTTTGACTAGATTGATCATTTTTATTTGATCTTGTAATTTCTTGATTTCTAGTTGTTGTCCCCCATCCAAGATAAATCACATTGTGTTCCCCACTCAATGTCTCTGTTAAGCATTACCATGCAAATATTGCAATCTCTTTATTTTGCCGGCATCGGCCTTGTGTTGTTTTGTTGTTTTGCTTGTGAGTGAGATAACTCAAGAAGTTCTCAAATGAGGTTGATAACTTTTAAGGGGAAGAATTTATCAAATTATTAACTCATTCTGTCCAATAGGATAGTTTTTCATGTTTTTGTTGATAACTTGGCTAAGAATGTCAAAAGTGTCTTGGTGGAGGTTTGTGAATTCTTATCCTGCGTTTTATCCAAATACAGAATATTGTGACACTCATTCCATTTTAAAAAGATAAAAACAACATTAACACTGACTTATTTCAACACTAATATAAAGATCTAACAACCACAATGTTAAAACAACACTAGGTATTTTTTCCATCCTAATATAATATTGCTAGAGTCATTGTGATGGTACATAACCTTACACCTCTGTCATGGTCTGAGGGGGTCTGTATCACCTTCACTGGCACTATGTAACTTCTATGTGGATGGTAGGAACACTTCCACACTAAAAAACTACAGATTTGACTGCTGTGACTGCTTTACAGTATATTCCACTTTAGGCACTCTTTCGCTCTAGGCAAAAGCTAAATCTTGGGAAAAAAAGACAGTTTAAAGCAGTTTTTGAATTTAAAACAGATTTAATGAACAGAATTTAGTTTAAAGTAAATATAAACTTTTTTCTTAATTGAAATAGGGACCTCTGGCTCACACTCCTGTATAGCAGGTGGTGGTAATGCTCCTCTGACATTGGATACTATTCGCCATTAACCAAGAAGAAGAAGAAGAAGAAGAAGAAGAAAGTTACATGTGGAGTTGCCATCATGGCAGAAGCAGCAAAATACTCCAAGAAAACAAAAAGTTTTGTTGGAGGAGACTGAAAATAGAAAGCTGGAGAGTAAGAGGCCCAGACAGGGAAAAACATCGGCCCGGCGTTCACTTGCTGGTGTGAGCTGAAAGACAAGGAGGGATCTCTGACCGATGTTGATGTTACCCTGTTATTGTTTTACTTTCAAGTACATGACGATTTATTTGAAAAAAAAAACTATGATCTGACTGTACCATATCAGTCCACATGGTTTATTTCTCCTTTGGGATGTCCTGTCAGCTCACTTCTCCTTTCTCTGTATGTCAAGAAAGGCACATTCGTGTCAGGTGCTCTGTTTTACGACAGTGCAGTTACACTCAATGACCAAAGAGGCCCCAAGAGAGCTGAAAGCCGGAATCTTACTTAGTGGGGCTTTAAGTGTATGCATGGTGCCTTTAAAACCCATTCAGACTGCAATGTTTTATCTCATTCCCATTAATATATAAAACATAAATAAAATAATTAGGGGTGTAACAAAACGGTCAACTCACGAAATGATACGAAAAATCTCCAACATTGGAAGTTGCGCAAAAATCTAATTTTCTTTATTTTCTTCTTAATGTAGACATACAAAAATATTGCTGCATCAGTACAAAATAAATGCTCTTTGAAAAAGCAAAATTGTAGTTTTTTCCCTTATTTAGAAAACAAAATCTCAATAAAAAGTGCTTTGTTGTTGTAACAATCAGGATAAGTACATTCTTCTGTCTTCCTAATGCAGACATACAAAAATATTGCTGCATCAGTACAAAATAAATGCTCTCTGAAAAAAATTATGTATTTTCCCCCTTATTTAGACTACAGTGCAAATACAAACGTAAAATCTCAGTAAAAAGTGTTGTTGTAACAATCAGGATAAGTACATTCTTGAATGAAAAGGAAAACAAATAGCAGTCCTCAGAGCTGCAGTTTAGACCTATAAATGTCTGAACTGTGAACTATAATATTTAGCCTATAACAGTTCATATACTTCTGATCTTCAAGTATGATCAAATTCTGTCAACTCAACAGTAGATGCAAAAATCAAATATTGTTTTTTATGCAGACTTACACAAACATACAGTTGCTGCCTGTCTCCAGTTCATAGTAGTTGGTAGTTGGTAGTTGTACTCGCCGCAGTATACGGCTAACTGTAGCGGCATATTTTGCACACGGTTGTTGTATTGTCTGCAATGTTCTCACTGTTCTCTCGTCATTTACATGGGAGGCCAAAATAGGTCAACACAACCGATTCATTTGACAAAGGAGCGTCAGCTAATTCCTCAACTTCGTCTTCACATATTTAAGTGAGTGTTTTGCTACGGTAGGCGAGGAGGGTAAACATCACCAGTCGTGCGCGCGCCCCTTCGCGTTTTTATTTCGTGCTTTTATTTCATGCGTCTTTGAATTTTATTTCGTCATTTTTTTATTTCGCGAAATTTTCGTGGCATGAAATTTCGTTTCACCCCAAAAAATAATATATTGGTGTCAACTGGTCTTATGCTTAGAATTGATCATCTTGAATTGTGCACCAGATGGAGTCATTTAAACCGTGAAAATACGAGAGGAGTTGGCACTGTGAGAAAACTACTCTGTGTGTAATAAACTTAAAATAATGAAATTTAATCTAAAACATGGTGGCATTAAAAATTGTGAATATTTGATGTTTATGATTAGGGCTGACGTCTAATATAAAGCATAGAAATAGATGTAAACAATATCTGTGTAAAAGATATTTTTATCAATATCTTTATTAAAAGCACATTTTTTGTGCTAAATGATAAGGTTGTCAGTTTTTTTTAACTCTGTACAGAAAGTAATGATGCATAGAAATCTGCTTTGCTGTTAATCACCAAAATATTCCAGGCTGTAATAACCCCCCTAAAAATGTACTTTTTAACTTACTGAAAATATTTGTTTTTATTTGTATTTCTTTTTATTTATATAAACCTGGTAGCATCATGACAAAAACCTGAAATTTAAAGGATCACAACCTAGTTAAACCTGAGGAGCACTAAGAGCGAGCAGACCTCGGCCAAGCAGCTCAGTTATGGCAGTGGCTTTTCCACAACTCCTGTAATAGGCACAATTCTGGATCACCAGATCCAGAAGGGCAGCATGGTGGCACAGCAGATAGTGCACGTGCCTCACAGCAAGAAAGTCCCCAGTTTGATCCTGGGGTCATACAGGGCCTTTCTGTGCGAAGTCTACATGTTCTTCCTGTACATGCAGGGGTTCTCTCCAGGCACCCCAACTTCCCCCCACAGACCAAAAACATGTTCATTAGGTTAATTGGTGACTCTAAATTGCCCTTAGGAACGAGTGTGAGTGTGAATTGTTGTCTGTCTCTATGTTGCCCTGTGGTCAGCTGTTCATGGTGTACCCATAGACTGGAAAAAACATGGACGCCATGTCGCTGGGCTCAAATTGAAGCCGCCACGAAAACTGCTCCCCCGGTGACTGGCTACAGTATAGGTCAAATCTCCATCGCCCCCATTCATCTGAACGGGCCCTAGTAAAACTTCAAGAAATTAATACACCTCGCAGAAATATTTCTCCCATCCGTATGCTGTGGTGATATGAAAGTATTATTGGGCTGCGTTTTTTCCAAGTCCTCTTTTTTCTGAAAAGTTTCTTTTTCATCAGTTATTAGAGTTTAAAAATAACCGCGGTTTACGGCAGTTTCACAATGATTGTGTACGGCGTATGCTGGGGAGTTTTGCGACAGTTTACGACAACTACATCGAAATATGGTCCAGATTCTCTACTGGCTGCACAATGGCGGCGCCCTGACGGGGGATATTATGGCTTCAAATCCGTTACATGGTAGAAGGCGGAGCCACGCAATCCAGTTCTTATAATACATCCATGGGTGTACCCTGCCCGATGACATAGGCTGGCATAGGCTCCAGCCCTTCCGCAACCCCAAAAGGGATAAGTGGTATAGAAAATGAATGAATGAATGAATGGAGACGTGGACCCCACATTATTCTGTGCAACTGGAAGCAAATATAACAAAAACTGACAGAAATATAATTTTATTTTTAATTCGTCCAATGTTAACTCATATGATTTCTTTTTAATTTGGGATTTTTTTGCATCTTGACAAATAACCACAATCAAAATCTAATCTTTTCTAAATTGGACATCTCCAAAAAAATTCTGCAAAATCCATCCAGCAGTTTTTGTGTAATCTTGCTAATAAACAAATTATAAACCTGCAAAAACATTGGCAGAGGTGAAAAATTATGAATATTTCATGTTTATGATTAGGACTGATGCTAATTAAAAATCAAAACTAAAAAGTTGGAAAAAATATCAACGTTTAGCTTCTTTTTTTTTACAGCTACCCAAAAAACACATTTTCTGTGCTTATCAGTTGGAGTACGAGATTGCAAAAAATGTTAAGTCTAAAGGGTTAAAATCTTTAAAAACTGATTTGTACTTAGTATCAGTAATTATTTCAGATGTAGGTGAAAACAAATATTTATATGTTTGGTGTTTTTATGGCCTGATTTAAAAAAATAGCACTTATAAGTGACTGTAAATCAAAAACCATTGGAAATTTAAAAAAAAAAATTGAAATGAAAAAGAAGCAAAACCTAACAGACTCTTTGGCCGACTTTAAAACTCATGCTTATTCTTATGTTTTGTTTGTTTTTTGCAGGATGTCTACAGATGTTTTACAGGCAATACATTAAGCCATAATTAAAAGGGAAACTCACTTGGAGGCGTCTTTGTCTTTAAAAGTGACTGAACAAATTTTGTGCATTATTCGTCGATGATTTACTCAACAACACTTGCTCCTCATAATAAGTGATTTTTTTGTCAGTTGTTACTTTTGTAAAACTCGTAAATGTATTTCACATTTCACATGAGGAAGAAAAAAATTGTCAAAAAAAAATAGTGTAAAATTATACACATGTACACAAAAGTGGTTTAAGCATTAAATAATTTTTATTCTTACAAAGGATGATTCAAAACTTTACATGTTAAAAAAACTTCATCACATTCAAAACATTTAAATAATAAAATCTGGTCTTAGATGGAGTAAAACCAGTGCAGTGAGCACAGGTGTGAACTAAGAGGCAGAATTAGCGGTGAACCATTCCAGCACCTCATCCTTGTTTGAGGCCACCCAGTCCATGTTGGCCTTTGTCCTCTCCAGAGCCTGCTCAAGAGATGCTGTGGCTGTTTCGAACTGCCCTGGGTTGTCTTCTTTAAACTGCACCAGCTGGAGAGACAGAGGATAATTACCAAGACGTAACTAAAAAAATCAGGACTTTGGCGTAAGCTGTGTGTGGGCATGAATGTTGAGGTTATTCGCTCTGCCTGGACTTCTTCCTATCAGCCTCCTTTCTATGTGAAAGCAGCAGGTACTGGGTGGGGTTCGGGAGGGAAGAATAACAGTTGTAACCTTCACTGAGCTGGATTCAGTTTCTTCAATCAGGCACATACAGCCAGCAAAGAACGACTGAATTCAGACTGGACAGGCACTGACCAATCAGCATCCTTTGAGGAGAAAGAAGCGGGAGCTAAAGCAGAGCTCAGCGTATCGATGGTGAGCTGCAAGCTAATAAACAATGACTGCTCATGCACAGACTAGCACATATGCTGCCCTCATTAGCAACAGCTTTTTTTTTTTATATATATTTTTGACCATTTTGTGCCTTTATTGATAGGAGAGAGACAGTGGATAGGCCTGTGAAAGGGGGTGAGAGAGTAGGGGAAGACACTCTGCAAACTGGTCACAGGTGGAATTTGAACCTGGACCAGCAGAAGCAAGTACATGGGGTGCCTGGTTGCTAACCACTCTGCCAAACCAGCACCTTTTTTAGCAACAGCTTTACAGAAGTGGACCATGTTCTACAATGACTGAAGAGCAAAGAAAAACAGTGGAAAAAATTCTTGATGAGGAGAGAATTGCTGTTGAAATGGCCTCAGTGCTGCCAGATTTTCAAACAAACAAAAGCAACCAGGATGATAAAAACAACCCTAAAACATGCGACCCCCAGCTATTTGTTTTCTGTGATATATTACATGAAAAGGAATACATAAAGCATGTTTGGATTTTAATCTACATTTAATTTCAGTCTCCCTTAATTTTTTTTTCCAGTTTGGCTCTTTATGTTAGAATTCAAAATCCTTCTCTTTACACAGAAGAGAAGGGAAGGATTAATGTTTTTTAGAACTCTGTTATATTCAAACAGTCTGTCTAACCTTCATTTTTGTAACCAAACAGACAAAGTCAGGCTTTTATCTAAATTTTATGTTGCTCCTCTACAGCTTTATTATGGCATAAACAGTAACACCTACATTAGAAATATATACATTGAATTCTGATTATTAGGATTTTTTTTTGGTGGAAACATCAACATTTTTGTCCCTTTTTTCAGTAAAATTTACATTTGTGTTTATAGTATGACAAAATAGTTTGTGTAACACTAAATTGAGTTTATATTTGAAGTAGAGTCTGCATCAGATCCCTTCTGGGTTTGGGGGCACAACAAGCCCAAATGTGCAACTGCTTTTGGAAGAAGCCCAAAATAGGCATCTGCCAATATCTACAAGTAACTTTTCTAAAATGTTGCCCAAAGTCGCTCATAATAAATCTCAATACATGCACGAATGACGTCAGTGTTATGAGAGAGCAAGCACACTTTACCAAGATGGCCACCATGTCGTGATATCGGTTGCCATTGGCCAACAGCATGCCAGAGCCATCTAGGCTTCCTGTACATGTCTATGGCATCAACAGCCACAGGTGGAAGAACACATCACTGTTTGCTGAATCGTAAAATAGTGCCAAACACAGACACTCCCTAGAGGAAAAATAAAGCATTCTGAACTTTTTCGCCCAATTAGACACTTAACCAAAGGCTCATCTTTTACATGAAACTTACAGAAATAAATTATACCCAACAGCAGTGTACCTTACAGGTACTCTCAGCTTGTTCTCCCCTTAACGTACAGTGCTGCTGGAAGGCCTTTCAGCCACACCACAGACTGTTGTGAAGCAACTGATACAACTCAGCTTCAAAAATATATTCTTTTAAATGCTTGAAACTGCCTAGAACTCTACACGGAAGGCAGAAAAATAAATCAGGGTTTAAATACAGATTACCTTTAATTGTACTTATTGTAAATACATAATAAAATTTAAAAAACCTAACTCTTTCCTTTTTTGATGCTGTTTTCCTCTTACTGAGCTGCATTAGGCTTTTGCAAATATGCACTCATTGACCACCGTTAATAACTAAGTTATAATAATTTAATGATTTACGTTGAATTGAAAATAGATCTAAAACTGATCAGACAATGGATTGTTGAGTTTGGGTGAAATGTACCTGTTTGTACTCAAAGTCAGAAGAGAATCTTCTGGTCGTTCTATCAATTAATCTTCCAAGATTAGATAATCCATTGCCATACCTGAGGGAAAGGAAAAAGACAAGACTTAGGTCTTAATAAACACAAGGATACAAGTGTAGTCACAGTGTTTAGGTCAGATGGTAAATAAGTCACACCTTAGCCCATAAATAAATTAACATTAATGTATCCTACCGTAATGAAGACATAATTAAAACAGCAGAGTTCATTCTCCAAGAGTGATCATTTACTGCAATTTACTTTATTACCATCCATTAGGCATAAAGATATAATAAACACTTTTTATAAACAAAAACTGTCTTGTGTTTTTAATGCTGAGCCTTCATTCATTTATTAGCTGTGTGACACTGATATACCACATCACAGGTTCATCAAGGATAACTCACTCGCTGTTGATACGGTTCCAGTTGGCTCTGATGAAGTCCCATGCCAGTGGCTGACCAACAGCGTTTCCAGCAATGTAGGTGATGGTGGTGGTAGCGTCCTGTTTACGGATCATTTCTGGGTCCAGACAATAGTCCAGATACCTGCAACACATTCACAGTGAGAAAAACACTTCTTCTGATGAAAGAAGGTTACAAAAGTTGTATTTAAAGGAACACTACACCCAAACAACGATTTGGCCTCATTTTCTACTCACCCTCATGCTGCACAACACTGTGGAGTAGTTTTGGAACATCTAGGATGCAGCCGGAGATCTGGGGGAATCCTCGCTGTCCACTGACATTGATATCATGACTTCAGTCAGAGCCCGAACAAACAGTGTCCTTAAAAGTCCACAAAAAGTCCACAAAAAGTCGGCAATATTCCTCCATACTGCTTGTGCGCTTGTAATCCAAGTGTCCTGAGCTGGTAACGCTCCACCATTTACTCGAAACGACATCATTTAGCACATGTTTATAGCTCAAACAGTACTACTTGGAAGCATTTCTATGATACACTTACGGTGCCTACGTGGGAGCCGCTGCTGACTAAAACCAAAGGAACGCTAAAGACTCTGCAATAACTAGGAGCGAGAACAAGAAATCCCACATTCTGCTGTGAGCGACGGAGCCGTGACAGACACAAGAGGGGTTAGCAGAATGTGGGACTTTTGTGTTCTTTTTTTCTTGAATGATACGCCATTAAAGGATCTTACGAAGCAGACTCTGTAACAACTAGGAGCGAGAACAAGAAAAAAGAATGACAAGAAGTCCCACATTCTGCTAATCCCTCTTGTGTCTTTCTGTCCACGGCCCGGCCGCTTTCCACAGCAGAATGTGGATTTCTTGTTCTACGCTTTCCTAGTTATTGCAGAGTGCTGCTCCTTTGGTTTATTAGCCGTCAAATGCCCTTCGTGAGGCACCCGTAAGTGTATCAGGTAGAAATGCTAAGTAATGTTTTAGGCTATAAACATGTGCCAAATGACAATGTCGTTTCGAGTAAATGGTGACGTTACCCACTCAGGACACTTGGATTACAGCTTACATGCCATGCTATATGGAGGAATATTGCCGATTTTTGTGGACTTTTTGTGGACTTTGTGACACTGTTTGTTCGGCCTTTTACCGTGGAAGTCATGATATCAATGTCAGGATGCTTGGTGATTCCCCCAGATTCCTCCGGGCTGCATCCTAGATGTTCCAAAACTGTTATTCCACGGTGTTGTTCTGGAAAGCATGAGGGTGAGAGAAAAATGAGGCCAAATCGCTGTTTGGGTGTAGTGTTCTCTTTGGTGTTCAGATTAACGCTGAAAAGTTCCTTTTGTTCAAAGTGGCAGAAAGTGGTTTGAGTTATTCGTTGAGCAGCCAGCCGCTGTTTGGTGGCAGGACAGGGCGTACAAGAGTTTGTCGGCTTTCTTGGGGTTTACGGTGGCGTTCTTGTACATGGACCAGGCAAAGTCCCACTCATCCACTCCTCCTGCTGCAATCGCACTACAGTACACTGTGGTCCTCAGGTTGGGACTAATACTGGAACACAGGAAGAGGATGATAAAGAGCAGAAGTCTGAGACATCAGTGGGATTCAAGTGAAAGTAAGTTTATTAGGGTCCAAAATTGTAGATGCAAAGCTGGAATACATTTAAGATGAGTGTGCATTATTGGTTATTTACATGTAAATACATAAAATATTAGCCAAGTGGATAATTTCCATCCCCAGTCCCATTGACAGGTTGGTGTCAACACATGAAATGACAAAACATGTATGTCCATGCATGTAAAAAATGACCTTCAAACATGGATTGTACATTGTTGTGTCAGCTTCTAGTTATGAATATTAACTCTTGAGACATAATCCAGCCCAGCAACAGTAACAAAAGATGAAAAGTCAATTTCATTAAAACATTACCTTTAGAATATTTGACATGATGATACCTGTAGGAATCAAGGGTTCAGATATTCTACCAAAAATAAGAAGAAGCTAAACATACTTGTTAGTTTCTGGGTTTTCCATCCAGTCTCTGAACCAGCCGGTGACCAGCTCCTGACAGTCCGTCACTCCTGTGCTGCAGGCCATGGAGATCGCATTCACCTGGTTAAACCTGCACAGAGATACAAACAGCATTATGAGAACGACAGGGGACACTTTTTTTTCGTAGATAAAACAGTGAACACATTCGTGTCTTCGCTGGTGAAGCAGACAATATCATACTCACTGATCTGTGTGATTCTCAGGACTTCTGTCCAATTTGCAGTGACATCTTGAAGTGATTGAACAGAGGAGTGACCTGTTTCTTGATGTAAGCCTGAGGGAGAAAAATGTAAAAGTTCTGTGTTAATTTGTTTCTCTATTTAGTTTTCCATGATTAACTAAACTAGAGTCCTTATGACTTTTATTACTTCAAGAAACATAAGGTACTGAAAGGATAAGCACTCAGTGCAGAGACACCTGACCCCTCTGGTATCCGTTTACATTTCTGAGGGGTTACAGAATCTGTCACATGGCCCTTCATTATACTTGACCACCTTTAACTGACTCAGGATCTGTACATCCAAGCTCCAGGTAGTTACAAAACTGATGCCATCTCCCCTACGACATGCCTCTTCCTGGCCCTATTGCCTCACTCTGTAGCCTGATGAGTAGCAAGGGCTAAAGAACTGGGATCATCAGGTAGGGACGCCAAGTCTTTGCTGTTTTGTCCAATTAGCCTCCATTACACTTTCAAGAGGCTGGTAAGTGAGCTACAGAGTCCCAGGGCCATCCTACCATAGTGACTCTTGCCAACCATCATGCCAGAACTTCTTACTACTTTATCATACAATAAGAGTAAAAAAGCATGTCACCTTCAACAGACCCAGGCTCTGTACATACAAGCTCCAGGAAGTGGCATGCTGATATGACCTTCCCTTATCCCCCCACTTATATGTAATAACTGACAGCCAACATTACCCATTTAAATGTAAAACCATGTAAAATAATGTAAACATAAGAACACACACCCAGTACAAAGGACATTTTGTCAACTGAGGGCTACCAGACTACATTATTCATCCTCACTCAGATCCAGACTGGCTCTGAGTCCTTCATCTGACATTTCTTCACCACCTTTCACTAACTCTGTCCCCGTACACCCAGTTCTTTCAACAATGAGACTGCTGATCTTGAACCCTCTACACTCCACTCCTCCTGAGCAAACCTTGACTTTCTATCTTCACTGTTCAGCTGTTGTCCCCAGATCTGAATGTCTGAGCTTTTTCCTTTCTTAAGGTTTCTTAACTAAATCTTCACATTGGCCTGTCACTTCTATAAAATTAACTATTCACCAACTAGAAAACTATGGCTGGTCTGTGGCTGTTACAAACTATGTCTTGTGAAACAACATCTCCTTCCCCCATTAATCTACCCACATCCCTCAATCATCAATGACTGGCTTACCAAAGCAGGGTACACACATCAGGATTTTTTAAATCTGAAGTGCATTTTTATCTGTTAGAGACTCAACGCATGAACATAAAAAAATCAGGCATTGAACAGTTATGATCATACTGTGTGTGGTGTGCTTCGATAATCTCAACACAGCACCACACATATGTCCCACCACTGAACTATAATCTGGTCCTCAAAGCCAGAAATCTCACATGATCTAACAAAATGAAGAAGAAGAAGAAACACAGCAACAAATGAACAACACGGACAACAAGAGGACATACAAGAAGAGGGAATGATGGTGGTCTTGGGGCTGTTTTTGACAAAAAAAATCCTGAACTAAAAATAAAAGACAAGACTGAAGAAAAAATCCTGGAGACAGCATGAACACGTGAGCTGGCCCTCAATTTCTGAGGTCCACCAAACTGTTTCAGGTCAGCCATGCTTGTTGTCATTTATGCAAGCTTCCATGCTCCTCAGTAGGCTCGCTTCTTGATTGGTCACATTCTGTTTCATGACACATTGATGGAGTCAGGACTCAGGAGTCGCCGGCTTTCCCCACACGCAATGATATTTGGTACAGTGAACAAGTGCAATATTTACGATTGTTATCCCAGACCTGTTTCTTTGCTTATTATCGTGACAAATTAGCTCTTAATGCACTTCAGACCACAGGATAATCTGATAGGATAATTTTATAATACATAAAATAATCTGATGTTTGCTGTCCTTGGTTGGGAAGGGGGAGGTTGGGACAAAAACGGCCTGATAGTCTTTATTTGTATCCCCCACTATATTAACTTACCTTTGTAAACTTCTCCCCCTCTCGGACAGACTGTATACCTGTACTTTTTTCAGATACCTCTTGAGATCACCTGTTCTTGTCTATCTAATTTCAAAAGAAGATGAAGAAATTCCCTGTTTCACTGACCTGCATCGGCCCGTACACTTCACTGCGGTCAAACATTTGGAAGAAGTAGTCAAGGTTGTTGCTAGCTAGCTCCCACGGCATGTATTCAACTTCTTTATCCAGGAACAATGTGGTCCTCAGAGCCAGAGTTGTGTCCACAATCTTTGCCCTGAAAACAAAATTTTTATGTTTGCTAAACTTTCTCTTTTGACATTCAACAGGTAAGCTGTTTTTCATCATGGTCTCACCTTGCAAGGTTAAAAGCATCATCTATGATCTGAGCTCTGTTGACCACTGGGATGTCCTGAAAAGAGATGAGATGTTGAGGTTATTGTATTATTTATGAAATGTTTATTTGGAAGGGACAATGCACATTAATGGGCATCAGTATATACATGTATTACAGATATAATATGCTCCGTTAGCTGCCCTGCCCTTTACAGGAAGTGACCCCCACTAAGCCCCCCCCTCCTTGGAAAATGCTACTGGGTTAGACAGAATCTGTTTATGCTGGCTTCTTTTCCATTTGAACCAATTGTAAATAACACACTCTTCAACTGTATTAAAGTAGTAAATAAAGAAAATAGACTTTATTTCTCTTAAGAAGTGGCTTAAGTGAAAGACCAAGAAAATATCACCCAATTACCACTATTTGGATCAAACTGATTAAACCAATCAAATCCCATACTGTTGTTTTGCCACCTTCTGTGTGTACATTTCGCTGGCATGCACTGCCCCTGATTCAATGAACATAGCCGAGCTAAGAGGGACACAAGTAGGTGGAAAATGGAATAACAACTACCTATATCCTGATTAGTTGTGATCACTAACTAACTAACTAAAATAATTGATTGGGGTTTTTTTACTTTACTGTCATTATGTTTCTGGTGTTTTGTGACCGCTGAGTGAGACATGACTTGGTGCAGTGCAAAATAGGACGAGTTTTGAGTCTGTAGTTATGTCATATGGTCACAAATTAGCAATGTTGTGCAGGTGAGCAGGGACATCGTTTTGGAGGAGCTCCAGGGAGGGATGCTACATGGTACATTCAAATGCTTGCTACTTCTCTGTGACTACCAACCCTGCCTTTAAAATTGAATGGGTGAAATTACTGATGTCATTGAACAACAACTACATCTTTAATTACATTATGATATTGTCAGTATCAAAATGTTTCATTTTACCTTTGTATGAAGATGAATATTCTTTGTCTTTTTTTGATCGGTTAGGTAGTCAGAAAGCTTACAAAGTGTCAATTGCATTTGTAGTCCCTTTTGCATTTGCATAAAGTTCCATTGTATGTATCTATATGTAAGCATGCATCATATCATATAATTACAATGAGCAATCTGAGATAATAAAAGAACATGACCATAACCAGCTGTCCCATTAACCAATATAGACAAATGCTAAGGGCCCCCTTCCAGGGGAAGCCACAAAATCGGGAAAAATGTTACCTTTAATATGATTAAGTCAAAACTAGTTCTAACTTTTAATTCTAAAAATGGAAAAGCTCACATCAATCTAATCAATAATTCCACAAATGATAATGTGAAATGAGTCAGATTTTTGTTTTGTGTAATATTTTATCTTATAAATTAAACACAATGGTAAAAAAAAAAAATGCTATTCGATTTCTTTTGTCATCATAAGTAAATTGTTGAAAGAGGGGGTGCCATCTAAAATCTCACCTTGGGTGTCACATTTGGTAGGGCCAGCTCTGAACTAGATGAACATAAAACTGACACTGTATACTAGGTGTCTGGTGCATGGGATCAGACTACAGGGGCAGCTGTGTGCATTGTGAAGGGGTCAGCTCAAAAGATACCTGAAGAGTTGGAACATGAGGCTGGCTTTGGTCTGGACATAGGCTATCAGGGGGGCTGAGAAGTACAGGGAATGGGTTGACAAAGCGAAGTGCCAAAGCAGCATATGCTTCTGAACCTGACCCCACCAGCCTGATATCATGAGGACAATAATGTGCACTCTCATGTAAAATAACTAACATACAGTATTTCAAGAGATTTTACACTGATACAAATACAGTTTGCTTTACTTAAAATAAATTAATGATGTGCTCTGACTTGTACATATGTATTTTTATTTCAAATAAATTCATTTAAATGTTTTTGACAAATATGAAAACTGTAAATATGACCACTGGACTAACTTCATGACAGTTTGAACAACTGCATATCAAACATTATCAGTGCATATCAGATATTAAGGACTCTCACTTGGTGTCTGAATTCCCAGATTATTTGTGACTGCACACGTTCTCAGAAACTCTGCAGAGATGATGCAGCATCATTTTGAAGTTTTACCTGATGTGTGGTGCTCAGCTTGTTGAGGAGACGCTCCCAGTTCTCTGAGTCATAGTTGACCCTGAAGAAGCCCCTCATGTTGATGTTGGCCACGATCCAATCATTTTGACCAAGAGTCATGTCTGTGTTTGTGTCTGTTTGATGGAAATACAGTGAATTAAACATATTTCTTTGTTATGAACATCATATCTGCAATTCTTTGAAAATGCATATGAAATAAACTAACCTTCTTTTTTAATTAGCCAGTACTGCTGTTCACTGCCACCAGTTTTGATCCACGTTATAGGAACAAACCACTCGTACCTAAAAACAAATATATCCAGACAAAGAAATGTGTTATCAGGGATTTTGTAAGCACCTTATGGCCCGGTTTAAACATAGTACATACACATTCACAAGACAAATTAAAAACAGTTTCTACCCATATGGTGAGGGCCTCTCCACTGGAGTGTTTGGGTCCAACAGGAAGTGTTGTTGGCTGATTTTTCCAGTCGTGCTGTCGATGGTGACGACTGGGAACCCCATCTGTAGGACCCAGCGGTTCATTATCTCCTCAACAGTGTTCGGCAGTACAATTCCAGCTTCATCTACAGCCTGATAGCAAAGGGAAAACAAAGTATGAGTTAAAGGGAACAATCAGAGGAAAAACAAACAAAACCATGGGCTTCTTCCCAGATGGACTAGTGAAATATAGCAAATAATCCATCCAGTGTGTCAGGTTAACAGGCGTATTGTTGTCAGTGACAGCAAGGGGAGGGATTGGTCATGGCAAGCAAGCATTTATAATTCTTTTTTCTATTTAAATAGAATCAATAAAAAGACCTTTGAAGGAGAAATCAGTGTCCTTATGCCCTACATTGTACACAGGATTTTTATATATTTAATCAAGGGCTCCCAAAATGCATAATTAGGGCTGTGGCTGATTTTTCTGCAGGTCAACTTAGTGTATAATATACAGAAGACTCAAAGACTTCCTCAGCTCTGTCTAAGTTTGTAAGATGTTACTGTTATGCAGCATTTCAAACATGATATCTATAATAGATGCAACTCCAAAGGCCCATATATTTACCAAACAGCTGTCATCAGTCGGCCTTTACCAATATTTTCATTGTATTTTGATTTGCCAGAGTCACCAATGAAGAACTTTATGATTTGGAACAAACTGGAGTAAACATTGCTGTAGAAAGGAAAGAGTGATGATGATGATGCTCTTATACCATTTGCAGATGTTTCCAGAGATCTGTGTAGACTGCATTCTTATATTTGAATGCCTCCAAGTACGTCTACAGAAAAAAACAAAAAAAAACAACACAATCAAAAGTGCCAGATTCTGGTTAATACCAGCTGAAACTAGAGGGAGCAGTGTTTTAAGAAAAGTTCAGATCTATACTCACACTGAGTCCTTTGGAGAAGACAGCTTCAGTGATAAACTCTGAGAGCATCCTGAGGACCGAAGCTCCCTGTGACGGAGGAGGACATCGGCAGAGTTAGTGGGTGGTATATCAGGTGGGCTATAATTAGAGCAATCTGTTAATGAGGATCAGTGATTCATTAGTGGCCTAATTTAATTCTGTGGCTCCCAGTGTGAGTTTGAGAGTCCTTGATGAGGGTCAAGGAAGGACAGGAGCGAAGCTTAATTCACTCTCTTCAGCTCAGAGGAGGTCAATATCTCTTCTGATGGAGTCTGAAGAAACAACAGATTAAGTTTTTTTCTAAACCAGGATGCACCTTGCTGTATGTAATGGCATCAAACAGCTGACTGATGTGTGCTGCTGTCTGGATTTCATCCTCTGGGGTTGAGAGCGGACGAGAAGAGGCCAACGCATCAACACCCATCACGCCAATGACTTCACGCAGGACGATCAATTCTTTCTGAGGAACACACAGAGACATGTTTGTATTAATTCTGGCATGGAGGTCAGAATAAAGACATTGAAATAAAAACCACAGACAACATTTTTTTTTGTAAGGGTAGGCCCCTGGTCCTACATGCAAGCCAATGTCCCTGACCTTGGTTTTAGGGACATGATCCATCTCTTTTCGGGCCACAGGCCTACACTTATTGTGATAATGGCATTTTTCCTCAAGATGGCAGCATAGATTTGCTTTCCAATTAGTTGGGAAGCCCTCCTTTACCCAAGGATGTATGACATGTTCACTACTCCCTCGGAGCTGAGTAGGGAATAACGGCTGTTGTGTACTCGTTTCGGGCCATCTCTGAGAGCTGACTGGGATGTCACATGACCTCTGATCTCTTAGCTGGCATTTGAGCCTAGCCATGTCTCCCCATGCAGCCATTGCAGGCGCCAGACATTCATGTAGGGCTGTATCTCCACTGATGATTTTTGTCTGAGCTGATCACTCAGATGGCATCCTTGCTATCCCCCTCCCCCCCTTGCGCTGCCATCAGAGATGGTATCAGAGATACCAGATTTTCATTATCTCAACCACCCCGACGTTTTGGAGCAGATTAAAAAAAAGATTTTTTAGTCAGATTCAAGGGTTCATAACTTGGTCATGCAGGAAAAGAGCTAGAGACTTGAATATTTTTGTGGTGAATTGAAGAGCAGGCTAATGGTGTATCTGCCCTGGAAATATGAGCCAGATTGGTTATGATGTTGGACATCAAAGGGATAATCCTCCAAATTTTAAGAGACTAGTATGTGTGTAAGGGATTTTGTGTCCATTGGCCGACAAATAAGGTCAAGGGTATTATTCTTCCGGCATGATGGCCTGTGAGTGTAATACCGCATTCACACTAAAATGAGCAGGTCAACGTGGGTTTTTTCAACGCAGGTTAACCTACTAACAATCCAGTGTCTCCTTTCTCAAGTGACAGACAGAGGGAACGGGTGCAATATTATGCTGTGGGGACATTACGCTGATGTCATAATGTTAATTTGCAGGTTGACCTGGGTGTGATGTCTGCACTGAAGCTGAATGGAGGTGAGCCAATAAAAACATGTGTTGCTTGCAGGGTCAGTTGACCCAGGTCAAAATGCTGATTAGACCCTGTCAAACTGCTGACAGGAGCCGATTGTTGCAGGGTTAAAACAGGTATTTGGGCCAGTGTGAAAGGGTTATAAGAGGAGAACAAGACCTTGATTTTACAGAAATGGGCAGGGGGAAATTTTTTTCTACTGGGAACCCGGGCTGATTTTTTCAATATGTTTTACTAGACCACATTTGGAGCTGTACTGTGGTGGTTTGATGTCTCTATGACCTTCCTGTGCCCCGGCGCCATATGAAATTTGCACGTTTGGACTTTGAAACCCCACAAATTGGTTGTTATTGCATCAAATGAGCTGAAACTTTTAGAGCTGATTCAGCGCACTTCCATAAATAATTAATTTCAAGGGCGTGTCTGTAGACTATTCCTGAAGCTAATACCTGTTTGGGAGGGACAAGCAATACAGTTCCAGCAGCAGATTTCAGACTTGTCTAGATCCCAGATCCCGGGTTTCAGGTCATTAAATGTAAAAGGGGTCCAATGAGAGCAAAAGAGCAACAGTAGTGAAAAAACATGTCTTTTGTCCCTCATTCATGCCTTGAGACCCCTGGAGGTCTGAAAATGTGCATGTGTTTTTACATTGACCTAGGTCAATGTGGAGCCTGTAAATTATGGCCCAAAACTGTTAAGGAATCTCAGAGATTTTGACCCTTTTTGATCAGGTCTCTGTTAAGCTACCAGTCTGATCTTGCACATGCAAACTCACTGGAGGGCATATTACTTGTGTGAGAGGTTTGGAGTAAATTGACCAAAAAATGTGGGAAGCAGGACTCATTTACTCATGCCTGAAGGCCTCAGGCTTCATCACTACTAGAAGGCCTATGGCAGGTAATCAAGACCTTGGGCACTACATAGCAGGTGTTTCAGACATCAGAAATATTGTGGGCAGTGAGATGAAGAACTGCATCAATTTTCAAGCGCCCAGCCCCATGGGATCCCCATTTATTCAAACCAAGTAGGAGGAAGCCGTAGTGCCCGGAGAGAACCCACACATGCACAGGAAGAACAAGCAAAACATGACACAGACTTCACATAGAAAACTTCACACAGAAAGGCCCTGCTCTTCTTACTGTGAGGCAAGGCTGTATATAAATACATATATATATATATACACACACATATATGTATATATGTATATATATATATATATATATATATATATGTGTGTGTGTGTGTGTATATATATATATATATATATATACACACACACATATATATACAGACATATATATATACACATATATACACACACATACAGAGAGACAGATATAGATAGATGATAGATATTTGTTCTCCTAAAGTCAATTTTTTGTTTTTTTTAAGATGGCTTGTACATGGAATTTTGTTCTCAAGACTGTTTATCTGTTAAGAGTTGTTTCATTTGTTTTGTTCTTTTGAGTGTTTTTTCCCAATGATTTTTTTGTCCAAAATTGTACATTTCTGTTTTTTAGATCACGTTATATTGTTTTTCACTTCCCAGTCTCTGTTCTCAATAGCTTACAAAACATACATATCTTTAACCTAATGAAGCTTGCAGAGACTCAATAAAAACTGACTCTGCAGGCCAGTTCTTACAGTGTAACTGAGCTCACCATGCCCCATGTTGGTTCAGCAAAGTCGGCTCCAAGATATGAGACGTAGCTTGCAAAGCCTTCATTAAGCCACAGGTCGTTCCACCACCTTGTTGTCACCAAGTTTCCAAACCACTACAATTAAAAAGACCAATTTCATTTTCAGGTTATTGAAGATAAACACAAAAATGGTATGAAATCATTTTATTTGAGGGAAGAACATGATTGAATTTCTGATACCATGTGTGCCAGTTCATGAGAGATGACTATTGCCACCCACTCCTTGTCTCCGTTAGATGACACATCAGGGTTGTATAAGAGGGAGGTCTCTCTGTATGTGATCAGACCCCAGTTCTCCATGGCGCCAGCACTGAAGTCAGGAAGAGCTATCTGGTCTGAGGTAACAAGAGGGAGGACAGTTTTAGACCTTTTAATTGTCTTCATATAAATCACATTTGTGGTAGGACTTTACACTGTTATCATCGGCTATGATGTAATAGGACACAATATGAGGCTATGATTGGATATGCTGCTGTATTACATCACATCAGTCCTCTCTACCTTATGATCACTTTGGGTGATAATATCAGAACAACATCCATATCAATGGCTGTTATTTATTTTACCACCATACAATAATAACTACCTTTTCAACAATAAAGGAACTGAGAAGTCACACCTCAAGGGGCTGACATAAAGTACATTTCAATTCTTTGGAGACAAATATGATGGGGACAGATTAAAGATTTTCATTTTCATTTTAGTTGACAGGTGCACATGTGCGCACATGTCACCAAAGCCTCACAGGCTGGTTTCCAGAGGGTCAGTGCATTCTTTGTTGCATGTTGCCTGCAACATAGCACAGCCTTACACAATGGATGTGACTTTGCACTCATGGAGGACACATTACAGGACTTACAATGGAGAGAGGCCGAGCTGCATGTGCCTTATCAGCAGGGAGAGCGGCGGCACACAGGAGAGAGAGAGAAGGGGACCAGCTGGCTCTGCAGCTCTGTCCTTAAATATGCTTATATGCCTTCCATTTGTACATGTTTTTTTTGCCACAATTTTTTTTTGTCACATTAAAGGTACACACAATCATTCATGAGAAAAATAAATTGTATTTCAGTACGTCTCCTTCCTCTTCCTCCTTGGAAGAGGAAGCAATTATTATTATAGCAGAGCCTGGACTGCTGGTTGGAGAAGGGGGGAGCCGGAGGAGAACCGTTCTTCCCTGTTTTAGAAGAAAAATATTTTTGCCTTAATTGTAATCCCAACTTCAACCCCACCAAAGCCCTCAATGCTGATCATGGAGAGGGTGGAGGACTTGATGTCCTCTGCTGAGCTCGTCGTGAGGCCGATGGGCCGCTGTGGGCCTTCTTTGATCTGACAGCTTTCTTTTGGCCCTTCTCCTTACATCATTAAAACCCTTTTTTACATTGGGCAGTGGTTTTCAAAATATTTGGGCAAACTTGATTGACAATATTGGTAACTTCCTCGTAGGTGAAGTATCTGATGTGGATCCCGGAAATGCAAAAGTAAACATCCTTAGGAATGCGTTCATGAGAGGGTGGCAAGATGACCCTGATGACCCTGTGTCCCAAGAATAACCGACCTGTCCTAAGCGATGTACAGCTCAAGGGACAAACAACTGTTTTATTGCTGACCAGATGTTAGGAGAAGATAGGTGAACAACCCCTGACCCTATAGGGCGCGGTGCAGGGCAGGTGCACCACGCCTGTCCCTGGTGTACGAAATAAGAGTCCTTCATGATTGAGATTTGTTAATATTTAAAGATAATTCCTTGGGCCATTTTTAAGGTATTGTGTTTAAAATAGGAGCATGAAAAGACAAAGGAAGAAATTTGTGGACAGATAACCTAAATGCATAAAGCCTCTGAAAATTCCAGCTGATTTCAATGTGGAGATGGACAGTTTATAGAAAGCATTTATACAGAAGTGAAGCTACAGTATTGTCCACAGCACTTTAAATGTAAATCCTGCCATCTGTAGGTGTGTGTGGCTCCTACCTGATTTGCTGAGGGGGTAGGAAGAGTTGTAGTACTTCTCAAAGAAAGACAGGATGGGTCCAGTCTTCTCCAGAGCATAGGCACCTTGACCTTCCTCGATGGCCTTCTTTCGGGCCCAAATCCTGATCTGAGTAAACAAATATTTATGACACCTGAGCTGTGCATTGAGTCCAGCAGGGGGCGGCATACAAGCACAAATAACTAAAAGAGCAAGACAGGCCTGTCACTTCAAATGTGATTTTTTTTTTCTGTACTTCAAGATTTTTGATGAGAGGAAACAAATGCACTCAGAGTAGTGGGTCTCAACGGATTTATCAATACTCTGTAATGCCTTTTAAATAAATGATTGCAACCCAGTTTTCCCAAATGGGTTTAAAACTCAAATCATTCCTAACAAACTCTAGTGTAGAACAAATCATGACTAAAACAAACATGTCATCACTGTAGAGGCCCTGAGACAACATACATGCACACATCTTTTAACTGTCTCCTGAAGAGACAGGACACTTTAGCTGATTCCAGACTATTTGTGAAATCAACATGTTGCTTGATGTTTTCCAAGACAGTGAATGAGAAAAGCAGGCATGGGCCAGGTGTCACCTTGGTAAAGGATGGGTGGGCAAACCATCAGCACAAAGAAATAACTTGTTTTGCTTTGACTGTCCTGTACTGACCTGAAGGGCCCTTTAATTTCAATCATGAAGGTAAATTTGTATCATGCAAAAAGATTGAAATTTTCATTAGTCTATGATTATTATTTTTTAATAATACCAATTGCTATTGTATTTTATATTGCTGGAAATCCTAATTATTCACCTTAACAACAAGGTAGAACTTGTAAGGATTGTGGATTTTTTGAATGAGCAACACAATTAAATGTGTTGGTAGTCCCCCAAAGGAACATAAGTGCCAAAATGCCATCTTCCCATGGAGGAGAGCTACGGTTCCTCAGTGAAGCAAGGGTGAGAAACTGGTCTTGGGGGTACTGTCTTCTTGGGATGCCCATTTCTCAGTCTGTCCTTGACTTCACCAATCTCACAGTTTTTGGGCACCACCCTCATGTTTAACTGTGTTCCCTTTTCCCCCAAAGCACGATCCTCCAAGTTGTACCTCACTGTTCGGGTGACTTTTCAGGCTTTCCAATTATATAAAATTGAATACCGTTTCATTTCAATTATAAAATAACCAACCAAGATGTTGTTCCAATCTGTTTTTGGGGAGTTAAGTTAGCAGAGGAGGTGAAATTAAAACACAAGTCTAACAATGGACATCACAGGGTCTGCCAGGGTTCAGCACAGCAATTCAAACACTATAAAACATTTAACAACATAATTCATGTCGTACATGTTGCTTGAAACATTTCCTACATAATATTAGCAATATAAGAATTATCATAAGAAAGATTCACTCATAAAGGTTGAGAAAGTTGATATTTTACGTACAGCCTTCTCTCATAAATCTGAATAAATGATGTTAAGTATGCTTACCAGAACATCATCCTCAGTCACGCTTTCAATGTATCCAAAGTCGCTCACAATAAAAGCCAGCAGGTAGGTGGACATAATCTCTGTGGGCTCAAAGCTTGTTCTGGTGACAGGCACACCATCCTGAGTCACATTAACAGAACCTGCAAGGGAAAACAGAACAGTTAAATATTGTTGCTGTTGGCCAAGAACTCTTCTTGATTACATTTTTTTTGTCTTAACAAAGTGCTGCTTCATGTTAGATTTTATATTTTTAACAAAAAAAAAAAAAGGACAAAAACATCTGAAATAAGGACAATACTATATTTATTAATTCAGAGGTTCAGGGTTTATTACTGAAAAGTGTCGGTTTTGGAGACAGGAAGTTTGTGCCAAAGAATTGCTCAAATAAAGAGGAATGGAGGTCAAATAGGCTGGATTTGCTCATGAGACTTGTGTATTTCCAGCTGGTACATGGTACAGTAACTGTACTTGCTATTTTGGTTGTTAGATTTCTAACTTTTGAAAAAACATGTTGATAACAAGTTGTCAGTATCATAAATATAAAAAGATCAGATTTTTTCCTTAGGATGTCATTTAGAGGCTAACTGAGAGAACTGGCTTTTAGTTGCTCCTAAACTGAGGAAAAGAGACTCTCTACATGGATGAACTCTTTCTAAACTGTCTGAAAATATTTTTCGTCACCAGGCCTGCTTGTATGTTCACGACTTCATTGCTTGTCTTCTCTTTTTATCGTCTCTGTTCTTTAAATTTGTTATTCTACTTCTTATGTTCTATATACTTAATGATTTGTTTAATTTCCATGTTATTTAGTTTATAATGCATTATTTCAGTTCTGTTGCAATCCTGTTCTTCTTATTATATATTCATGGAGTAGTTTTCCTCTTTTTTAGAATAATTTTGGTGCTTCTATTTTATCTCTGCTATTTTTTATCCCTTCATTAATTTCAAAAATTTTTTGGTCTTTTTTTTTTTTGGTTATCGTCTCATTCTTTTTTTATTCTCCTTTCTTCTGCTTTTTCTCTTTTAAGGCCTTTCATTTGTTATCTATTTTATACTCTTATCTTTTATTTTGGTCCTCATGGTCTCATTTTATTTGCTGGGTTGTGCACTGTCCTGGTTTTCTTGAGACAGGTTATTATTGTGAGGTGGGAGAGGGGCTTGGTGGATCCAGGATCATGCGCTCTGCATGGTTTGGGGAATATAGAGGGCCTTTGATTGAGAGGCTGGAGAATTTTGGGAGTGTGCGTCTTGCACAATCCTTCAAGTGCGTTGGCTGATGTGCTTTAGCCTTTTACATGTAACGTATCCTGGATGTTGGTTATATCTTCCTTCTGTCACAGGTCTGCATTTCTTTATCAGCTTAACCTCAACAGAGGCCTTATAGTATGGATTTATTTATATATATAACAACCAAATACCTCCTCTCAATAGTCACTTTAGCTGTAAATGTTTTTGAACAATCTCTTTATTCATGGCTGTTGTTGTGAATACTATCACCTCTGTCTCTCTGAATCTTTTCAAAAGTCTAACATGGCTTCATCAGGTGACTGCTCAACATGGGTGTGGTTCTGCTCATGTTTTCCTGCCTTAAAGGATTTCTTGTACTTCTAACACTTTGTTAAATGTTGCAGAGCACTGTACTCATGGTGCATTCATGCGAAGTCTAGATTAATGAAAAAAAGGGTATGACTTTGACCAACTCCTTTGAAACATGTCTTAAAACATTTGTCGGGTTCAGGCTGATCAGAAACTGTTGCATCAAAACAGCATCAGTAGGAGGTTTCTATGAGATTATTTTGACTTTCTGACCTCAGAACAGAAGCATTTTGATCAAACAACGGATAATATTAATCAAGACTTTGAGGCACAAAAAGAAAGTGTAATTATACTGTGAACATCTTGTCTGTGAAATATTCTACCAAAGCAAGTGTGCATGTGTGCAGAATTTAAATCAAATGTCTCACTGTGTTTCATTTTTCTCTCTATTTTTGGCCAAGAGATGCACACAGTAAAGACATTTAATCCCTCTAAGTCTTTTCTTTGGATATATTTGCTAGGCTGAGGACACACAGGGTTTTTGTTGATTCTTACCCATAATTCCCAGTTGTGCTAAATCTGTACCAGTCTACAGTGGTTTGTGAGGTGAGGGGTGAGGACCCAACCGCATTTGCAGTCCATTAAATATGTTTGAATTCTTTTCAGATGAATCTTGACACAGTTGTCTAATGTGAACCATCTGTTGCCAACAACAAATGAAAAAGATAAGATGTGACACAGGAAATAGCATCAGAGGCAAACAACAGATTGATGTATACCCACCACTAACTGGTATGTTTGTATAACCTTAAATCTGTCCCTGCATCAAACTCACATGCAAAACTTTACATGTGAGTTTGACACATTTAGTTAGCTTGAGTTGCTTTGACAAATTATGTGGTCTGTGACCCCTCGTCAGGAACAGTTGTTAAGTGTGTGATCTCTACTCATCATACAAAAACCTGCTGACACCAGTCTGTTAGTGTGTACTTCTACTCTGTGTAAGTTGTGTGGTGTGTCCCTGGCTTTAGTCACATGAGACCCAATGCTCATGAAAGCCCTGAACTGTCAATATGTATGGCCAATATACATATCAGCAGACAGCAGCCAACATACCTCCAGTCCAAAACAGCCATAATATTAAGTTTCTCGAGGACCTTTGCATTTCTAGATTCTGTGTCTGATGCTTTATTGGGCTTACCAAGGTCCATGCCGTTGGACAGAGCCACAGTCCCATGTGGATGCAGTAGAGTGATGTGGAAGATGGCTTTCATGGCAGGCTCATCGAAGCAAGGAAAGGCCTTCCTGGCATCTGTGGCCTGCATTTGAGTTGTAGCCACAACTCTGGAAACAGCAAAGAAAAATGTTAGAGGAGCTTTAGTTAATCCACTGAAGCTTCTGCATTTGTACATTAAATTATCCCTTCCAATGGATAAGATGGTTTTGCTTGACATGTGCAACAATACAAAAGACAAGTAACTCTCTACTTAAGTAGATTTTTAAGGTTCAACTCTGAATTATCAAGTGTAAAGGCTCTGAATAAACTGAATAGTCCAGATGGTGTGTCAGGTTACAAGTATTCTGTTACTTTTCTCAAGCTGTACTGCATCCCTTTTCATTATGTTGATGCTGAACAAAACAGCACTGTTTCAGTTTCTCTCCTTCCACAAAGATCTGAGCATCAGCAAAAGTAAACAAAGCCATGTGGGTGAGTGCAAAGCTAGTGGATTCTATAAATGAGGTGAGAGAAAGAATAGCAATGCTTTGTGGAAATACATTGGATTATAAGATCATATGACAAGAACAACAACATAAAAAGGGTGGTTCAAAACCTTGTCTTATTGCCCCAATGAAACGGCCATGGTGCACTGATGGTTCAATGAAACATAGTTATGAACATTATATTGTGAGCATTTTAGGAGCCATAAAGACAATCACATCTGTTATTCTCACATCAGTCAGCAGAGTTACAGACTTTAGACCATAAAGCTGGCTGCAAAATCACAGTCTGCATGTAGGTAGGCATACTTTCATCTGTGTGATATACTTTTGTTTATTACAGCTGAAGATATAAGAGTACGGCAATCAATCCATTCTAAAAACTGCACTACACTCACCGGAAAGACGAAGACTTGGCTCACTAACAATAAAACCCAGGGGTGGTTCATTCGCAGTTAAGGACGCAATTGATCCAGCAAAAGGCACAAACAGGTTAAGACATCCTAATGCTGTGGCAGTATAAGCTGCAGTAGTGCTAATAATTGTATCACAGCTACAAGGCAACCAGGTTGATGACAGAGTGCTACCAAACCAAACAGAGTCTCTTTCTGTGCACAGGCACAACATACCATGATAATACCAGAAGGTTAACACTGTTCAGTCTCTGCAGCTGATCATCACAGGACTGGACAACAGAGACTGATTCATAAAACTCTTTTAGATCACAGGATTTGGTACTGCTCATTCTGAAAGGAGAATTTATCCATTATAAAGCTGCTTAAAGCTCCACTCTTCCACATCACTGATGATTTGTCTGAGGACATAGCTACAGGTGTTACAGTGTAACAAGTTGCCATGTTACTTCATTGTACTGCTGTAGATACAGGCCAGTATTTAAAGGCATTCATCATAAAGTAAACCACCTTTGACCCCCCGAGTTTAAAAAAAAAAAAAAAATGAAAAACTACATACTTTTGCACGCCGTCCTCCACGTATTCACTCCTGTAGAATCCTCCAAGGTCATCAGCCAGCTCTCCAACAAACTCAGTGAAGAGTTCATACGTGCTGTTGAACTGCAGCAGGCCCTCCAGCTGGATCACCAAGTACTGAGTGGGAACCTCCAGCCAGGAACGTTTTATGGCGGGTGCTGTGTCTCCATTTAGGCCAGTCAGTCTGGCATGGTGTCCATCAAACATGGTGAGGTTCAGCTTGTTGGAGTGGATGAGGATGAGGTCTGTCTCGTTCACACATCTAAATACCACCTTGGAGTGCCCTGTAAAGATGTAGAGGCCTTCTGCGTTGAGCTCCAGCCTGGGCCACAGGGTCACATTGTAGTCTATGGGGACGAGGGTTTCTGGGAGTCTGTAGCTCTGCCAGGGCTCCAGCGGGCCAGATGGCGTTGTGGGTGCAGTTGGGCCAGGAGTGGATGGTGCAGTCGGGCCAGGAGTGGATGGTGCAGTCGGGCCAGGAGTGGATGGTGCAGTTGGGCCAGGAGTGGATGGAGATGTGGCATCATTCTTTGCCTTCTCGTTGGCGTAGACCACAGACAGGGCGATGATGGTGGCCACTGCTGCTACACCTACTACCGCGCAGGTTGCCACCACGGCTTTGCTGACGTAGATTTGTTTCCCCATGTTTCCACCAGAGAAGAAGACAACTAAGGGGATGCTGATGCTTATTTATGCTCTGCCACCCAAAGCTCCAGCCCAGAGTTAATGGTTGATCTCCTGCTGAGAAAAACAGATGAAAGTTCAAAATGCTCGGTTGTAAAAAGTCCTTGAGATAAGAGACGATCTGTCTAATCTGTGAACTTTATACCTGTATCACGGCCCTCTGTAGAGCTGCATTGTCCCTGATAGTACAGCTTTGTCAGTGATGGGAACAGGAGAACTTGTGTCAGCAAACACACACTGCAGATTTTAACTATAAGCACTCTGAAAGCCCAAGCGGATATGGACTACTACAGTCCAATTGGATAACAAAATCTTATAAAACTACAAAGACATTTTTTAGCCTCAACTGCAGTGAAATCTTGAATTTTGAATAGTTTGACCAGCACATTTGTGGTTTCATGAAGTTGAGACATTCAGTGGTTGAAGTGAAATTTACAGTTTGTGCAAGGACACCTCTCTGAACACAACACCATTTTCCCCAACGGGCATTATAAAAGGTTTGGTTAAAAAAATAAAATTAAATAAAAAAAAACTTGATTGTCTCTAGTCCAGTAGGAAAGTGTAAAGTCCCATGAATGGAAAAAAAAGCTATGGTACTCGAGTAAAAGTGCAGTTAGCCATATTTAACCACATTTGTGGTTTCATGAAGCTGAGACATTCAGTGGTTAAAGAGAAATTTACAGTTTGTGCACGGACACCTCTCTGAACACAACACCATTTTCCCCAACAGTTGTTTTTAAAGGTTTGAGAACACCAGTGCAATATAAGAAGAAAAAACTTGATTGACCCTAGTCCAGGAAAACAAAGTGTAAGGTCCCATGGATGGAAAAAACGATATGGTGTTGTGATGTGTTTGGTGTTGTGCAGGAAAAAATAACAACAGCTAGTGAGAGGGAGAAGCTGAGGATGAGGGATCTGACAAAGCCATTATTTTTATTTATTTTTATTTAACCTTAATTTAACCAAACAAGTCCCCATTGAGATCATAGACCTCTTTTGTTAATTGGGTTCTGGCCAAGAATGGCAGCAATGGAGTTTCAAAATGAAATACACTCAGACTCACGCAGCACAACATAATGAACAGGTACAGTAATAATAAAACATCAGCTAAAGCAGTGGCACACAGACAGTTTAAAAACAGACATGATCTACATATTGTATATACATCAGAGACACCAGGTCCTTTTTACCCAGCTCAGTTCAGACTTTGGGAACAACAAACACCATAAAATCAAATCAACGCAAGTTATGTAATCCAACCTTTATGATGAGCAGAGAGGAAAGGTAGTCAGGAACTTTGCAGAGAATGACTTTATAGATAGAAAGACATACCAATGTCCAAGGCGACGTGTGCTCGAAGAAGTCCAGTTGATCTTAGAGTATAAGATACAATGGTGAGTGTAAAATCCACAGTTTGTCATAAATGTCAGAGCTCCATGATAAAAACTGTCTAACATTTGTAGACTAGGAGCAGAAGCATTTACGTACAATACATCACCATAATCCAGAAAAGGTAAAAATAATAACTCAAACGATCTCTTTTTGACAATTAAAGAGAATCAGGACTTGATTGTGTCGTAAAAACCAAGTAAAACCTGAAGCATTTTGGCAACATACTGAATATGCTCTTTAAAAAATAAGTTTTCATCAAGCAAAAAAAACCCAGATACTGTATATTAAGGTGGAAACTAATTCAAGTTCTTGACTATCCTTTGTAACAATTTTCCCAGGCAAGGTTCTTAAGGTGCTAGAGAATGTTAAGAACTTGAGTTTAGTTTTGTCTACATTTAAAACAAGCTGCAGCTGGTCAATCAGATCTTGGACTAAATCAAACGCATGCTGAAGATTTGCAAAAGCTTGTGCGGGTGAAGGTGCACAGAAGTAGGTTACAGTATCATCCATGCATCACACCAGGACATACCTGACTGCCTCTGTGGTTCCAGCCGTTTAGACCCTCACCAAGATAGAGACCCTGAATTTCAGATATTGTTATCAATAAAAAGATTTGATTCCAATAACATTTTTATTTGAGAGAATCATAGTTGTGGTTCTCAATAGTTGGTTGGTGTGTTAAATATGGTTGCATATGAGGAACTATTGGATCAAAAACTTCATTTTTTAGAAGCCCCAAGCAGGAATACATATAAAAGTATTGTTAAACTCTGTTTTGCAGTAGTAACAGAATATTTTGGTTGTTTCCTTAAGATCTTGATTTACATTGATTTTATTATCTCAGATTCAAAACTCTGAATCGGTTGGTTTCTAGAGATCAGAAAACAACTCATTTTATCTTCTTTTTTCATGTCAAACTTAGATTTTATAAATCATGAAAATAAAGACAGCAACATTTTTCATTAAACAAACCACTGACTATATATCTGACATGTGAGTTGCCATCTCTCACTTTTAGAGCTGGTTGTGAGTATTGAAGTTTTACAATACAAATGTGTCCCTAATCAAATTCTGATTTCTTTCATAAGATCTCTGGATTTCCAGGAGTCCTTTTTCCCAGCCAACAGTTTTGGATGCAACCACAGCAACTTCAGGACATCACATTCTCTGCACACTGCTGAGAGACTCTGATCAATCTGATCGAACTATTTTCATTTCAACAAACACAAGGGGACTCAGCTTCTCTCCTTTAAAGCTATGTCCTTATTGTACATAGAACTGTATATTTATTATTTTTTCATGATGTGTAATGAATAAACATTATTTATATTAAAAGGATGAGTTTGTTGCATTCATCTCAGATTCATATTTTCATATTCATATTTTATCTCGAGTAATTTTTGGATCAGACCTTCGAAGGTGCTCAGCTCCTACAGAATCTGCAGCAGTCTGAATTGTGGTGTCCTGGACCTTTCTATAAGGTTTAATTGCTGCAATGCCACAGTCACCACCTTCATCACCATCTCCAGTGCCCTGTTTGACATTTTGTATGTTGGCATGATGGAAAACAAAATCCCCTCCAGATTTAAGAACCAAACCTCCCCACCAGATTGCTTCCAGCCATTTACCAATTGTCAGATTGTGCTAGATTTTATTAAAGTGGCTGTCTCCAACACAGAAAGTTTGGACACCCAAAGTCACCTGTGGAGTCGTTAGAAAGGATGTAACATGCTTAAGGCTCTGATTGGTGTGGCACCAAATGGAGTTACTACATTCACCATGCACTATCATCCATGCATCACACTGATTTGATACTTTTTTTGAAGTTTAAAAACAATTCTCAGCTCTTTTGCTGCAATGAGAGAAAAAAGGTCATACCACTGAAAATCAGCAAAAAGGCAGTGATTTCCATTTATTTTTTTTTTTTTTTTTAATAATGACAAATAATATCAAATATAAATAGTGTGATGATGATCTGCATATGAAGAAAATTTGAATCAAAACTTCATTTTCTCATTATTATTATTATTATTATTATTATTATTATTATTATTATTATTATTCATAACCATTTAATATCATTATGGTGTTTTTGATGTTCAAATAACTTCTCAAGTTAAATTATTTTAAATGGTTTTGAGATGTTTCTGAGCATTTTAAGCTACTAATATTTATATTCTAAAAAGATACTAGGTAATAATATATATATATATATATATATATATATATATATATATATATATATATATACTATATATATATATATATATATATATATATATATATATATATATATATATATATATCATATATATATATACATATATATATATATATTACACACACACACACACACACACATATATATATATATATATATATATATATATATATATATATATATATATATATATATATATATATATATATATATATATATATATTTTTACAACTGTAATATTTACTGATTTCCCACTCTGTCTGAGAGTCTTATTTTGAAGTGCTGCACTGATGAGTCCTCTCCCTACTCAGACTGGAGTGATTAAGTTGATGAGCCGATCCGCACTTAAGTTTGTTTGACAACCAACTTGAACTGAATGCGCACATCATCGCTATGAGTCACTTGGGACTGGAAGACCTCCTAATTTTGTCGGTCTGCAGCAACACACTATATTTTGGAGTAATGCTTTCACTTGCAACAAAGCACAAGGGTATCTGCTTATCCTAAATGAAACCGATTTAACAGGATTGAGTTATGGGACAAGGTAAGCTTTTTACAAGTTGTTAATTATATTTTTTCTTACAGTAACTTTTGTGTGTCTGTATGTTTATGTGTAAGGGGTGTTACCTGATAAACATTATTTATATTAAAAGGCTGAGTTTGATGCATTCACATCTCAGAGTTCTCTGCTGTTTTTCTGATTCAGTTTTTTATCTCAATATTGTTTTATCAGATTCGCTAGCTAAGCTAGGCTGGTGTGCACTAGCTAGCTAACTGCTTGTGATTGCTTATACAGTAATAGTTCTTACAAGGTCCTGTGTCTACTTGGCGCTTCAAAGCCATCTCCACCATCATTTTCCTAGACAATGCCACATTGATCCTCAATATGTCTTCATAATTATTATCTGTGTGTGTGTGTGTGTGTGTTTGTATGTTGGCATGTGTGCAGAAAAGCCTAATCCTCCAGATTTAAATCACCAAACCTCCCCAAAACAGATTCACTTTGAAGTGGCGCTAGATTTTATTAAAGGTGAAGTACAGTAACTTGACACCCAAAGTCAAAGGAAGAGTACAGTAACTGCAGTTACGGTGGTTTACATGTTTCTATAGGCTCTGATTGGTGTAGTTACTGTAATTAATGGAGCTCTATTTTCTCCAAAAATACAACACATTGATCTATGGGAAGATATTTGGCTACATCGACAAAAAGCAATAATGTCAGCAGACTGCGGAGTTCTCTCATTTTTGTCAAAAAGTTACGTGACATGGTGACATGGTGATGGCTGATAGGGGCTTCACTATTTGTGACATTTTGCCTGTAAATGTTTCACTTAGCATCCCAACATTCCTTGTCAGTGGAGAGTTCAAAATGGAGGAAGTTAATCACAACAGATTTATTCCCAGTGCAGGAGTTTATCTGGAGCGTTCCTTTCAGCGCCTGAAAACATTTTGTCTAACGTTTGTCGAGCAAATTTACTACTTTAATTTTTTTTTAAAAAAGTGTATTGCCAGTCACAAGCTCCAGTCACTTCACACATCACCTACAACTGCACCCACTTCGGGGCGTCGGTGGCGCAGTTGGATAATGCGCTTGGTCAGTGATCGGGAGGTTGCAGGTTCAAGCCCAGCTCCTGGTGACACATGGCGAAGCAAGACACTTAACCCCAAGTTGCTCCCACTGCTGCGTCAGTGGTGTGTAAATGGGCATGAAAGGGCGTGAATGTGTTAAGGTGCGTTCACACCGGACGCTACCTGTACTACCTCGGCGATCACTCTCCATTCATAGTGAATGTACAGCCGGGATGGGGCGGGGTGATGCGACAGCCAGCGACAAGACGACCACTTCACTCGTCTCGCGATGTCAAAGTTAAAAAAAGTTGATCTATTCAGGTGATGTCGTGTGCGGCTGTGCAGCAACACCCAACCAGCGGTGTGTGTACGTGTGACAGTACCGTTATTCATCCAGACTACAGGGCGGATGACTTCCTTCTAGGCGGAACTAATCTCAGTGAGGACATTTGCAGACGGCCCGCGGTAAACTCATCAGTAAATCATCAGCTGCAGAGTTTTGTGTCTGATAAGTGAGTGAAAAGGACACAGCTGGAATAATGCTTATACATCCTATAATGTGATATATGATATGATCGCGGTAAAACTCGAGCGGACGTGACGTCACCGACCGACGGCCGACGCCAACGGCGACCAAACAGGTATTTATGGACGCGCGACGCTATATCAGTGGGCGACGCGACTTTGGTAGTTGGGTCGCTTGCGGTGTGAACGCACCTTTAGAGATACTGATGGATAACTAACATAGAAACTCTGAACCATCAGTGAGTGAATGTGAGAGCAAATGGGTGTGAATGGGTAGGTGTGACCTGCGGTGTAAAGCAGCTTTGAGTAGTCCAAGACTAGAAAAGCGCTAGATATGCTCAAGTCCATTTACCATTTACCATTTACCCAGACCTACAACCTGCAACCGAAGCCCACCCTCAACAAGATTAAGTTCTCATGTGTGAGGTTATGGAAACACTATGAATGATGACTAAGAGGTGCTTAAGGGCTTGCAGTGAAAGGCGATGGAACTTTATTAATTGACTGGTAGAATGGGCCAGTCTTTGTCCACATCAAAACATCAAAATGGATTGATTGATTCTGGATGAATGTATATAATGTGCCAAGAATCTAGGAATTATTTCAGCTACGATGAAAATGTTTTGAAGACCAGCGATACAATCTGGCAAATTCTTTTTTGTTTTTTTTAAAGATTGCATAATTTTACAAAAGAACCAACTTGTGCATGTGATTATCATTCATGAGGAATGTGCTGCTTATCTGATCAGCAAGAAGGAGGAGCAAGAGAAGGACTTTGGCATGACTTAAATTGATGTTGAAATAAAGCGAGGAGTTGTTAGGTATTAGGAAACGCCTCAGCAGCTGATTGTGAAGTAATTTATTACTGTTATGATGTCAAAGTTTAATACTCTTAAAATGAATCAGAAAAGAAATAGGAAAACTGGGATAAGACAGGTATTCCGGTATCATGGTTCCCCTTATGGTTGAGTGTGATGTTGAGTTTTTCTTTTTTTATATACTTTATCTTTATTTATTTTTGTTTAAGTGAACAGTTACAAAAACAACATATAAAACACACACACTCACATAAAAAACATTTCCAGGGACATTTCAATTATCTGTGAGTCCTCCTTCTGAGAGACATTTCAATAGTTCAAATTACTTGTTGTTCTCACTTTCCATGTAAGTGGTCCATTTTCTCCAGTTCTTGTAGTGGGTATGTCCTCTTAGCTTTAGTTGGTATGTCATCGTCTCCATTATATACATGTCCTGAATGTCCAGGATTTTAATCAGGTACCTATCTGGTCTCTGAACAGTCTCTTCAATATTTCCCAGGTACATGGCGGTACAAGTGTTTGGAATCTCAAAACCAGTCATATCTTTTATAATCTTATTCACATCTACCCAGAAGGGTTTAATCTTAGAGCAGCTCCAGAAAACATGAGTGTGATTGGCCTCTTGGCCACCACAAAGTCTCCAGCGTGGCTGAGGTGTTCGTAGCTGTCTGTTCTTTATCTGGGTTGTTACAAAAACCTTGTGAGGTTTTTCCAGCCTCGCCATACCTGGGAGCTTGTAGTAGTGCATTGTGTCATACACATTCTATATCAATCCTCCTCTGGAATTACAGTATTTAACTCTGTTTCCCATTTGTTTTTGATGTAAAGTGTTGAGCTCATAGCTTTATAAAAGACCGAGATGACTCGAGATTTCCCCAGGCGGTAAGCCTCTATTATGATTTTAATTATGCCATTCAATTCTGGCATAATTAGTTAATGCCACTAGCTAGTCAACCTTAACTTCTTTTGTAATTTAATCTTGGATTTGTAGTTATTTAAAAAATAAAAACCCTGTTCCTCTAGTCCAAATTTTACCTTTTATTCTTGAAAGCTCATACATTTCTCTCCTTGAAGGATGGTACAGAGTGCAGTGATGCCCTTTTCTTTCCACTGATTGAACCGGAAGTCATGTTGGCCTGGTAGAAATCTCGAATCATAAACAACCCAGTTTAATAGTTTTCTCTCTGTCTGCAAACTATATTTCTTTATTATTTTATCCCACATTTTCAGGGTGATATGTGTTATAGGTCTGTTGCCTGTTTTATCCTTTCTGTCTGTTCTGTTTAACCCAACATAGTGGGGGATGTTGAGTTTTTCTGATGACACGGCTATTGTAGATCTGTTACTGGATATAATTCTGGTTACTAGAGTTCTCCCTTTTTAATTAAACCTTTGAAAGTTAGCTTTGGCAGCCAACTGGTTCAATGACATCCCAGTGCCAGGTGCCCATACTAGTATTACCCTGTATGGTTGATGACAATGGCTGAGAAGGGCTCTGGCATCCCGGTGCCAGGTACCCCGACTGGGTTTACTTTTATAAGTATATGCTACAGTGTTATACAAACCAGAGTAGATTGATTCGATATGGTACAATACAATATGGTACAATACGATATGGTATATGATATTGTACGACATGATGTGAGTTGTGTAAGTAAGGTACAATGGTGATACGTGAAATAGGCTACTATGATATAATTTGATACAATATGCTTTGATAACATAATGTGACATGGTGCAGTAAAATACATTGACATGATAGACATGGTATGAAGTGACTTGATAAGATACTGTTTATGATATGGAGCAATATGCTGCAAAACAATGGGATAAGATATGATACGATTTGGGAGAAGTGATACGACATAATATGATATGAAATATAATCAAGTGTTGTGTGGATCATCGAATACGATGCACTTAAATGTGATATATATTAATATACAGAGCGGCATAAGTTCAAATCAGTGTTATATATAATTTTATGAGCTATGGTAGGACATTATGTGGAGCTATTAAATATATTTTAATATATAATATAATTCAGCATATTGTATGATGAAACCATATGGAAGATATACAGTTTATAAAATGATATGATTCCAATCAATATGACATGATTTGATGAGTAACAGTACGATATGATGTGGCGCACTGTAATTTGATTCAACATAATTAAGTGTTCTACAGAGCTGTGTGGTACGATGAAACGATAAAAGATTTACATTTGATAACATATGATGCCATTTATAAGGACGAATATGAGGCAAATCATTTGGTATGATTTGATGGGCCATGGTCCATTAAATGTGTAATAGTAAGATCTGATTCAATATAATGGTGTTATACTGAACCATATGGAACGATGCAATGATGTAACTCGTACAGTTGAATAAGATACAATGCTGTTTAATAAGAATGATGACAAGACAATATAATTTGATTCAATATCATTTAGATTTATTAAGGAACTATGTGATACTGTGTGGATCGATGATACAATACTACATCAGACAATTTGAGAAGATGTGATGACATATATAACATGATATGATTTAAAGGTGTAGTCAGCGATCTTCTAATCTTCTAATCTAATGCACTGTAAAATTCACCGTATTTCTCCTCTCCATCCACAAGATGTCACCACTGACAGCATGTTGAAAAAAAGTCCAGTTTCAATACACAGCCTTGGCTCTGAATTTCAGCAGGTAAATACTGTGGCTCGGACTGAGCTACCAAAACAGGGTACACCCCCTCCACATCCAGGGGGCGATCATACTCATGCGCAGATCAGACAGAAGGGGGAGGGGGAGTCGTAGGTTGTGTAGCGTGCCCAGTTAGCGTAAGAGAGAGATACAATAGGTGCAGTATGGCTGAAAAACAGCCCAAAAGAAAAAGGCCAGAGGAGTGAAAAGTGAAAAAGAAGGGCTATGACGATGAAAGAGCGAAGACCCGGGTCAACATCGGTGTTGTTTTCCAAGGGTGGAGGGAACTCCACGAATTTAAAGACCTGAAAACGGACGCGGATGTCGCCATCTTTCTGCTGGATAGGTAAGCAACATTAGCTTTGTGGTGCTTCACATAACAGTAACAGCCATCTGGCATTCATCTTATTGTCTAATCTGCCAGAATGTACTGTTGTTGTAATTTTATCAATAATGGTAGTTGAGTTGTCTGAGAAGTCGGGGTTACCTTAGCTATGTTGGTCAGCTCCACAGTTTCGACATCCGTTTCCAGGACGATGCACATCCATCAGCTTTCGGGGGTGGAGCCAGGGGTGAGGTATGAAGGGAGAGGCGGGTCTAAATTTGTTTATCAACAACCTCTCCACTTGTTTTCTCCCACATCACTGACTACACCTTTAATGTGATGTAAGATATGACTCCATGTTACATTTAACACTGTAATACGATATGGTTCAATGATACAATATTAAAGATCAGTAAATGTTATACGATACGATAAGTAGTGAGCGGTATGATGAGAAGGGAACTGAATGATGAATCAAAGGAAAATTAAGCAGACTGTGTTAAGCTGTCATTGGTTGTCAACTGCTTTTGTCTAATGAGTTTGTGTGGAGACCTGGATTGTGCTTAAGGAGGGCAGTAAAAATAAGTTTGATTGTTAGTTATTATTCTTATCTTTATGAGTCTTGTTATGATTTTTGAATTGAATAGACGTTTATTTTTATTTTTCTGTTTCTTTAACAACGTGTCACTGTTTTGCAGTGATAGTTTTGATTAACTAGGACTTTCATTGAACAGGGGTGGTCGATGTATAGTTGATGAATGATGACCCTTCCTCATCCGGAAGCAGGTTATCAACAAGACTAAGGCTAATGAGAGAAAAGATTGTTGACGTTCTTGTCAGTTCAAGACAAAGCATTTCTTACACTTGGTAGGTGAGTGATGCCAATTGACAAGTTGTTGTTTCAATATGATAGCAATTTCCTTTTGAATTTACACCAGAAGTTTAGGGAATTTCCTTGTGCCATGCTGTACATCAAGTGAGTGAAATAAAGAGAGGAATTTATGGGAACATACAAAGAGGCGTGGTTCAGGTGTGGTCCTGCTCCTGAAACTCTGCTTGAAACACCACAAAAACATGTACGCTTACTTATTTCAAGACAAATATAAAGATCTAACAACTACACTGTTGCAGTGTAGTGCCATTAAAACCCTTGAGACTGCAATGTTATGGTCTTACTATGATTCAAATAAAATAAATATATTAATTTATGTATTGGTGTCAATCTTGGCTTTTGCTTGGAAAAGGTGGTTAAAAAATGAGTCTTCTTATCCATAAAAATGAATGTGAGTAGCTGGCACTGTACAAAACTGATAATTTATTAAGTCAGTGTTGCTGCTAATCATTACTCTGTTTGTAATATACATGAAACTATCATCCATCTTAAAAATAAAACATGTTGGTATGATAGAAAATAATTGTGAATATTTAATGTTTAGGATTAGGGCTGATGTATAAAATCAAAAAGATGTAAATAATATCAACCTAAAATATGTTTTATTAATATCTTCATTAAAAATCATTTTTTGTGCTAACACGGATATGGTTCTCGGGTTTTGACACAGCACAAAAAGTAATAATGCATAAATATCTGTGTTGCTCCTAATCATAAAAATATTCCATGCTGTAACAGCCCCCCCCCCCCAGCAAAAGTATGTTGCATGTAACTTATTGAAAATATTTGTTTGTATTATTATTGTTTCTTTTCATCTATAAACCTGGTGGCATCATGGTAAAAACCTGACATTTAATGGGTCACAACCTATTAAAACTAGAAGAGCACTAATAGAGCGCCAAGTTGCATGGTCCTGGGAGTGGCTTTTCCAAAACCACTGTGACAGAAACAATTCACCAGATGCAGAACAGTGCCAAAACACACACAGCACATACATGGGGGTTGTTATCCTGTCTGAACACAAGTTTTGGGAACATCTCTTAATATTTTGTTTGTATATAAACTATTAAATTCCATCAATGAGATTTTGCATTATGTTCTTTAGTGATGTCAGTCCGGATCAATCCAGATGATTGGCAGAGATTTATTTTCATGAAATCTGCCCAATGTTAACTTCTGGATTAATTTTTTTTAATTTTAGGATTTTTTGCATCCGCTCAAATATACGCCGATCACCATCAAAATCTTATCTAAGTTAGGCAATACCAACATCTCAAATTTCAGCAAAATCTGACCTGTAGTTTTTGTGTAAATTGTGTAAGCTTTTGTGGCAAATGCATAGCCTTCTCGGTGGAGGGAAAAATTATGACTATAACCAATGTATGATTAGGATTAATGCTGGTTTAAATATCAAGACCAAGAAAGTTGGAAATAATATCAATGTTTGTTATTTTTTATAGCTACCTGAAAACCACATTTTTCGTGCTCATCAGCTGGAGTGCCAGATCGCAACAATCAAGTTGATTTGTACTGAATATCAATAATTATGTCAGATGTAGGTGGAAGCAATTATTAATATGTTAGGTTTTTTATGCTTAATTAAAAAATATATCATATGTGACATCTCATCAAAAACTATTGGGGAATTAAAAAAATGTTTAAAATGAAAAAGATGCAAAACATAGCCTACTCCTAGGATGTCTTTAAAAGTTAACAAAACTTTTATTGCAACAGTTAAATATTACAGTCATATGGTTTTGTTTTTGCAGGATGTTGGCAGGCAAAACATCAAGCCAGAATAAAGGAGGAAATCACTTTGTCTTTAAAAATGGCTGAGCAAATATTCTACGTTATTCTATGATGTTTAACTTAACACTTGCTCCTCATAAAAGGTGTTTCTTGCCAGTCAAGCATCTCATTACTTTACTTTTGTAAAAAAACAAACAAAAAAAAACTCTTAAGTTCACATTTCACATGAGGAGGAACAAAACTGTCAAAACAATAACAGTGTAAAATTATACGCATGCACACAAAAGTGGTTTAAACATTAAATAATCTTTATTCTTACAAAGGATGATTCAAAACTTTACATGTTAAAAAAACTTCATCACATTCAAAACATTTAAAATAATAAAATTTGGTCTTAGATGGAGTAAAACCAGTGCAGTGAGCACAGGTGTGAACTAAGAGGCAGAATTAGCGTTGAACCAATCCAGCACCTGATCCTTGTTCGAGGCCACCCAGTTAATGTTGGCAATCGTCCTCTCCAGAGCCTGCTCAAGAGACGCTGCGGCTGGGCCAATGTGTCCTTGGTTGTCTTCTTTAAACTGCACCAGCTGTAGAGACAGAGCATGGTTACCATGATATACATAAAAAAAATCAGGACTTTGGCTTAAACTGTGTGTGGGCATGAATGTTGAGGTTATTCGCTCTGCCTGGACTTCTTCCTATCAGCCTCTTTTCTATGTGAAAGCAGCCGGTAGGTACTGGGTGGGGTTTGGGAGGGAAGAATAACAGTTGTAACCATCACTGAGCTGGATTCAGTTTCTTCAATCAGGCACATACAGCCAGCAAAGAAGAACAACTGAATTCAGACTGGACAGGCACTGACCAATCAGCATCCTTTGAGGAGAAAGAAGCGGGAGCTAAAGCAGAGCTTAGCGTATCGATGGTGAGCTGCAAGCTAATAAACAATGACTGCTCATGCACAGACTAGCACATATGCTGCCCTTATTAGCAACAGCTTTACAGAACTGGACCACGTTCCACAATGACTGAAGAGCAAAGAAAAACTGTGGAAACATTATTTGACAAAGGACAGATCTTTGTCACCCTCTCAATGGCAAGAGTTACTGTCTGAACTGGCTTGGTTGGCATTGCTAGATTTTTTCTACCGGAATAAGCAGCCAGTTTGAAAAAAAAAAAACATGCCTATCACATGTAACCTCCATCTGTCTTTCTCTTTTAATGTGTAATATTTTATATTTTTAAAGAAAAATCTACTTAAAGCATGTTTTGATTTCTGCATTACATTTAAATGTCACTGTGACATTTCTTATTTTTCTCTAAAAGTACTTATTCAACATTCTTTTGTTTGGAGGTGGAACATCCTTTTCTTTATACAGAAGTGAAGGGAGGGGCTATTCACAGCTCTGTTATATTTAAACAGTCATAGTCAGGCTTTTATCTAAGTTTTATGTTAATTGGCTACATCTTTATTATGGTGAAAACAGAAACAACTCCTTTAGAAATAAGTTGAATTCTGGCTTTAGGATTCTTTTTGGTGAGAACATCATTTAAAGTAACATTTACATTTGTGTTTAGAGTAGGACAAAATAGTTTGTGTAACTTCTGAATTGATCATCCAGTGACCTGAATATGTTTTTGAAAGCCTTTGCCCTCCCCAAAAACTTTCTTTGGGCTGATGCCTCAATGTATATGTGAAATACATCCCAAATAGATTGGACTGTCTATCTGGCATGTGCTTTGAACTAGGGGTGAGTATTGGAAAGAACTTCACGATACGTATCACTATACTTGGGTTACGATACGATAATATCACGATATATCACAGTATTGTGATATAATGTGATATTCTACAAGAAAAAACTAGAGATGGTGTATATGTAAATCACACAATATTACTCAAAACTACAAGTTCTCCATTTTGTTTTTGAAATATGTCAATTGCAGTGTAACATACATACACTTAACTTGAAACACAGAGTGCATCATGTTACTTAAACTTATGTTGCAAAGAAATTATTCTTGTTTTCCTTTTAACAAAGTATTTCAAGCGTCCTAACCTGCAGTGCAGCTCAAACTGTAATAGGACACGAGGAACAAAGTGCTTTGTGTTACTGACAGCACAACAGTAAGTAAAAAAAACGTCACATATTTCTCGTCACTGTCTGAACTGAATAGACTGAATGAAAACAACTGTACATAAGTATTTATAAGTTGTATTTAATTCCCAAATCTGATAAAATATGAGTTTTTGTTTTTACAAAATATCGCGATATACTGCTGTATCGATATTTTTTCACACTTCTACTTTGAACCAAGGCAGAATCTACATCTATCGCGTGATGTGCACTTCTGAAAACCACAACTACACATTAAAAGGAGGGAGACTGCAGGCTAGATCTTAACTAATTCAGCAGATGTAAATTTCTTCTCCTTACGTGTTGCCTCTTTTTACTTTTCCCAATAACTGTTAAATGCATAATATCACACATTCATAGTTCCATACACATGCTCCATTTCAGTCTTTATGTTTTTTTAGTACAAAAAGCAAAGAATATGGCGGGACAGGGATATAAATCACACCCACTCTTTGTGTTTTGTAAAGTATAAGAGCAATGCAGATAAAAAAGTAAAAGTTTTAGGGATAGTTCAGTATTTCTAAAGTTGGCTTGAATGAGATACTTGACAGCAGACAGTGAAGTGCCTGAAAGGGCTCTTGTATCTTAAAGGAATACCGATAAAATACACTGCTGTTAATGGGTACAGTCATTTTGTCTAATCACTTGAGTTTTATGTAAAAACAATTAAATTTTTGGGTTGAATGTACAGTATGGTGAAAAGTCTCTGTGTTAGGGTTAGAAGAAGAATTTCTTCTTCTGTTACTCCAGTTCAGAAAGGTGACCCCGAGCATCAACAGTAAAAGTAACATAATCGTCACTGAGTTAAAATAACTTAAATTTTGTTCAGTGTTTGTTTCTTCAGCTGTTGTTGTGTCTTCCTAAGTCCATAGGGCAAAACAACAATAGGTGCAGTCAACAGCCACAGGCAGAAGAACACATCACTGTTTGCTGCATCGTAAAATAGTGCCAAACACAGAAGTTCAAGACTACCTAGAGCTGTGCATTGGCGTCAGAAGAATAAACCAGGCCCTAAATACAGATTACCTTTTATTGTGCCTACTGTACAAAAAAAAAAGAAAAACAAAAAACTACAGTGGCTGACAAGGACAATCAGCCTACAACAGCTCGATGCAGTTCAACAAGGAGAAAAAGCTTCAGGAACAGAAACGATTCAATTAGAGAAACACCACCAAAGGTCAGAAAGAAACACAAACACAGAAATGCACTGCTAAGTGCTACAAGAATACAAAAGAAATGTGTTAACAGCAAACATCCTGAAATTTAGAAACTAAACAAAGTCCAAAACAACCTAAACCCAGAAAACTCCAGAAAGAGCAAAAACACAGCATAACCATGTCTGACACGTTGGGCTCTAATTTCGTAGACCAGGCGCAAGCGCAGGCGCACCTGCCCTGCGCTGGCCTTTGCTGCACGGACAGGGTGTGACCGGCGCACTTTGCAAGTTTCCTGCAGTGCCAAGAGAGGCACACTCAGGGCACAGAGGGGCGCAGAGGAGCGCGTCCACGCCCGCGTCTCTGCCTCTCCGCGCAAATGTCAGAGTAGGAGGAGAATAGACGTGAGTGGGATTAACACAGCTGATCGCTGTCTTCACCAATCAAATGAGCGCCTCTCCTCGCCTTTAGATGCGCTGCGGCCAAGGCGCAGCGTCTGATTGGTCTGAATGATCCCCGCTGCTGGAGACAGTCAGAGCTGCTGTCATTCAGCAGCTGGGAGAACAGACTGGCCATCGGGGCGCGCATCGGAGGCCCGAAGCGCGTCACCGTGTGGGCCAGCTCCCAGGACAGATGTAATCTGTTCCTTTGTCATTATAGGAGTACAAAATTAAGAGACAGTTACACCGCAGCTGGCTTATCCACAGGGGCGTACTTACCATTAGGCAAACACAGGCAATTGCCTGGGGCCCCAAGATGTCCAGGGGCCCCCAAACATCTCACAAAAATGTATTATTAAAGTTTTCTTTGATTCAGTTATTATTTTAGTCTTAATTCACACATTGTAGTTTGAAGTAGAGGAGATCAATATCCATATTTTATAATCATTTTGACAGTAGACCTCATACATTTGATGTCATTGGCTTTATTTTCAATCATGATATCCTGCAAAGTACTTTAATTCATTGCTTTTCAAACTATATAACACTTAGTACAAAAAGCTTAAGGCCCATGCACTGGATAATTTTGCGTGTGCCTGATAAACTTCTTATTTATTTTTGGCGATGTCCCTTCAGGGACTCCGCAATCATAAACATTTCAAAATTATTTTTTGGTCATAAATTTTAATCCCTGGATGTGGAGGACATTTAAACATGGGTATGTAACTTGTAACTTAAGCTGTCAGATACCTGTAACAGATTTCAAAAGCAGGACTTATTAACACACTCGCCTTCTGACAAAATTGAACTAAATTACAACATTTAAGGAAATTCATTTAGTTTGGTTATGTTACCTGGTACAAGATTAAAATAAAAAAAAATATTCAGCTTGCTGAAAACCAATGGAACACTGAGTTATTGACCTTGTTTGCTTTTCATATTATTATTTAATATAATTTAATTTTAGTTATTTTTTATTTTTATTTACTAGCCTCCCTTTCTTCTTCTTCCCTCCCTTTTTCCCCTCTTCTTGACAATACTTCTGTCTGTACGTCTATTTTGTCTTTTGTGGTGTGAATGAGTTATCTGAGTAGGGAATGGGAACTTTGTCTCTAACATGCTGTTTTTTAAGGAGACTATTTTTCACTGATATCTGTAATTTTCTTTTTTTTTCTCTGCACCCATCCCATAAGTTGGAAAAAATAATAAAAATAATTTAAAAAAATGTATCAGCACAATACAGAATGCCTGGGTTTGCCTTGGGCCCCCATATGACTAGATCCGCCCCTGCTTATCCATTTATAATGCTTGTGATCCACTTGCACTCCTGGTTTGTCATCGCCAAATATCAGAGCCTTTAGTGATATACTGTATACTCTCCTGGTGTCTCTGCCTCATCCTCCTTACAATAATGTACTCCATCTTTTTAGATCACGTTAAAATTAAAGACTAAAATAGAGGAATATGGGAAATCACAGGTAAATCCTGAGTCACATACATTTATTTTCTCTCTTTTTTCTTCGTCTTTTTTCTCCCTCTTTTCTTTGAATTTAATGAAATGAGAGAAGCCAGATATATACTCAGTATCAGATGTTAAGGCTGTTTATTGTTGACTTGTAAGATGTGCATCAAACTTCCAGCTGCCGTCAGGTTAAGTTTCCATTATGACAAACGGCTTTAATCCGACATCAGATGTGACAGGACAATTAATAGAGATACAAATGTATATGCTGGTTCAGACCGTTACATTAAATAATGATTGCTGTGATTGTTTATTGCATTATAATGTGCCTGACACTCTGGAAACCTGCCTCTGAGGCTTTGTTGACATGTGCGCACATGTGCGCCTGTCATCAAATTACAGCTTTGCACTGAGAATAGACCAGGTTGGAGCTGGCGAGCTTTCAGCGCACTTTCTGCACTGTTTTTGGCACGAAATTGTCACTGTGCCAACATGAATCTGCCGACACCTCCCCCTGGTGCGCCGTCAATTCCCCCTGGTGCGCCGTCACACCCATCTCTGCGCAGACGGTTTACCAAATTGTCAAATTGGCAGCGCACAGCGGTGCGCCGGACGAAATTAACACTGCGCGGGGTGCGCCAGGCTTGCGCCCCCTGCGCTGCGCCACGAAATTAGAGCCCTTTGAGTGTTTTTCCTGAATTTGGTTGTGTTTCAATGCTTAAATCTTTTATTTTCTTGATGCTGTTTCCCTCTTATTGAACTGTCTCAAGCTTTTGTAGATTTGCATTTGCTCTCATTGACCACTGTTAATAACAGTTATAACAATTTAATGATTAATGTTGAATTGCTAATAGATCCAAAACTGAATCAGACAATGAATTGTTGAGTTTTGGGGTAAATGTACCTGTCTGTACTCGAACTCAGAGGCGAATCGTTTGGTTGATCTATCAACTAGTCTTCCAAGATAAGATAAACCACTGCTATACCTGTGGGAAAGGAGAAAAACAAGATTTAGGTCATAATAAATGCAAGGATACAAGTTTAATCACAGGGTTTAGGTCAGATGGTAAATAAGTCACACCTTAGCCCATATATAAATTAACATTAATGTATCCTACAGTAATGAAGACATAATTAAAACAGCAGAGTTCATTCTCCAAGAGTGATCATTTACTGCAATTTCCTTTATTACCATCCATTAGGCATTAAGATATAATAAACACTTTTTATAAATAAAAACTGTCTTGTGTTTTTAATGCTGAGCCTGCTTCATTTATTAGCTGTGTGACACTGATATACCACATCACAGGTTCATCAAGGATAACTCACTCATGGAAAAAATGTTCCCAGTTGGCTCTGATGAAGTCCCATGCAAGTGGCTGACCAACAGGGTTTCCAGCAATGTCAGTGACGGTGTTAATAACGTCCTGTTTACGGACCATTTCTGGGTCCAGACAATAGTCCAGATACCTGCAACACATTCACAGTGAGAAAAACCCTTCTTCTGAATAAAGATGGTTACAAAAGTTGTATTTAAGGTGCAGATTAATGTTGAAAAGTTTCTTTGTTCAAAGCAGAAAGTGGTTTGAGTTACCTGTTGAGCAGCCATGGCTGTTTGGTGCAGGACAGGGCGTACAAGAGTTTGTCGGCTTCTGAAGCGACGGTGGCGTTCTTGTACATGGACCAGGCAAAGTCCCACTCATCCACTCCTCCTGCTGCAATCGCACTACAGTACACTGTGGTCCTCAGGTTGGGACTAATGCTGGAACACAGGAAGAGGATGATAAAGAGCAGAAATCTGAGACATCAGTGGGATTCAAGTGAAAGTAAGTTTTATTAGGGTCCAAAGTTGTTGATGCAAAGCTGGGATGAGATTTAAGAAGAGTATGCATTAATGGTTATTTACATGTCAATGCATAAAATAATAGCCGAGTGGATAATTTCCATCCCCAATCCCATTGACAGGTTGGTGTCAACACATGAAATGACAAAACATGTATGTACATGCATGTAAAAAAAATGATCTTCAAACATGGATTGTACATTGCTGTGTCAGCTTCTAGTTATGAATATTAACTCTTGAGACATAATCCAGCCCAGCAACAGTAGCAAAAGATGAAAAGTCAGTTTCATTAAAACATTACCTTTATAAAATTTGACATGATGATACCTGCAGGAATCAAGGCTTCATATATTCTACCAAAAATAAGAAGAAGCTAAACATACGTGTTGTTTCCCGGGTTTTCCATCCATTCTCTGAACCAGCCGGAGACCAGCTCCTGACAGTCCGTTACTCCTGTGCTGCAGGCCATGGAGATCGCATTCACCTGGTTATACCTGCACAGAGATGCATACAGCATTATGAGAACGACAGGGGACACTTTTTCATAGATGTTAGGGAACACATTCGTGTTCAAGCTGGTGAAGCAGACAATATCATACTCACTGATCTGTGTGATTCTCAGGGATTTCTGTCCAATTTGCAGTGACATCTTTGAAGTGATTGAACAGAGGAGTGACCTGTTTCTTGATGTAAGCCTGAGGGAGAAAAATGTAAAAGTTCTGTGTTAATTTGTTTCTCTATTTAGTTTTCCATGATTAACTAAACTAAAGTCCTTATTACTTTTATTACTTCAAGAAACATAAGGTACTGAAAGGATAAGCACTTAGTGAAGAGACACCTAACCCCTCTGGTATCCACTTACATTTCTGAGGAGTTACAGAATCTGTCACATGGCCCTTCATTACTGCTTGACCACCTTTAACTGACTCAGGATCTGTACATCCAAGCTCTAGGTAGTTACAAAACTGATGCCATCTCCTCTACCACACACCTCTTTCCTGGGAAAACCCTGACTTTCTACCCTCACTTTTAAGCTACTGCCCTCAGATAGCAATTTCTGAGCTTTTTCCTTTCATAAAATTTCTTAGCTGAATCTTCACATGGGACTGTCAGTTCAATATAATAAACTGGTCTGTGGTTGTTGCAAACTATCTCTTGTGAAACAACAGGCTTCCCCCATTAATCTACCCACATCCCTCAATCATCAATGACTTGGTTGGGAACAGGGATATTGGGACAAAAACAGCCCTGATAGTCTTAATGTGTGTACTCCACTTACGATATTTACCCCTGTAAACTTCTCCCCCTCTTTGACAAACTGTATAGCTGTGCTCTTTTTCTCATAATGTCTCGAGTTCACCTGTCTTTGTCTAATTTCAAAAGAAGATGAAGAAATTCCCTGTTTCATCACTGACCTGCATCGGCCCGTACACTTCACTGCGGTCAAACATTTGGAAGAAGAAGTCCAGGTTGCGGCTAGCTACCTCCCACGGCATGTATTCAACTTCTTTATCCAGGAACAATGTGGTCCTCAGAGCCAGAGTTGTGTCCACAATCTTTGCCCTGAAAACAAAATTGCATGTTTGCTAAACTTTCTCTATTGACATTCAACAGGTAAGCTGTTTTTCATCATGGTCTCACCTTGCAAGGTTAAAAGCATCATCTATGATCTGAGCTCTGTTGATCAATGGAATATCCTGGAGAGATGAGATGTTGAGGTTATTATATTTATTTATTAAAGCTCACATTGATTCAATTAGTATTTCTACTGATAATACCAAATGTTAGATTTCTTCTGTATTATTTGTGATTTTTTTAAGCATGTAAACAGTCATATATGTTATCTTAAAATTAAATACAATGGTAAAAGTAGTGCTATTCAGTTTCTTTTGTCAGTGTTTAATTTGTAGATGGAGGGAGGCCCCATATAAAATTAGATGGACATAAAACTGACACTGTTTACTGAGTGCCTTGGGATCACACTATGGGGGCAGCTGTGTACATTGTGAAGGGGTCAGCTCAAAGGACACCTGCAGAGTTGGCTATCAGGGGGGACAGAGAAGTAAAGGGAATGGGTTGACAAAGCGAAGTACCAAACCGACATATGCTTCCAAACCTGACACCACCAGTCTGACATCATGAGGACAATAATGTGCACTCACATATAAAATAACTAACATACAGTATTTCAAGAGATTTTACACTGATACAAATAAGATTTTTAATGTTTGCCTTAAGATCTTGGCTTGATTTTAGAATTACCATGCACAAAATAGTTGGCAAATCTCTGCTCTATGGAAACTTAAAATAAAGGAATGATGTGCTCTGACTTGTACAAATGTATTTTTATTTCAAATTAATTCATTTAAACATTTTTGACAAATATGAAAACAGTAAATATGACCACTGGACTAACTTCATGACAGTTTGAATAACTACATATCAAACATCATCAGTGCATATCAGACATAAGGGACCCTCACTTGGTGTCTGAATTCCCCGATTATTTGTGACTGCAAAATTAAAAAAAAAAAAAAAAAAGATGATGCAGCATCACTTTGAAGTTTTACCTGATGTGTGGTGCTCAGCTTGTTGAGGAGACGCTCCCAGTTCTCTGAGTCATAGTTGACCCTGAAGAAGCCCCTCATGTTGATGTTGGCCACGATCCAATCATTTTGACCAAGAGTCATGTCTGCGTTTGTGTCTGTTTGATGGAAATACAGTGAATTAAACATATTTCTTCGTTATGAACATCATATCTGCAATTCTTTGAAAATGCATATGAAATAAACCAACCTTCTTTTTTAGTTAACCAGTACTGCTGTTCACTGGCACCAGTTTTGATCCACGTTATAGGGACAAACCACTCGTACCTAAAAACAAATTTATCCAGACAAAGAAATGTGTTATCAGGGATTTTCTGAGCATCTCATGGCCTGGTTTCAACATGTTACATACACATTCACAAGACAAATTAAAAACAGTTTCTACCCATATGGTGAGGGCCTCTCCACTGGAGTGTCTGGGTCCAACAGGAAGTGTTGTTGACTAATTTTTCCAGTCGTGCTGTTGATGGTGACGACTGGGAACCCCATCTGTAGGACCCAGCGGTTCATTATCTCCTCAACAGTGTTCGGCAGTTCAATTTCAGATTCATCTACAGCCTGATAGCAAAGGGAAAACAAAGTATGAGTTAAAGGGAACAATCAGAGGAAAAACAAACAAAACATTTAGGTATCCAGAGAAGAGGTCAGGATTTGAAATACTTTGCAGATTTATTGTTAATCTGATTCCAGACCCCAGAATTGAGGCTCTGTGTGTTCTGATACCTCTGACTTGACTTTAATGACACAATCTGCATCAGATGGACTAGTGAAATAGCTCAAATAATCCGTCCAGTGTGTGAGGTTAACAGGCGTATTGTTGTCAGTGACAGCAAGGGGAGGGATTGGTCATGGCAAGGTGGCTTTGTTGTTCCATCAAAGTTCATGCAAGCATTTATAATTCTTCTTCAATTTAAAGTAAACCAATAAAAGAACTTTGAAAGGAAAAATCAGTGTCCTTGTGCCCTCACATGGTGTGGAGGATTTTTATGTTTTTATCAAGGTGTGGCTAATTTTTTTGCAGGTCAGCTTAGTGTTTAATAGACAAAAGACACAAAGGCTTCCTCAGCTCTGTCTGAGTTTGTAAGATGTTACTGTGATGTAGCATTTCTAACATGATATCTATATATCTATATATAATAGATGCAACTCCAAAGCCCCATATATTTACCAAACAGCTGTCATCAGTCGGCCTTTACCAATATTTTCATTGTATTTTGATTTGCCAGAGTCACCAATGAAGAAATTTATGATTTGGAACAAACTGGAATAAACATTACTGTAGAAAGCAAGCAGTGATGATGATGATGCTCTCATACCATTTGCAGATGTTCCCAGAGATCTGTGTAGACTGCATTCTTATATTTGAACGCCTCCAAGTACGTCTACAGAAAAAAAAATAACAACACAATCAAAAATGCCAGATTCTGGTTAATACTAGCTGAAACTAAAGGGAGTAGTGTTTTAAGAAAAGTTCAGATCTATACTCACGCTGAGTCCTTTGGAGAAGACAGCTTCAGTGATAAACTCTGAGAGCATCCTGAGGACCGAAGCTCCCTGTGACGGAGGAGGACATCGGCAGAGTTAGTGGGTGGTATATCAGATGGGTTATAATTAGAGTAATCTGTTAATGAGGATCAGTGATTCATTAGTGGCCTAATTTAATTCTGTGGCTCCCAGTGTGAGTTTGAGAGTCCTTGATGAGGGTCAAGGAAGGACAGGAGTGAAGCTTAATTCACTCTCTTCAGCTCAGAGGTCAATATCTCTTCTGATGGAGTCTGAAGAAAACAACAGATTAAGCTTCTTTCTAAACCAGGATGCACCTTGTCGTATGTGATGGAGTCAAACAGCTGACTGATGTGTGCTGCTGTCTGGATTTCATCCTCTGGGGTTGAGAGCGGACGAGACGAGGCCAGCGCATCAACACTCATCACGCCGATGACTTCACGCAGGACGATCAATTCTTTCTGAAGAACACACAGAGACATGTTTGTATTAATTCTGGTATGGGGTCTGAATAAAGACATTCATTCATTCAATTTCTATACCCCTTTATCCCTTTTGGGGTTGGAGGTGCTGGAGCCTATCCCAGCTGTCATTGGGCGAGAGGCGGGGGACACCCTGAACCGGTGGCCAGTTGATCGCAGGGCCACATAGAGAGACAGACAACCATTCACACTCAGACTAATACCTAAGGGCAATTTGAAGTCACCAATTAACCTGATGGGCATGTTTCTGGTCGATGGGAGGAAGCCAGATGCACAGGAAGAACATGCAAACTTCACACAGAAAGGCCCCTGTCCGACCCGGGAATCGAACGGGGAACCTTCTTGCTGTGAGGCACGTGCACTACCTGTTGCACCACTGTGCCGCCCATAAAGACATTTAAATAATTATCTAATTATTTTTTGTCTGTGGTAAGGTTATTTACATTTAAAAAACGTAATTAAAAAGATTAGAGCAATTTTTGCAATCAGGACACAGAGTCAACAATTTCAAAAAGGGTTACAGAGTGATTAAAGAGGTTTTTTTTTTTAAAGAGACTATATTCAACTCAAAACCTGCACTGAAAGTTGTATATTGGGCCTCTTTTACAAAAGCGTATACAAATGTAGATTTTTCCAAACAAAATTGCTTTAGACAAACATTCAAAAGGCAAAACACTTCTGTACAGACGACAGGATCTCACAAAAGATTTTCAGGATTCACACATAACCTGAAAGTGACTGATACATTGTGTTGGGCAGCAAGGATTTGTGGAGTAGAATTTACTGATTATAGGATCAGAGCATTGTCAACATGTGGACCACTCTATTACCCAACATGCAAGTTAGCATTACACTGGTTCCTTGGACTGCAAGTCTACTAAAATCCTTTGGGAATTTTCATTGTGTTCTGGATCACTGCTGATTATAAACTTTGTGGTGAACAAAACAAATAATGAACTTACATGATCTGTCCTTGAGATAATCTTAACAAACAGTCCTTCTTTTCATTTTCAAGTTTAACAGAAGTTTTGTGGAAGTTTTTTCATTCCTCGACTTTTTTCCAAAAATAAACATTTCTTTTATAAGTGTTTCACCAATATCATTTTCTTCCACCAATGTAATTTTGTCTCACAGTTAATTAAAACTTTTTGTCATTTTATGTGTCTAATTGTGGTCCTTTTTTTAAATACATTGATTTTTTCCATAATTTTATATATATAGTTAGTTTGTTTTCCTAAAGTTATTTTTATGTGTTTGTAAATTGGCCTGTATATCTGTGAAGAGTTTTGTTTCTACTTTTTGTACATTTGTTTTGAGGAGTTTATTCCCTATTATTTTTGTCAAAAATTGTCCATTTCTATGAAAATGGGTCTTTTAGATTGTGTTATATTGTTGTACTTCTAAGTCTCTGTGCTCGGTAGCTAACAAAACATACACATTTTTAACTTAATGAAGATTGCAGAAACTCAATAAAAACTGACTCTGCAGGTCAGTTCATCGAGTGAAAATGAGCTCACCATGCCCCATGTTGGTTCAGCATAGTCGGCTCCAAGATATGAGACGTAGGTTGCAAAGCCTTCATTAAGCCACAGGTCGTTCCACCACCTCGTTGTCACCAAGTTTCCAAACCACTACAATTAAAAAGACCAATTTTATTAACAGGTCAATGAGGATAAATACACAACAATGGGATGAAATCATTTTATTTGAGGGAAGAGCGTGATTGAACTTTTGATACCATGTGTGCTAGTTCATGAGAGATGATTGTTGCCGCCCACTCCTTGTCACTGTTAGATGACACAGCAGGGTTGTATAAGACAGCGCTCTCTCTGTATGTGATCAGACCCCAGTTCTCCATGGCGCCAGCGTTGAAGTCAGGAAGAGCTATCTGATCTGAGGTAACAAGAGGGAGGACAGTTATAGACCCTTTAATTGTTTTCATATAAATCACAATTGTGACATCAGTCAATCAAGCTTTATTTATAAAGCACTTTTCATACATAAAATGCCATGACTTCACACTTTCATCATTGGCTATGTAATAGGACACAATATGAGGATATGATTGGATATGCTGCTGTATTACACAAAATCAGCCGTCTTTACTTTCTAATCATTATTGCTGTTAAGTATCAGAACAGCCTCTATATCAATGGCTGTTATTGATTATACCAGTGCTTCTCAACCTTTTTGGGGTCCTGGACCCCCTGAATATTTGCGATCTACCCCGAGGATGTCCCCACCCCGTCTTCTTCTTTGTTTGCTTACAACACTCACTTAAATTCAAGTTTTAACCTGCAAGTTAATGAGTTTTCCCACAACACCTCATTCACAATAAAATCATTAAGAAATGAATGGTGTATGTCCACTGAAGTAGTAGGGGGACATGTATTTTGAAAAGGATGCAGATCGTGTTAAGTTTGTGATCTGATATGTAATGGGAGGTCGTTCCACAGCCTAGATGCAGCGACTGCATAGGCCTTGTCTCCAAGAGTTTTTCTGTGGGACCTTGGTACAGTAAGGAGTCCTTGATGTGATGATCTGAGGGGCTTTGCAGTGCTGTGTGGTGATATGTGTTCAGAGATGTAGCTGGGAGAAGTATTGCGATAAGTTTTAAACACAAAAAGAAGAATTTTGTAGGGTATTCTCAACTGAACAGGAAGCCAATGCAGTGATGCTGGTATGTGTGTAATACGATCCTTTTTTTATGCCTGCAAAGCAAGCGTGTTGCAGCATTTGAATAAGCTGTAATCGCTGTATCAATGCCTGGTTGATTCCAAAATACAAGGAATTACAGTCATTGAGTCTGGAGGATATCAGGGCATGGATGGCTTTCTCCAAATCTTCATGTGACAGAAATAGTCTGATTTTTGATATTATCCTGATCTGAAAGAAACTAGATTTGATGGCAGAGCTAATTTGTTTGTTGAACTTAAAGGTGCATGAGGGGTTATGTATTCTGAAAAGTGACTGAGAGACTGCAGGACAGTGTTAGTGGAGTTTGTGGGATGGAAAACTATGATCTCACATTTACTATCATTTAACTGCAGGAAGTTGTTTGCCATCCATTCGCTAATATCCTACAGACACTTATTGAGGTCTGAGAGACCAGAGTGGTTATTGGGATGAATGGGCAGATAAAGTTGAGTGTCATCTGTATAACAATGAAACAAGAAATTGTAGTTTTGAATATTTTTTTCCTGAAAGTTAATATATTTGTTGTTAAGGACCAGCAATAAGGGAAATCACAGGAAGTCATGTCTCAAGGGACTGACATCAAATACATTTTAATTCAATTGATACAAATATGATGGGGACAGATTAATGATATTTATTTTAGTCACTTTTTTTTCTTTATTTTGAGGTTTTTTCTTGCCAATGCAACTGTAAACCACCAGTTGAGGGCCAGTGCTACATATAAGGTAGATTCAGGTTTGGGTTGGAAGTATTAATGTACTGTGTGTGCATATGTTTACATGTGTATTTCTATACATGCATTTTTTTTGACCATTTGCAGACACAAGTCTATCATGATGCCAGTTCTGTGAACAGTGGAAGTACTGCTGTTTTCAAGCAACTATAACATACTGTATTTAATCCTATAAATACAGCTGAGATATATTTTTGAGCCACCAAACAGAAATTACCAACAAAAATGTCACTGACTGTCAGATGAGTTTGTTCACCTGAAGAAGACTCACAAACAGAATACAGCGTAGGCTGGACTGAGTGTGTGGATCGTCTGTTAACAGGACGGTTCAAAAGAGGAAAAACAACAACTGCACAGAATGACAATTTGATGATTTTTCAGAGATTATGACAATCTCGTTGTTTGTTGGATTGATAAAGACATATCCATGTTTTTAATTATAACTTTACTTGACGATAGCTCATGTTGGCATTAGTCCAAAAAGTGTTTCTGCTGCATATATCTTTAGCATCATAAAATGACTCACAGATATAAAACTGACATGTATCACATTGGTTGAGGGGCCAGCTACACAGCAGTAGATAAAAATGGTCTGATATCTAGGTGTAAGTTTAACAAAGAGACATTTTTGTGTATTTAGCACAACTGACCATTAATTTACCTGCTGGACCGCACCTTTTTTGAAAGGGTCTTAGACATCACATGCAGTTGATCAATATTCTTATAAAATAAGGGGAATTGCTTTGAACCTGCTCTTTTGTAAAATATCTTAAGATAACATTTGTAATGATTTGGTGTTATCAAAATAAAGACTGATTGATTGACACTTGCAAATTTAAAGATAACTTCCATGAGCCATGATGTTGAGATATTGTGGTGAAAATAGGAGCATGAAAAGACAAAGGAAGGGATTTGTGGACAGACAACCTAAACGCATAAAGCTTCTGGCCTCAGCTGATTTCAATGTGGAGATGGACAGTTTATATAAAGCATTTATACAGAAGTAAAGCTAGAGTATTTTCCACAGCACCTTAAATGTAAATCCTGCCATCTGTAGGTGTGTGTGGCTCCTACCTGATTTGCTGAGGGGGTAGGAAGAGTTGTAGTACTTCTCAAAGAAAGACAGGATGGGTCCAGTCTTCTCCAGAGCATAGTCACCTTGACCTTCCTCGATGGCCTTTTTTCGGCCCCAAATCCTGATCTGTGAGTAAATAAATCTTAATGGATCAGACAGAAGACTTACACTTTAGCTGTGCATTGAGTGCAGCAGGGGGCGGCATACAAGCACAAATAACTAAAAGAGCAAGACAGGCCTGTCATCACAAATATGACTTTTTTTTTTGTACTTTGAAATTTTGATGACAGGAAACATAAATGCATGCAGAGTAGTGGGTCTCAACAGCTGCACCATTACTCTCTTACATTTCCTAAACAAATGATTGCAACACAGTTTCTCAAAAAGGTTATAACTCAAAATCATTTCTATCAAATACTAGATTAGAACAAATCAAGACTAAAACAAACATGTCATCACTGTAGAGGCCGTGAGACAACATACATGCACACATCTTTTAACTGTCTCCTGAAGAGATAGTACATTTATTTTGTGATATCAACACGTTGTGTTTTCCCTAAAAGACCAATAAGAAAAGGGAACATGGGCCAGAAGTGACCTTGGTAAAGGATGGCTGTGCTCTGACCAACAAACCATCATCACAAAGAAATGACTAGTTTGCTTTGACTGTCTTGTACTGACCTGAATGGCCCTTTAATTTCAATCATGAAGGTATATTTATGTCATACAATAAGGTTGAAAATAATAATTGATTGAAATGATTAACTGCCTTGAATAATACCATTGGTACCATATTTGATATTGTTGGAAAGCCTGATTAGTCACCTTTACAACAAGGTAGAACTTGTAAGGATTGTGGATTTTTTGAATGAGCAACACAGCTAAATGTGTGGGTAGTCCCCCAAAGGAACATAAGTGCCAAAATGCCATCTTCCCATGGAGGAAAGCCTGCGATTCCTCAGTGAAGCAAGGGTGAGAAACTGGTCTTTTTGGGGTGTAATCTTCTAGGGATGCCTACTTTGCGGTCTGACTTCACCAGTCTCACAAAATTAGGTACTAAGTTTGAAGATGGTACCAGGGCTGACAATACATGATACTGCCACTCTCTACAGAACAAAAGCCTCTAGTTACAGAGGATTTTGGCACACTTTTTGGGAACTACCCACCAATTGACTGTGTTCCCTTTTCCCCCAAAGCACGATCCTCCAAGTTGTACCTCACTGTTCGGGTGACTTTTCAGGCTTTCCAATTATATAAAATTGAATACCGTTTCATTTCAATTATAAAATAACCAACCAAGATGTTGTTCCAATCTGTTTTTGGGGAGTTAAGTTAGCAGAGGAGGTGAAATTAAAACACAAGTCCAACAATGGACATCACAGGGTCTGCCAGGGTTAAGCACAGCAATTCAAACACTATAAAACATTTAACAACATAATTCATGTCGTAATTGAAATATTTCCACTGAATATTAGCAATCTAAGACATATAAGAAAGATTCACTCATAAAGGTTGAGAAAGTTAATATTTTACGTACAACCTTCTCTCTTAAATCTGAATAAATGATATTAGGTGTGCTTACCAGAACATCATCATCATTAGTGCTTCCAATGAATCCAAAGTCGCTCACAATAAAAGCCAGCAGGTAGGTGGACATAATCTCTGTGGGTTCAAACGTTGTTCTGGTGACAGGCACACCATCCTGAGTCACATTAACAGAACCTGCAAGGGAAAACAGAACAGTTAAATATTGTTGCTGTTGGCCAAGAACTTTTCTTGATTTAGATTTATTTTGTCATAGAACAGCACTGTTTCATGTTAGATTTTATATATTTAACCAATAAAAGTATAAAAATATCTGTGATATGGACAATACAATATTTATTCATTCAGTGGTAGAGGGTTTATTACTAAAAAGTGTCAGTTTTGGAGTTAGGAATTTCGTGCTCAATGCTGCAAAAGTATTGCACAAATAAAGAGGAATGGAGTGTACAGCAGAGACTTGGTTATTTCCAGCTGTTATATGATATTTTTGCATGCTATTTTTGCTATCTTTTTAATTTTTGAAAAAAGTAAACATGTTGAAAACAAGTTTGTCAGTATCACAAAGTATGAAAAGATCAGATTTTTGCCTAAGAATTTGGAAGACGGTAACTGAGGGAAACAGCTTTTAGTTGAAGATGCTCTTCACCTGTAGGAGAACTTTAGCCTTTTTATATATGAGGCTAATGTTTCCTGGTAGATTTTGTCTTCATCCTGTCACAGATCTGTACCTTTTCATCAACTTTACCTCAATAGAGGCCTTAAGACATGGATATTTTTATGTGTGTAAAATTATATCCAGAAGAGGGCAAAAAGTCAGATGTTAATCAAAAACACAGTTAGCATTAACAATTAACATCAATTCTCATTTTGAATATTTCAATCTTAATTTGGTAGCAGTTTAACTGAAAGCTATAACAACCAAATACCTCCTCTTAATAATCACTTTAGCTGTAAATGTTGTTTTGAACAATCTCTTTATTCATGGCTGTTGTTGTGAATACTATCACCTCTGTCTCTCTGAATCGATTCAAAAGTCTAACATGGCTTCATCAGGAGACTGCTCAACATGGGTGTGGTTCTGCTCATGTTTTCCTGCCTTAAAGGATTTCTTGTACTTCTGAAACTTTTGTCAAATGTTGCAGAGCACTGTACTCATGGTGCATTCACGTTCATTCTAGTTTAATGAAAAAAAGGGTATGACTTTGACCAACTCCTTTGAAAAATTTCTTAAAACATTTGTCATTAATAATTGCTGTAAAAATACAGACTGATAAATTGATTGGTTGATTGAATGTCTGGTAAGTTTACGTTTTGTAGCTGCTTGTTTTCTGGACATGTGCCTTCAATTTGTTTTAGGGCAACCTATTTTGGTTGCCGGGTTTAGGCTGATCAGAAACAGTTGCATTTACATCAGATGCAGTGCATAAGAGCCAAATCAGCATCAGTAGGAGGTCTCTATGAGAGCATTTGGACTTTTTGACCTCAGAATAGGAGAATTTTGCTCAAACAAGGGAAAATATTAATCAATGCTTAGAGTTTGAGAAGCACAAAGAGAAAGTTTCATTATACTGTGATCATCTTGTCTGTGAAATATTCTACCAAAGCAAGTGTGCATGTGTGCAGAATTTAAATCAAATGTCTCACTGTGTTTCATTTTTCTCTCTATTTTTGGCCAAGAGATGCACACAGTAAAGACATTTAATCCCTCTGAGTATTTTCTTTGGATATATTTGTTAGGCTGAGGACACACAGGGTTTTTGTCAATTTGTATCCATAATTCCCAGTTGTGCTAAATCTGTACCAGTCTACAATGGTTTCTGAGGTGAAGGGTGAGGACCCAACCTCATTTACAGTCAATCAAATATGTTTGAATTCTTTTTAGATGAATCTTGACACAATTGTCTAGTGTGAACCATCTGTTGCCAACAGCAAATGAAAAAGAGAAGATGTGACACAGGAAATAGCATTAGAGTCTGATGCATTTAGTTGGTTTGAGTTGGTTTGACAAATTATGCTGTCCGTGACCCCTCGTCAGGAGCAGTTGTTAAGTGTGTGATCTCTACTCATCATACAAAAACCTGCTGACACCAGTCTGTTAGTGTGTACTTCTACTCTGTGTAAGTTGTGTGGTGTGTCCCTGGCTTTAGTCACATGAGACCCAGTGCTCATGAAAGCCCTGACCTGTCAATATGTATGGCCAATATACATATCAGCAGACAGCAGCCAACACACCTCCAGTCCAAAACAGCCATAATATTAAGTTTCTAGAGGACCTTTGCATTTCTAGATTCTGTGTCTGATGCTTTATTGGACTCACCAAGGTCCATGCCGTTGGACAGAGCCACAGTCCCATGTGGATGCAGCAGAGTGATGTGGAAGATGGCTTTCATGGCAGGCTCATCGAAGCAAGGAAAGGCCTTCCTGGCTTCTGTGGCCTGCATTTGAGTTGTAGCCACAACTCTGGAAACAGCAAAGAAAAATGTTAGAGGAGCTTTAGTTAATCCACTGAAGCTTCTGCATTTGTACATTAAATTATCCCTTCCAATGGATAAGACGGTTTTGCTTGACATGTGCAACAATACAAAAGACAAGTAACTCTCTACTTAAGTAGATTTTTAAGGTTCAACTCTGAATTATCAAGTGTAAAGGCTCTGAATAAACTGAATAGTCCAGATGGTGTGTCAGGTTACAAGTATTCTGTTAGTTACTTTTCTCAAGCTGTACTGCATCCCTTTTCATTATGTTGATGCTGAACAAAACAGCACTGTTTCAGTTTCTCTCCTTCCACAAAGATCTGAGCATCAGCAAAAGTAAACAAAGCCATGTGGGTGAGTGCAAAGCTAGTGGATTCTATAAATGAGGTGAGAGAAAGGACTGCAATGCATTGAGGAAATACGATGGATTATAAGATCATATGACAAGAACAACAACATAAAAAGGGTGGTTCAAAACCAAGTCTTATTGCCCCAGTGAAACGGCCATGGTGCACTGATGGTTCAATGAAACATAGTTATGAACATTATATTGTGAGCATTTTAGGAGCCATAAAGACAATCACATCTGTTATTCTCACATCAGTCAGCAAAGTTACAGACTTTAGACCATAAAGTTGGCTGCAAAATCACAATCTGCATGTAGGTAGGCATACTTTCATCTGTGTGCTATATATTACGGCTGGTTTTCCTTGACAAACTTTAGAGTTTTTGGTCTAACTAATTATGTAGGAATTCCCTGTTTGGTGTGGTTCTTTTGAATATATAAGAACACGGCAATCAATCCATTCTAAAAACTGCACCACACTCACCGGAAAGACTTGGCTCACTAACAATCAAACCCAGGGGTGGTTCATTAGCAGTTAAGGACACAATTGATCCAGCAAAAGGCACAAACAGGTTAAGACATCCCAATGCTGTGGCAGTATAAGCTGCAGTAGTGCTAATAATTGTATCACAGCTACAAGGCAACCAGGCTGATGACAAAGTGCTACCAAACCAAACAGAGTCTCTTTCTGTGCACAGGCACAACATACCATGATAATACCAGAAGGTTAACACTGTTCAGTCTCTGCAGCTGATCATCACAGGACTGGACAACAGAGACTGAGTCATAAAGCTCTTTTAGATCACAGGATTTAGTACTGCTCATTCTGAAAGGAGAATTTATCCATTATAAAGCTGCTTAAAGCTCCACTCTTCCACATCACTGATGATTTGTCTGAGGACATAGCTACAGGTGTTACAGTGTAACAAGTTGCCATGTTACCTCAATGTACCGCTGTAGATACAGGCCAGTATCGAAAGACATTCATCATAAGGTAAACCACTTAATTGTTCATAAAACCTTTAACCTTGATATGTGTCATAATTACTTTTGGCCAGCCATGCCTTTTTGTGTGACTTGTCCTGCTTCAAAATACTGGAGTGTGAACATCAAATATTTAACAGAAAATCTGCTTTTTTAATGGAATCAGAACAAAGTAACTAAGATAGGGTTGAAAACCATCTTATATTTAAGGGCCTGGGGCTTCTGTATTTCTCTTATGATGAAATTAAGTTAAAGAGGCACAAGCTGGATTTAAACAGCCTCCTGACCTGACATCAGGTATGTGGACTGAATCAGCAGGCTCCCAACACCCAAAGGCTGTCAACTTATGACCACTGAAACCTTAAAATTACCCAAGTTATCAAAAAAAAGAAAAACTACATACTTTTTCTCGCCGTCCTCCTCGTATTCACTCCTGTAGAAGCCTCCAAGATCATCAGCCAGCTCTCCAACAAAGTCAGTGAAGAGTTCATACATGCTGTTGACCTGCAGCGGGCCCTCCAGCTGGATCACTAAGTACTGTGTGGGAACCTCCAGCCAGGAACGATTTATGGTGGGTGCTGTGGCTCCATTTAGACCTGTCAGTCTGGCGTGGTGTCCATCAAACATGGTGAGGTTCAGCTTGTTGGAGTGGATGAGGATGAGGTCTGTCTCGTGCACACATCTAAAGACCACCTTGGAGTGCCCTGAAAAGATGTAGAGGCCTTCTGGGTTGGGCTCCAGCCTGGGCCACAGGGTCACATTGTAGTCTATGGGGACGAGGGTATCTGGGAGTCTGTAGCTCTGCCAGGGCTCCAGCGGGCCAGATGGCGTTGTGGGTGCAGTTGGGCCAGGAGAGGATGGTGCAGTTGGGCCAGGAGTGGATGGAGATGCGGCATCATTCTTTGCCTTCTCGTTGGCGTAGACCACAGACAGGGCGATGATGGTGGCCACTGCTGCTACACCTACTATCGCGCAGATTGCCACCACGCCTTTGCTGATGTACATTCCTTTCCCCATGTTTCCACCAGAGAAGAAGACAACTAAGGGGATGCTGATGCTTATTTATGCTCTGCCACCCAAAGCTCCAGCCCAGAGTTAATGGTTGATCTCCTGCTGAGAAAAACAGATGAAAGTTCAAAATGCTCAGTTGTAAAAAGTCTTTGATATAAGAGACGATCTGTCTAATCTGTGAACTTTATACCTGTATCACGGCCCTCTGTAGAGCTGCATTGTCCCTGATAGTACAGCTTTGTCAGTGATGGGAACAGGAGAACTTGTGTCAGCGAACACACACTGCAGATTTTAACTATAAGCACTCTGAAAAAACCCAAGTGGATATGGACTACTACAGTCCAATTGGATACCAAAATCTTATAAAACTACATATACATTTTTTAGCCTCAACTGCTGTGAAATCTTGGAATTTGATTTCTGTGAACAGCACATTTGTGGTTTCATGAAGTTGAGACATTCAGTGGTTGAAGTGAAATTTACAGTTTGTGCATGGACACCTCTCTGAACACAACACCATTTTCCCCAAAAGTCATTATAAAAGGTTTGGTTTAAAATAAAAAAAAAAAAAACTTGATTGACTCTAGTCCAGTAGGAATGCGTAAGGTCCCATGAAGGGGAAAAAAAAGCTATGGTACTCAAGTAAAAGTACAGTTTGCCATATTCGACCTTCGGTTGAATGAGGTAATAGTAAGGCCGAATAGTACCGTGTGACACAATCACTAAATCAAATACGTCATTGCGTGTGATTGTGGCTAAGCAGACTTGTGTTGAAAGGACAGTAATTCATTTCTTGCAGGTTAATCCACTTCAGTGCACTTTAGTGTTTTTTTAATACATGTTTTGTTTTCTTTGAAGGCTTAATATAAATGAAAAACTTTGTAGTGCTTTTTTTGTAAAGCAAAGACTGCTGGAATATTAAAAAATGTCATAATATTCAATGGACAATTACTGTCCTAAAAACATGTCTCAAAAGTATTCTTAGCAATTTAAACACTATAAAAAAATATAGTAAACTACCCTGCCTCTGCATTGGATATTTGTTTTCAGTATTCGGCCAAGCGTTAATATTTGGCTTCGGCTTTGGCCACAAATTTTGATGTCAGTGCATCCCTAATACATGCATACATATATATATATGTATATATATATATATATATATATATATATATATATATATATATATATGTATATATATATATATATATATATATATATATATATATATATATATATATATATATATATATATATATATATATATATATATATATATATATATATATATATATATATATATATATATATATGTATACATATATATATATATGTTTATGTATACGTATGTATGTATATATGTATATATGTATATATATATATATATATGATCACCAGAAACTGGTTACTATGACTTCATTTTCTGTGTTGTGCAGGGAAAATTATAACAGCTGCAGAGTTATGAGTCAACCAGTAATTTATCTCCCTATGTCAGTAAAGTTTAACAAAGCCATGTGGGTGAGTGCAAAACTAGCTGATTCTATAAATGAGGTGAGAGAAAGGACTGCAATGCTTTGTGGAAATACGATGGATTGTAAGATCATATGACAAGAAAAACATCATAAAAAGGGTGGTTCAAAAGCTTGTCTTATTGCCCCAATTAAATGGCCATGGTGCACTGATGGTTCAATGAAACATATAAACATTATATTGTGAGCATTTTAGGAGCCATAAAGACAATCACATCTGTTATTCTCACATCAGTCAGCAGAGTTACAGACTTTAGACTATAAAGTTGGCTGCAGAATCACAGTCTGCATATAGGTAGGCATACTCTCATCTGTGTGCTATATATTACATCTGGTTTTCCTTGACAAACTTTAGAGGTTTTTTAGTGGTCTAACTAATCAAGTAGGAATTCCCTGTTTGGTATGGTTCTTTTGAATATACACAGCAATACTGGATGCCAGAGGCCAAAGGAAAATGGCAGTTTTGAGAACCAAACTAGAAATGTGTCAGTTATGTTATTATTTTACAAAAATTTGACTTGAACTTTGAATTTCAGTATCATAACCGCAATATGAACAGTTAATGAGAAGTTTGATTGTGTGGCTTTTTATTCTTTTTCTTACTCAGTTCTTACATGCTCTATAAATTCAGGAAACTACAAATCTTCACACAGACATGACCTGAATTTAAGCAAAAAATATAATTTCCAAATTGTTCATTGCTTCTTTTCAGCAACTTTGTTCAACTGAAAAAGACTTTCTCCCCCAGTATCATAAACCACACTATAAACCACATTGTGTCTAAAGGCAAAACAGGGAATGGAAAATTTGGTGACTCACATGGTTTAATAAATGAAAATTTTCAGCACTAACTCAGCCTGCAGGAGAAGTTCTGCGTCAGCATCTGTACCCCAACACAATGATCATAGATTGTTGGAGTTTGTTTATGTCATCTATTGATATTTATACCTCTGCCGAGGAGATTGTGCTTTTGCTGCTTATTCATTTATTTGTCACAAACTTCAAAACAGATTCTGATGAAAATTTCAGAAAATCATCATGGATCATGGCACAACAGAGGTGATCAAAATCTGATGATCCAATCATTTATTTAAGGAATTGTTGACATTGCAGGATAGGGCAGTTTCCATATTTTTTCCAATAACTCAGATAACAGATTTTGACAACATTTTGGGGAACTACTTTAAGTATAAAAGCAAAAATAATGAAAGGGCATAAAAATGCTGTAAAACAAAAAAGCCGCAGGTGCCTTTAGTGATCATAATCATGATGTTAATATATTTCTTTAAATGACAGCAATCATTATAGCAGCTGAACAACTCTCCTGTTTCTGAGCCCCCCTGAATGCAGCATGCTAACAGCGCAACTCCTGAGTGATGACAGGGAGAGAGACATGCCCAGAAAAGTCTTAAGTAAAGCGGACTACTGTGTTTTTGATGGTTAATACAGACGTTTTATAATTGTGTATGAGACACATCCACACAGACAGGCCTCTGCTGGTGAGTGTGTGCTCACCTGTGTGAGTGCAAGTGTCTGTGTGTGTGCGAACATCAGGGCAAAACTCTGCCATGCGGGGTATATATAACAGACTACAACTGTAAACGCATGACCAGCTAGAGACAGAAATGACATGCTTATAAATAAAATAAATAACTATTTAGTAAGACTTCTTTTTGAATCTGACGCTATAGAGAAAATAAAATGAACTAGACCATTAAGGGAGATGGGATTCCCTCCTACTACAATGGTACGGGAGTGTGCTGTGATTTAATGTGCAGGTGCAATTGATCATGCACCAATAGGATGTCAGATTGGTATTATGTTAATACTTCTCATCCAACCACAATTAAATTCACACTATCCGGATGGCGTGATGTATCTGGATAGGTTGCTTCTTTGTGTGTGGTTTTTGAACGATAAAAGCTGGAATGAAAATAAGAATAAAATGAAACAGGAGTGATGAGGCTTAAAATAGAAGGAGTAGAAAATATAGGTAATTAAAATGTAACGAGTAGAGGTAAAAAGTCGGCTGAAAGATAACTTCTCCAGTTAAGTACAGATTCCCAAAATTTCTACTTAAGTAAGGTAACAAAGCATTTGTGCTTTGTTACTTGACACCTCTTGTCACTGCACAAGGAGAAGATAAGGTTTTGGTGGTGATCCAAACCCTAATCCAAATTTTCTCAAGGATTTCCTAACTCAACAAAACAGCAGTATTTCACATCTTTGACAATTACTCATTAGAAGGTGTTGGAAATGTCATGAGGGTTTGCGCTCCCTGAGCACTTCTACTTAAAGGTGCTATGAGGAGAATCTATTTGCGGCGACATAAAGACTCTGCTACCCATGAGCACATGCGGCAGCTGTCGTAATGCTGCGTTCCAGTAACCTCAGAACTGGGAGTGACATCATCTCCGACTTATCGGCGTTCCAGTTGAAGTTGGTAAAACACATGCCGATCTACCAGGCTATTGTTAGCTGTTGTTAGCACGCCCTGCGTAGTTGTTCACAAATATCACATGAAGAATGTGATCATCACTATGGCAGCATTTTTGTAAATATAAGTCTAACAATACAGCTGATCTCGAGCGACACACCCCAGTCAGAAGTGCAAATAAATTGATTATCACAGGAGCTAAATAACTGTTCACACTGGGGGCATCCATCTCCGATTGTCAACTCTGGGGTGGCGAGGTTTCACCGAGTTCCCAGCAGGAAATTCAGACTTCGGGGGACGTTTCAGTTGCAGTTTCTGACTCGGAACCCGTAAATTCCTACTTCTGACTACAACTGGAACGCACCATAAGACGTGACCCAAGCCAAAGCGTATGTTTGTTGTGATGCTAATAAAAATGCAGCTCAGACCTTCCTCAGAACTCTGCATTGCTTTACATCTTTTTTTTCCAACAACTTACAGGATGCAAAGCGACGAGGTAATGTATCTCTTTCTAATTACGTAGTGGTAGTTTTTGATGTGTGACAACAAGCAATTTTTGGAAAACTTAGTATCATAGTTTTGTAGCTGGCTATATATCACTACTTGCAGCCCGGTGCTCTAAGACGTGTCTAAATAACATAAATTTGCACTGGTTTTAATTGTCTTGTTCCTGAAGTTGAGTATTCAGGCCAGTCCAGCCCTGTCTGACCCGACCGGAAGGCTCAGGAATAGCATTTATAGATAACCTATTTTGATGCTATAAAACTCATCAATAAGTGTGTATTTCGATCAGGCATATATCTAAAAGTGAGACTTTTTGTAATTACTTAGAAACTCCTCACAGTCCCTTTAATATTGTAAAAGTAGTTGCTCTTCCAGACACTACAGCTCAGTTTGACACAACCTTTACCAGCAAAATCCTGAATTTCCTTGAATTATCTCAAACTTTTGTTGCAAGTGGTGTAAAATAGCAAGTTCTGTGCCATAGTTAGCACAATGATCTGAAATAAGGCCTTTTGACCCACGAACCTTGATATTAACAGGATAATATCCAGGTAGCCCTCTGGGGTAATCCCCAAACATGATTGTTTACACTTGTTCCTCTAAGCAGGGGAGGGAATGTGGTAGGGGGCTATGATCACAATTTACATCCTAATTTCAGTTGCAGATGTTAGAGAACATATCAACAGCATTGAAAAAGAGTTGAGAGGAGCAGTGTAGCTCACAGAAGTGAATTTCAAGCACAGTCACAACATACACGACGATTACACCAGAGATAGACGGCTGTCAATTTTAAGCTCTGTATCCAACAGCAGTGTGAGACAGCTCTTCTAATGAATAAGAGACCAATATCGTCATTTTAGAGCAGATACAATGTGCTGTAGAAACAACACCTTCAAATGTCCAGATCCACATTTGAGTTTGTCTTACCCCCCACATTCAAATCAACTACTCCCGCAGCAGCAATTGTTTTTTAATCCATCCCATCAAGTCCCTCCTTGTACGGTTTTGCACCTGATGAACGTCACCACCCTTTCCACTAACCCTTAGTGATGGGTAAAAACCCATCTGTTTGCACTCAAGCATATGGCTCACCCCGGTAAAGTCAGCATAATTTCCTTGTTTTTTTTTTTGCATGTGTGAATGAGGTTTAAAATTTCTTTGCTTTTCTAGCTTTGCTATGATAGGTAGAAAGGGCAGACAGGTCATAAATGTTATTTGGTTATTGACATGTTACTGTGGGTGAACCTCAAAGACAGTCACTTGTTTCTCATCGGTTCTTTTTAAACCTGTTTCAAGCTTTTGGTCTCAGTTAGAAAGACCCTACTCCCTAACCTCATTTCCTTCTCTCCTCTCATATATGAACTACAATCTATGGGGAGGCTAAACCAGAGCACAAAACCTGAAAGTAAACCCATGCTTTTGATTGCTTCAGCTACCTGAACTTGTATTTCACATTAAATAACCTTTAAAACTCTTTTGTCAGTTCAGCCTCAATTGTAAGTGATTTAACAGAATACTCTCCATGTGACAACAGCTTAAATGTGTATGTTCCACTCTAAAATAAACATTAAAACTACATCGACTAAGTCAATAACAAAAAACATTCCCTTGAATGATAAATTGTCTTACCTGCATTTACTTTGAAACAGGAAATCAGAAGTCTTGTTGGTCTTTGTAGACTGTGGTTTTATTGTGTGCTCACTTCATGCACACAAACTGCAGGCCCACCTGCAAGTCTATCTAAAACGTAAAAATAATAATGCATTATACAGGATATTACGCAATCTTCTGACCAAGAGATACTGTCCGGCTTCTGGTCTTGAACTTACTGTGTTTTGTCCAGGGTGGTTTGGTATTTCAGTGTTCTTAAATGCTACTCTAAAAAAACACAGTGAACTGAGTTTGAAAGGTACAAAAATTGTTGCATATCTCAAACAACCACACCCCAAAAGTGTCACCATCTAAAGATAAATAATTTAAAAATAATCACTTGATCTATCACTACATATTTACAAGCTTACGCATTGAGGGTGTAATGCTTTCTCATTCAATGAATACACATTTTACCTAGAAGCTTTGATATAATGGCCATGCTTTTATATTATTTTGACGCAGCCAGATGAATCCCAGCCATCTATCTGCTAACCTCAGACTGTTATGATTGTTAAAAAGTGCCAATTATGTGGTAAAAAAAAATCAACTGAGTGTAACAGCTGATATGCACCTACTGATCAATGCCATTAATAATCATTTTATCTTCTAAATACTAGAGTTATAAAAGTCATTATCTATATCGTACTTACATAGGGCAGTAAGTAAGATATACCATACAATACAACAAAGCAGCACAACAGGTAGGCAAGTACAAACTCTGCCACATCTTAAGATATACAGATTATTTAAAGGGAATTCAAAAGACACAAAATCATTTTAAAGGAATTCTCAAAGCTAAAAATCATTTTAAATAGTAAAAAAAAAAATATACAATAGATTAAAACAGAGCTCAAACAAGATCAGGAAAGGCTTGCAGATGTCTTTAGAAGTAGTACGTCTTCAGAAGAGATCCAGGCTCTTTTCACATGGAGATGAAACCATTGTTGTTTTGAAACATTTTCTCGAATGACAGCATCATTTCAAGAAATGAGTCCATGTGACTGAAAATGCTGATACACTGTAGAACATATGCCAGGCCCATAAGTGGCACTGTAACTCTGCTGTAAACATAGACCAGAGAAGAAGACAACACGCATGTGCATACATATACAAACATTGACATATACTGTTCTGTGTCCACTTGTTGCTAATGGGAGTCATAGAGGAAGCTTCTGCAGAACTAACAAGACACTGGCTTGGGTCGAATAGTCACCTCCTCAGCCCTTTCCTATCTACTCTCCCTTAACCCTGATGGAAAACATCATGAGGTTAAGGAAAGAGAATTCAGAAGGACTTAGGAAAAGAAGACTGCCATGCAGAGAGAATCCAAATACACTTTCACTACCCTACGTCATCATGTGACCCATCTTGTATCATCTATCATGACAATGTTGTTCCTTTCAGACAACACTGAACATAATAACCTGGTAAAAATTACTTCTGCATAACCGATGTTGGAAGTGAGGATTTAAATAAATTCGTCTTGCAATTATCAAAATGAACACCAATCAGTGCATGAAAATAAATGGCAACTGAATGAAAGAAAGGCATAAATTGTTAAGACCACAATCTCATGGTGTACAAATGATTCATATTGAACCAAGTTTAAAACATAATCATCATCAAATGTCTCATGTCCTGCTCTCTTCAGAGAATCAAACTACTGGAAATTTAAGGCACGTTTTGGTAAACTTTTGAAAGGAAGAACAGCAGAGGTAACTCACATGGTCTGTATGATTTGTTTATCATTATTCAGTTGAATTTGGAAGCAGTTGGAATACGCACTGTTTATAAAGCTGTTGCGGTGGAGAATTGTGGGACAGAATATTCTCCTCTATTTTTGTAAAGGATGGTCCGATGTATCCTATGCTAAAGGAGATAATAAAGGAAGCATTGAGCCACCATTCCTATGCATTTAAACTACTTAAACATCTCTAATCACAAACTACTTCCGGTTCATTTCACTTCATTAGGAACCTTCCTAAGCAAAAATGACTATTCGACCACAGCCACTGTATTCCACCAGTGTTTCTGTTGCTGAAAGTGCTTTAGCATGTAATAAAGCAGAAGATGGGTCTATGTAGTTGTTTCTGAAGCTATCTGTACTCGTTGTGCACATGGTAAAACTGCAAGACTGTCAGATTTTTCCACTCGGGGACTTGTTTTAAAAATGTGCATCTTCGGTTACCAGAGATGATGTAACCCAAGATGTTACATTCGAGAATGAGCAACAGAAATGGAAGTGCAATGGAAATTACCCATGCTACCTTCACTATCATCTGTTTGCCCCATGAGTCTGAGTTGTGCATGGCACTTGAACAACTAATGGCGTCTTAGTTATGGGTGGCCCAAAGCACACTCCATATATGTGAACACATCTATACACATGCATATTGCGGCACTAACTTTGGGGACAGAGAGGTGATATTAGTGGGTGTCTCCTGACTGGACTGAAGACATCTGCTGCTGTATTAGGAAGAGGAAGAGAGAAAGAAGTAAGTGCTCAGCACCACCCGAATCCAACTTGCTGGATTTACGGCTAAACTTTGGCCCACAAAATGAACCAGAGTAGGTAATGTAGCAGCACTTGGATGTATATCTCTGGAAACAAAAAGCAAGGTAAAGCTCAGTGAAACATTTAAAAAACAAAACATACCCCAATACTATTAACATGAGATGTCTGACAAGAAAGGACAGACTGTGGAGTTATAACGTTCGTTAACAAGCCAGTCTTTTGAATGGCTCTTTGAACGGAACACCTTCTCAAGGTCCAGCTCCCTTCACAGAGCTATATATCCCATCTTGAGTAACAGTGTGGATAAAATGCCGATACAATCACAGCCTGAATTTTTCTTGGTATGCACTGGCCTTTAAAGAGATCACTGACTCAGCAGATTTGATCTCCTCAACAGTTTTGGAGTCTTCTCTGAAGATGCCCCATCTGCTTTACTTTTCAGTCTGCTGTGGGGAAAAACAGAAAACCTCTGCTGTATACATCTAGTCTCATATGGTACTAAAACATCAGAGATGATGGGAGAAAGGTCATCACACACAATGAGTCAGCAAACAGATGCAAAAACAGGAGTGATGTGGTCATATTTCTCTTATGGCTCAGTGCATTGGGTGTTACAGGTGGAGCAGTGATGACTTCATTTTGTTGGTATATTTAGGCGTTAGCATCACAAGTGAGAAGGAGAACAAATATTATGGCTTATATTATATATTCATGATGATACTCTCGACAAGCAACGGGCATCAGCGCTTCAGCCTCATAGTGTGCTCTTTCAGTAATTGGTAGGTTGTGGGATTGAGCCCGGTTTGGTTGTCGTACAGGGATGTATCCTTCAGCAAGACTCTCAACCCCAAGTTGCACCTGCTGCATCCGTGGCATGTAACATAGAATGAAATGGTGTGAATGTGTTTGCTGATCCTGATGAACAACAAAGAAACTATGAACTACTTCATTAAGAGGGGGGCACCACATACTTTTCAAAAATAAAAATAAAAAAAAAGCCTCTCAGAGCCCACATACTTATGAGATCATAGACTTACTCCACAGGGGTGGTGCAGGGTGCCTGGTCTATTCTTGGCGCAGGTGAAGTGCACCCTCCGCAGCTCTAATTTGGTGACAGGCGCACATGTGCGCACACATCACCAAACCCTCAGAGGCAGGTTTTCAGAGTGTCAGGCACATTTTAATGCAATAAACAATCACAGCAATCACTATTTAATATAACCGTCTGAACCAGCATATACATTTGAATCTATATTTACTGCTCCGTAATATCTGATGTCGGATTAAAGCCGTTTGTCATAATGGAAACTTAACCTGACGGCAACTGGAATTTTGCCTTATCAGCCTTATCATCTGATACAGAGTATATCTAGCTTCTCTCATTTCATGAAATTCAAAGAAAGGAGGAAGAAAAAAGACGGAGAAAAATTGAGAAATTAAATGTATGTCACTCTGTGTCTGAAGGATTTACCTGTGATTGCCCGTATTTCTCTGTTTTAATCTTTATTCTGAGCGTGGTCTAAAAAGATGGAGTACATTATTGCAAAGGAGGATGAGGAGGAGATACCGGGAGAGTATACAGTATACTCTCTGCTATTTGGTGTTGAGAGACCAGGAATGCAGGTGGATCACAAGCATGAATGGGCAGGTGCGCCACACCTGCGCCTGGTCTACGAAATCAGAGCCTTTAATGTGACTCTTGTCTTATGAATATCATGACTTTGACCTGCTGTAATCTTCTGTTTAAAAAAGCACTACCCTACTGAGCTCTTACAAAACCAAATGATACCAGAATAAAGTTGAACGTCAATGTAAGGTCACTTTCACACAAAAATAATTCAGTGGCAGTACTTTAGGCAGTTTTGGATGGCACCTGCATAGTCACTGCAGCTACGTGTGAACATATTGCATGCGGGTTTGTAAGTGTTAACCAATTGTAAGTGTTATCCATTAAAAGGACTGGAGGCTTGTTAGCTCGCAAAGCTAACATTAGCCAAACTCTGCGTTCGTTTTTCAGTTGTGGTACTTGGCCAAATCCAAGTCACAAGTGAATCACAAATGTTCTTTGTTTGGTTCTGATGGCTTTCACATCCACCCCAAACCAAACTCTGATCTGCCTAAAAGTAAACCAAGATCCCATTTGCTGGCAGACTAGAGTTCAGTTCTGTGAACTGCACCAGAGATTACTACAGCCCAAATGAAGTGAATGAAAACAAACCAGAGTTTGTGGTAGGTGTGAAAGCACCCTTATTCTAGTTGTGAAGCATTTCCAATGACTGTCTTCATTCTGGTGCTGTCCAACTCAAATTGTCTGTTTTTTCCTGCTTGATTTTTTGTTTTTATTCTTGTGTCTTTTGTACAGCTACTTCTGTTTCATTCTTCATTATTAAAATTAATTTGAAAAAACTATGGGAAAAAAATCACAGTGTTGTCACAATTCTGATATTTTAACTCTGATGCAAAGATTAGTTGGATTTTACTCATCACTGATGTGCTACCTTATATCTAATGAATCATGATCAGGATGTCAAAAAGGGAAAGGCCACGTTTTTGAGTTAAAAGTTTGCATAAACACGGAACAAAAATTCACTTACAAAAAAGTTTATTAATGAAGCTATAGCAAAAGCTTAAGCAGGAAGACATGTTCATTCAGTCACCTCTCACCTCTGATGTGGTTTTGTGTCAGTGGTGAGCAACACTGCAGCTCTTCAGGGGCAATTCTGGTCCCACTTCTGTTTCCCCTGTAGGTGATTAGAACACCTGGGTCCATTTTCTCTGTACTCAGCCACATGATTTTAAAATCACACATTTTAAATCATGCTATCAGTGTGTGTGTGTGTGTGTGTTTGGGGGGGGGGGGGTGTATGTGTTGGGGTGGAGTTTGAATCGGGGGTGGAGGGGGGATGGAGACTGTTTTTAACATGTATAGCACTTTGTGCTGCATTTCTGATGTATGAAAAGTGCTTTATAAATAAAGTTTGACAACACATCTTAAGGCTAAAAGTCGCTCCTAACTTGCAGATTTAGGAGAAACTCTCAAAAATAATGTGCGTTCCAGTCCTAAATTTAGGACACTCTTCATTTTCTCTCCTAAAAGTATTTCACAAAGCATTTTAGAGCTAAAACAAGCGCCTAAACCCCTGGGAAGTTGGAAGCAGTGGAGAGGACTCCAAAGCCACTAAGACCAATTCAGAAAGAATCTCAGCATGGCTGCTGTTGGCAACCCACCTCATGATCGCATGAAGATTTTGGAAAGATACAATAACACTGAGCTTCTGAAAAGGTACCGCCTCAATTGGGAGGTATAGTTATGGTCATAGAAGTAGTCAAAGCTAAAATCTTTGGGCATAGCGGGGTTCTCAGGTGTTGTGGGAGTTATTGGTGGAGCTCACGTCCGGATTACTGCACCATCTCAATATGCTGGAATTACATGCTATGTATAGAAAACTAAAATTAAGAGCAGTTGGATTATCTTACTACTGAAATGTCTCCCAGAAATAATTTAGTCATCTACAATTATGCACAATATCCAGCTGTTGAGTGAATCTCTGCAGTTTTTTTTTTTGTTGTTGCTAATTTATTAATTTATTTATTTTTTGTATGTGTATAGGGCCCATAAGACTACACGGGCAGTGGTTGAGCAGGGTATTAGGCAGCTGAAACGGAGGTTTCATGTGTTGCACGGTGAAGTGAGGCTGTCTCTGGGAAAGGTCTGCAAAATAATAATTGCCTGTGCTGTGATCCATAACATCTGTAAGGCCAGACATATCCCAGAACCTCCCGAGGACGGCCACAGCAGTGACGTGGATGATGAAGATGTTCACCCTCAGCAGGAGGAGAGTTTTGCTCTGACTTGGAATACTTACAGAGCTCACTTTACACAATTGCACTTTAGGTAATTTACAGTCAGTGTAATGGTGGCTGTATATGTAAACATTAAACACATGTCATAGTAAAGACACAAGATGTACAATTTATATTTATCAGCAAATTTATTTTTCAGATGCTCAATTCTGAGTCTGAGGAAGGAGAATTTTTTTTTTTTTTTTTCTTTGATGTTGCAGCACATCAATCTCGGTCTCCAATATCTTTTCCAGCAGGGGTGGTGTTGGCTAAGGAGCGGGGGGTGGGGTGGGGGGTGGGGGGGTAGGAGCCATATCAGGCTGAATGTGGGCCCGTGATGTTGAAGGCTGTGGCTCGTCTGTTGGCTCAGGGCTGCAGAAAGGAGAAATATTCATATCAGCCTTGTTTCTTATTACTTATTAGATTCTATTTTTCTATAAATATAGCCTATGCTAATAGCTGTGGCCACCTACCATAAATAAATGTTTTTTTTCTCAATGATATTTTTTCCTACCTTTTGAGTAGTTCTAGCTGAGACAATGAGCTATCAACACCCTCTTCCATGCCGGTGATACTGGTGTCAGACTTTCCCAACATGCTAAATACAGTGTCTGCCACCTGTGACAGCTGTTTTGCTGGCGACCCACCCCCTAAACAGCCAAACAAATGAGCATATGAAATTCTATGGCATTTATACAATTATTAATGTCATGTAAGAGATGTCAACAGCCACTCACCTGTGTGAAAATAACTTCTTTTGTGTGCTGCAGTCACCGCTCTTGCTTGAGACTGCAGCTCGTACCAGCGCTTCTCACACTGTTCACTTGTGCGCACAAAGAGAGCACAGCAGCAGGCTAATCCATTCATCACATCTGTCATCACCTTTGGTGATATATTCTCTTCTCATCATCCTCCTTGCAATAATGTACTCCATCATTTTAGGTCACGTTGAGAATAAAGACTAAAACAGAGAAATATGGAAATCCCGGGTAAATCCTTCAGACACTGAGTGACTTACATTTATTTAGCGAGTGTTTCTCTTAATTCTCTCTCTTTCTTCTCCCTCCATTTTCTTTCTGTTTTCTTTCAAATTTCATGAGATGAGAGAAGCCAGATATATACTCTATACCGGATGATGGGGCTGTTTGAGGCTTGAGAGATTAGAACTCGTCATTGCTTCACATTTTCAGCTGCCGTCAGGTTAAGTTTCCATTATGACAAACGTCTTTGCTCCCACATCAGATGTAACTTGACAGTGAATATAGATACAAATGTATATGCTGGTTCAGACGGTTACATTAAATAACGATTGCTGTGATTGTTTGTTGCATTGAAATGTGCCTGACACTCTGGATACCTGCCTCTGAGGGTTTGGTGACGTGTGCCTGTCTGTCAAATTACCACTGCACCAGGTGCACCTGTGCCAAGAAAAGACCAGGTTGGAGCAAGCAAGCTTTCAGCGTACCTTCAATGCAGCTACCTTCAAGACACCTCCCCCTGGTGCGCCACCATACCCCATCTTTGATTTGAAACATTTAAAACAGGTTGAATCAGGAAAAAAATTCTCATACAGCTTATTTCACTTCTTTACCTCTGCACGATTATAGTTAGTCAGTGTCAGTGAGTACAAGTGTTGCAATACTGAAAATTCCCCCAACTCCTACCAAAGAAAGACAAACAACAGACAGTATAAAAATAGAAAAGACTTATTTCTTTATTCAAGTCACTTCTACATGTCATATAAAAGGTTTCAGTTATTCCAGATTTCAGGTTGAAAAGAGTTATTTTACTTTTTTTTCCCAGAGCAGACTGTAAAACCAACCCTCTTTTATTAATGTGCTTATGAATTTTGATTTTTGATTTGATTTTTTTTAGTTCCTGATTTTTTTCTCTCTTAACCAGCATTGGCCACATTTGCAAAACCAGCCGAGTATGTGTTTTCAGTTTAGTTGCCTTGATATGAATGTAAAATAAAATATATATAAGAAGGTAAATTATGCCCCAGTGTTTTTTCTGTAACTTTGCCATCTGTAATATTTCAGGCTGCATTTCTATTCACACATCACTTATTGTGTCACTTAATGAACATGAAAGAAACAAATCACATTGTATGCATGCCAAGTTCAGTACTTAATTTTATATACCCATTAAGCATTTTAGAACATGGCCAAGCCATGATCAGATTGGGCCTGAGCCAGTCATCTATCCAGCACATAGACTGTATATTCAAATGGATGGTACCTCTCTGTCTCCTGCTGTTGAACTGAAGTGAAGCCAGAACATTTTCATGACAAGTGCAGATGAGATGGACAGAAGTGGATCATTAGTAATCGATTAGTTAGAAAAAGGTCAGGAAAACATATCTGTGAACCTTTACTGTATATTTTTTTATCTGTTTTTATGCCACTTTAACCATAATTTTCCTCAAAATTCCAATAAATTAATACCAAAAACAGGAGTTTCTGCATCTTAAAAACTGTAATTTGTGCCTGATAAATCCCACTAAAAATGCTGGTGCACTGTTAATTAACTAAGAGTTTATCAGACGTCATAATTCAAACAGCTAAAGACAAATGATTCATGTTTTTTTTGTTCTTTATTCTGAGTTACGGAGACACCAACTGTCACCCCAGCGCTCTCTCGCTCTTTCTTCCCCGTCTGTACATTATTTATTGCTTTTAGAGGCAAAATCAACACTTTTTATTTTAGGAAAACAAGGGTAGCCTTTTCTTGATAACCATTTCTATTTGTTATGATGACCCACGTAAAGTGGTCACTACAAACTGAACTGTTACGTTGGACTTTGTGGACCGTGGCAGTGTTTTGGGGCATGTTTTGTAATTCTGCTGTTGTGAGTGTTTCCGGTGTCATGGTGTACTCTTGAAGAGAAGCTGCAGTTACCTGGTAAAGTATGTGTGTGCAGTGTACAGCCTAGAGACACCGTGTTAATAATACGCAGATCAATGTGAGTGTACATGCTGTTGTGTGGGTGAACCCCTGTTTCTGCTCTGCCCAGTGAGCCTAATGTAGGGCCTTTTCCGGTGTGTGTGTAGCTTGGACGCTAATGCCTAAGCTAAGTCTTGTCTCTCATTCTTTCTTCAAACCTAAGCTCCCCACAATATTATCCTCTGATTATGTTCTGTCCTGCTGTAGAACAAGTTTGGAAAAATGTAGCCCGAAGCCAATTTTGATTGCAAACCCCTGGTTTAGAGTCAGGTTGAAAGGGACAGACAGCCAGTGTGTAAAGTGTGCACAGTCAAGCTACACAGACTGGTGTATTTATCGTTATTTAAAATAAAATTATTATCATTATTTTCTACTGATCAAATGATCTACAACCAGGTACTGTTCCACCAAAAACCACCAGCCTGGTGGAAGGGGACCTCCGAGTTAAGTGATGCTGCTTCGAGAGTCCAGGTCTGAGACATATGTATTTCACTTGTTTTTTGACTTTGACCCATATCCCATCACTTGAGAGGCAGGGTTTAAATAACATATTGATGCCAGGCAGCGAGGGAGTTCTAAACTACTTTAGCTTTGCTCTTAAGAAACTGTTGCTCAGTCCATCCTAATATACAGTTTATGATTGCGAACTATATTTCAGTATATATTTAGTGGTTCCTGTGGCTCGTCTTCCATAATGTCTGCTTTCATGATGATGTGGCACCCAGTTTTACGTCAGTTGTGCTTCCTGTCACAGGATGGTCATTTGTAGCTGATGATTATGGTGTCTGTCATTCATTACTCATCCCTCACAGTGCAAAGAGTTTGTCATATAAACTGTCCATGTGTCCTCATGTGGACTCTTCAGTAAACCATTTCAGCACATGGGCTTTGTTGTCCGTCACCCACTTAATGTTAGCTGTGGTCTTCTCTATAGCCTGCTCCATGGCCATGGTGGCAGAGCCAAAACCAACATGAAGGTTGTCTTCTTTGAATTTCTTTAGCTGGAGAGGAACACAAAAAGAAAAATGAGAACCACAGGGTATCTTCTTGTGTTTTCTTTTTCATCTGTCTGTCCTTAGTGAATTACAGTGTGTATTCTGAAGTGGCTGTGTGGGCTGAATACCTCCTGCAACTCAAACTCTGAGGAAAATCTTCGTGTGATTTCACGGATGAGACCAGCAAAGCCAAACGATCCTTTCCCGTACCTTTATAGATTTAAAAAGAACAGAGAAACATACCTCACCTCAGTAAAACATATTTTAGGAGTGACAGCAAATGATGGGGAAATGGAAAAGTAGCACGTTGACCATTTGCAAACAGGTGACAACGTGACGTCAGTGTAGCTATCTCCTCAGTAAGGAAAGTAGCTATTGGCTGTTCTAAAAGTCACTGGAAGTCACTAGAAAACATAATTGCCTAATTTGCATAACTAGTAATTTGCATGTAGCTGTAATAAAAGCTTCCGGAAAGGAATTATATCATGGGAGAGACAAAAGGTGACACTTCGAGAACTACTTGTTTGTAAGGGGTGATAAAGGGGAATGTTTCCTGGGGCCCAGAGTCTTAATATAGGGACCACTGAACATTTGTAAAGACAGGAAGTAATTGCATGTCTTGAAGTGTAAACGTTCCTCTCCTGAAATGGTCCTATTCTTGTTTCTTTAATGTTAAGACTGTGAATGGAATCACAGAATTCAACAGCAGGAACAATAAAACTTGGGTGTTGGGTGTGTTCCACTAATATGAATGTTCCCAGCACTAACCTAATTCCAGACATGCACATGTTAATTTTATCATTAGTTTGTCTCTGTTGTTCCATTTACTTTATTTTTGGACTTTTTCTTCCTTTATTTGAGGGCAGGGCAGTAGATCTAGTTAAAAGTGTGAAAATGGTAAGTGTGATATAACACACAATCCACTTTTAAACCAGACTGCTACTTCCAGGGTCTACAACATCTACACTGGGTGTGCAGAATAATTTATTAATAATAATTTCCTAAACTTTTATATTATATCAACATCTGAGGAGGGCTCCTTCACAAGTTAAAGGCATCTTGCCATTTTTGTGGGCAGGCTTGAATGTCAGCAAATAAACCACATGGACCAGCAAGAGCTGATAATTCATAAATGCCAAAACTCAATCCATTAATCCACATTTCAAACTACAACATAAAATAGACAACAAGACTGTTTATCTGAATCTCTGATAGCAGCATTATCAGCAGTCTCCACAATATGGATAATAACGAGGAGTAAAAGCCTGCTGTGTCAAGCATCTGTGTTTGCCATTTGATCCATCTATTCTGGATGCAGATATTTTTCTTTCTTGTATGTGAAGCACACAGTACTGGTTCTATGGTTCTTTATAACCTTGCACAGCAGCTGGATCTACCTGACTAAGGCAGATCCATCTTGCCAAGCTCTAATCCACAACCACTGTAAGTGGCACTGCCCAATAAGAGTCCTGTAGAGCAGGAAGAGCTGTGAGCTGTGAGCAAGACAACAGCAGACAGTTTCTACTCGCACAGGTTAGGATAAATGCTAACAGCTATAGTAGCAGTTCTACCAGACAACATTTCTTTATAAAATGAAGAAGAAACAACAGCAGTGTTTACAGATAAAAAATATATTTCCGCTATACTCCCAACATGGTTTGTCGACATTTTGTTCAACATTGTGGTTTATGTTTTGCATTTTATACCCCAGCAATAGTGCCCAGCTACTACATAATCCACTGGGCCTATAAAAAGCTTAAGTTACAGAACAATCTTCCAATCACCTGCTGGATATGCACCTGAAAGGTTCTGCCTTCTGGTTATTCTGCTTTATGTCTAATTTATATGTAAAAAAAAAAAAAAAAAAAAAAAGAAAAAAAAGAAAGAAAGAAACATTATTTGATAATGCCGAATGTTTTTTTAACCAAGTGTCCAAACAAAATAATTTGTGTCTTACTGCTGGAAGATGTAGCTCCATTTATCCCTGACAAAGTTCCAGGCCAGCGGCATCCCAACAACATTTCCAGCAATGTTCGAGATAGTTGAGGTGGCATCCTGTTTACGGATCTTAGTTGGGTCCAGGGTGTACTCCAGATACCTGGAGTCAACAAAAATATTAAGAAATGATTTCTGAAACATTGCCTAAAAACATCTGTTACAGAATATAACGCCTTTATTTTGATGCTCTTAAAAAAACAATCATAATTGTATCAATTAAACTCATTATATTTTGATACATAAAGTAATAAGAACATCAGACTGTGGAATCAGTTGAAGAACACACAAGCATGTGCCTTTCAATTGAGACCACTTTACTGACATTTTTGTTTATTTTGATGTAAGGGCTGTTCAATCTTGCTCAATTCTATTTTGGAATAACTTTACGGTCTCCCTTTAAATGTGATATACAGATACATGCTATTCATGTCTATCAAGTACTTAGTGTGTAAACAATGATAAGTGGTAATTTTCTGGCTATATGTTTGTTTTATGAAGGTGAAAGTTGATGCAAACATTATGTTCTTCAAATTTGACAGTATCAAGCTACTGGCAGATAAGGAGCATGGAATTTAACTGATGGACCAAGAAACAGCAACTTCACACACCCTTTAACATTATTACTTCATTTAGCAGAGGTGTGTGAACAACAGCACAACATTTATTTTATTGACTATAAAAACCCCAAGAACTGTAGTAAATGTTGAACAAAGCCCGGTTGATGCCAGCAGTTAGGTAACTGTTGATAACATATCCTTACGTGACTAGTGCAAAGGGTCAAAGGGCAGAAGACTGTTAGGTGGAACTGACAATTGTGTGGAGCTACAGAACATGAAACAAAACAATATTCATTCACAATAGAGCTGGGAGTTTCCAGCAACCTCAGGATTGCAAAACATATCCTAATAAAGAGAACACTTTGCAATATTTATCATGAGAGGCATAAATTGTGATGTTGATAATACCTATGGTCAAAGTCTTGACAATGTCCTTTTTTAAGTAAAAAACAAAGAAGGACTTAAAGGATCCTTTAGCATAAGACATTTAAAATCCAGGTTTTTAGAGATCTTGGGAGAATTTTAATTTTTGAAATGCATTAAATCCTGTAGTGTGATTTCTCCTTTCCCTTTTTGAGGTGCATTATGGAGGAAATCAGCGGTATATTTTAAATCTGCTGTCACAGTATTTGGGGTGTACTGATCCTGAAAAAAATTGAAATACACATATTTGCAAGAAGTAGGTGGTGATACATTAGCATATAGATTTTTTGAGCACAGGCCTAATTTACATCAAATCAAATCTGCAGAAAAAGTTGATATCACTGTAACTGTGTCTTAAAGGATTTTTTCAGTAGTTTTTAAGCTGACTTGAATTAGGTACTTGACAACAGTCAGCGAAGTGGCTGAAAGGGCTCCCAGCAGTGTTGCATCTATGAGGAGGACAAACTGAGACCACCATTAAGGTAAAATGCTGTTAATGGGCACAGCTATGTTGTCTAATTGTGTGTGTTTTAGGCAAAAAAGAGCTATGAAACTATACTGAGTCAAATGTACGACTGGCCGAAGAATTTCATGGTGGAATTTTTCCCTCCTACAGGTCTCATGTCTGGGGCTATTATATGCTGCAGTAAAAGGCCATGTATAATTCCATCATTGATTATTCACGCTAAACCTCGTCCTGAAGATTTTTCATCCCTCTGTGCACTCCACTCCATAAAGAAAGCCCCGTGAATCCACAGTAAAAGCAACTGCATCATAACTTGAATTAAAATCACTCATATTTGGTTCAGTATTAGCTTCCTCTGCAGTTGTCTGGAGTCCATCAAGAGGAATTACACATCTGCAAAGTCAATGCAGGAAGAAGAACACAGGCCCGTGCTGCTGAATATGTAGACTATAGACTTTACAGAGGAAAAAGAAAAAAAAAATCGAAATTTTTCACCCAATCAAACATTCAACCCAACATAGTTTCATGGCTTGTTTTTATGTACTGCACAACAACACAAATTAACTGTACCTGCCGACAGCAGTGTGACCCACTGGTTATCTTAAGTCATTCACCTCAAAGGGGCAACTCTGCTGAGAGCCTTTCAGCCAATTCACTAACTACTGTCAAGTACCTGGTACAATGCAACTAAAAAAAATCATAACTATGCCTTTAAAAGTTATTAAAAGGTCTGAAATTTTATTTTTAAAATGTTACAGAAAAGCCAATTAATTTCTAAATCTTGTGAAAATATTTGAAGGGGTTACCTTCCTTTCTTTTAGGTCAGTGAAAACATTTATGGGTTTTTAGGCCCAATGACAGCGTGCAGTTTGTCACGTTTAGAAAATAGGTCAGCAGTTTATTCTGTAATCCTGCAAACAGTCACATTAAAGTCTTTAGAGTTGGTAATACGACTCACCCTACTAATCTGGATTGTGCAGACACATACCTGTTTAAAAGCCAAGGTGCTTTTGTGCAGGCCAAAGCACTCCTCAGTCTAGAAGCTTCTGATGCCAGAGTGGTATTTTTGAACATTTCCCAGGCAAAGTCCCATTCTTCCACTCCGCCATAAGCTATGGCACTGCAGTATACAGTGCTCTTTAGGTTTGGATGGATGCTGGTAAACACACAGCAGATGAAAACATTAAAACTATAAACACGCAGGTTCATTATGTCTATACAGCAAGACTAATGGTTATTAGTTTGTTGTGCCAACTTGACAGGGGTCCAGCAGCCAACTTAGTGAAATAACAAAGTCTTTAAAACATTCAGTGATAATTGGGCTTGCTGCTCAGCACTCACGGGTTGTGTTGTGGATTTTCCATCCAGCGTCTGAACCAGCCTCTCACCAGCTCTCGGCAGCCAGCCACATTTGTTCTGCAGCCGACTCCAATAGCATTAACCTCATTATACCTGAACACAGATACATTTTTTTTTAGAAAGTAAGGTTATTAAGCGCCTGTGAAGGGTTAGAAAATGAACATTTTTCATTTATGGCTTAAAGCGACAACATTCAAATTTTAGCACTGTGGCCACATCATCAGGTTCACCAACAGCTTGCCATCAGGGTCCAGAGTATTATTCAATTCAGTAAATGTGAGGTAGGGAAACATTTTTTGTAGTTTTAAGGAGATGGTTTTGTCATTAAATCCTTACACCTGTCAATGAAACCCCCAAAATATTGTGTTTTAAACAGTTATAGCAGGACTGACTTCACATCCTACCTGTATGACAGACTTTAAGCTAATGTAGACTAATATTCAGCTGTGGAGCTGAGATTACTAGAAAAAAGGAGGGCAAATATATTTCTGGACCTCCATAATTTGTCACAACCATGATTTATGTTTTTTTTTTATTCTTTAGTTCCTTTGTCTCTTCAACTCCAACTCTCCAAAAATCAACAGAAAGGACATAATCTAACATAAATTCTCATTTTTAATTTGATGAAGCCCAACTTAATAGCAGTTCAACTATGCTGCTGTATTATTTAAGATTAGTCCTCTCGTCCTTATAATAATTATAGTTAATGTTAATATTGTAACAATCTCTCTTTCCATGGTGACCATAGATTATGCCCCCGTAATTGGCATTGCCATGGTGCTGTAAACAAATGGCTGCCTATCTGGTAGCTCTTCAGTTTCTAGCTCTTTTTGTAGATATTTAGATATTTAGATATTCAAATTACTTTTAAAGAGCTTTAATTTTTTTTATCTTTAAAACCTTTCTGCTCTTCTTAGGAAGAATTTTCCTGTTTTGTTTTGTTTTATACATATCCCGTGAATATTTTTATTCCCATTTCCCTGAACAATACCTTTACAATCATGCAAAAAAGAGGATCTTCATGAAAACCAGATGGCAAATCTCAAGGAAAAGTTCAGGAACTGGATGTCCATGAATTTGTCACTATCATCAAATAATGTGCCTTGTGCAAATGTAGCTGATAACTGTGGTGTAGAGCTTGATATGAAAGGGAAAGGCTGATAAAAGCACCAGAAAATATCTAAAAGTCTATAATTGGGCTGTTTTGCCTAATGTGCATTTAGCTGACAGTATGTAGTCTGGTTAAGTAACTATTGTCTGTACTTTTGTTGGCACCTGTGTATGGATCTGTGTGAGCTTCTACCTGTATAACTCTATGCAAAGCACACCAGAGAAATCAGGCTCAGAGGCGGGTGTGAAGTTCCTGTTGTTATGGCAGTAACTTAAACACAGGAGACTTATGTTGAGGGTAACAGTCCAAATTAAATGATGGATGGTAATGTAGTACCCCATTCGTTGTAAAGTCAGTTCTTGTGCTGGAGAAAAAAACATCCATGGGCATAAAACATCTTACTGGTCAGTGTGTCCTGCAGGAACTTTGCTCCAGTTGTCTGTGATTGTCTTGAAGTGCTCGAAAAGTGGTTGGATTTGTTTCTTGAGGTAGGCCTGAAATTCAAATAATGAAGGTTCAGTCATTTCATATTTTACATTTGTACAATTCAAGTCCAGAATTACTTTTACTTAGACAGGGAGTTTACTTTGTTCAAATTCTGATGGTAAAATAATCAATTCCTATAAATTCCTTTGGGTTGTTTCATGTTCACACAGCAGAGGGCTGAGGCAAACAACAGCAGGGGGCTGTCTTAACATTTTAAAGCTTTGTCCACATATAGGCAGGTATCTTTAAAAAACTGTTAGCACATAAAGTACTTTTCAGGTCTCTTAAAAATGGTTTAAAATGTCTTCCTCTGTGCTGGCCTCTCCTCTCCCCGTCACTCTGCGACATTATCGCTGTTGTTAGCCATTGTTGCATTTGGACATTGCTAAACTGTTGCTGGTTTAAAGTGAGTATAACTGGACCATTTACAAGCTTACACAGAATTTCTGTGAATCCTTCACTATGATGCTGCTAAGTACACACTTCAATGATGCAAACCCTGCTGATGTTTTTGCTGTAACCTGGAGTTATTGTTTCAAACATGACCATTGTTGACTAGTGACCCATGGCAACCTATGTCTGTGGTTGCCATGGTTGCAACAGTTGCTGAAACCAACGGGAAACTTTTCAATAACAGGATTAAATCAAGATGATCAGATATGTATCAAAATTACCTAAGTAAAGAAAAATATTTACTCCAAACGCGTGCTATTATCAGTTAACATAGCTACACGTTCACCACAGCACCAGAAGGACATTTTGGTAGAAAGATATGAAAATAAAACAGCTCTTGCACTATAAATTAAAAAAGGTGCATATCAATAAAACAACATGGATGGCCCGGTGGTGCATCAGGTGGTGTAAGGAGGTTGCTGGTTCAGTGCCTATATCAGTCAGGGCCTTTCTGAGTGGATTTTCCACAAACTCCCTGTGTATGCCTGGGTTCTGTCGGGGCACTCCAGTCTTCCACAGACCAAAAAAGGCTCATTAGGTTGATTGGTGACTCCAGATTGTCCTTAGAGTGTGAGAGTGAATAGTACTCTGTCTCTCTATGTGGTCCTGTTGGCCGACGGTTCAGGGTGTACCCCACCTCTCACCCAATGTAAGCTAGGTTAGGCTCCACCCCCTGTGACTGAGACAAGTTGTATAGATAATGTTCCCTCTGAAAGACAGTTCAGTACTCTTCTCAGCCATTGTTGTTTACAAAAAGTGGACATCAGGAGTATGATCTCTTCCTGATTTTGATCAATCAGCAAGGGTAAAGTGACAGGGTTACACTGATTACACACTAAATATTGATTCTTTAAGCCACATAGAGTCAATGAAGACTTAACACCAAAACAGGTCAGAAGACTTTATTGAACTGTAGATTGTTATCAACATAACCCCCCTTATTAACCATTCACCTTACCCACAATAACATTTACAAGGCCTTACAGTTCGGTTTTCGCCCCGTCACAGCACCGAAACAGCAATTATCAAAATCACCAATGACTTCCTCATTGCAGCTGATTCTGGTTCACTCTCTGCCCTCATCGTTCTTGACCTGAGTGTGGCCTTTGACCCCATTTCTTACCCCATCCTCCTCGGTCAACTCTCCTCTATTGGTATCACCCACACCCCCCTCAGTTGGTTTCACTCATACCTCACAGTCCGCACTCAGTTCATTCAGCTACAATCTTTCCATTCAGACACCTCTCCAGTCACTACAGGTGTGCCCCAGGGCTCCCTAATGGGGCCCCTCCTCTTCATCACCTACCTCCTCCCACTCTGCCATATTTTTCATAAATTTAATATTCATTTCAACTGCTTCATGGATGACACCCAGATCTACCTCTCCTGCAAACCAACCTCCACACCCCAACCCCCTCCCTTATCTCCTGCTTGTATGATATCAAATCCTGGTTCACCTCCAATTTCCTCAAACTAAACTGTGATAAAACCGAGCTCCTTCTCATCGGCACCAAACAACAACCCACCAAACGACAACTCCCAAGTTTCCCTTCTCCTCAGGTTAAGAGTCTGGGTGTCATCCTCGACATTAATCATCATTCCTCTCCAGATTATAGTCATTCTAGATATTTATGTTATATTACATTGACCTCTCTATCCATGCTTGTATTAATTATACCTACATAGTAACTATCTTTACAGCCATATTAACACAAGGACACTCCTTTAAATGAGATGCCACAGCTCAGGAGGCTAACCTTTAATACATTTATATTTAACAAATATGGTTCTGTACCTACAAAGATTTATTGATTGAGTTTATATTCAGCATAGACAAATGACAAATAGACAAATCACGATCAGAAACTTTTAGTTTTAGTCCCCTTGTCTCTGACTGGATGATAAATCTCTGGATGTATGTATATGGATATGCAAATATTTTTATTATATGTATATCTGCATATATGTTTATCTACAAAATGATGAGTATTGTGTCAGCCTGCTCTATTGTAAAGTGCCTTGAGGTAACACTTCTTATGATTTGGCATTGTACAAATAAGGATTGATTGTCCGAAGGGCTAATGATGAGACCACTTCCTTTATGTTATCTCAGTGTTGTTCAGAATCAGAATGGCCTTATTGTCATTATACAGAATGTACAATGAGATTGGAGAGCTTCTCCTGTTCAGTGCAATAGATAGATAGTTAAGTTAAGAAAAAAAGTAATGCAAAAAAAGTGCAAAATATAATTAATATAAAAGGTTGTAAGAAAACTTTAAATGTACAAGATATATACAAGATGAAATAAAAATTGAAGCCCTATGTACAATGTACAATATGAGGTATAGGATAAATATTAAGAATGAAAATAGTCCAATTTCTAGCTCTCAGTATTTCTATTGTATGTGGAAATGTATTGCACAGGGCAGCTGAGTATATACTGAGTACTTATAGTGCATATGGTAGTTAGTATTTACAGATAATTCTATTTCACACATGACTGTACTGCATGGGATAAATAAATACAAATATTGAGGTAGTTTTTTTTTTTTTTTTTTTTCCACCAGAATTTGATTGCTGTGTTGAAATAAGACCATAGCCATAACACCCACTTATTTCAGAGCAACTTTCCAAGCAGTCTGGATGTCAAAGCATCTTGATTATCTGAGTAGGAAGTCAAAGCTATTGAAGTTACAAACCTGTAATGCTCCATAAACCTCAGTGCGGTCGAACATGAGGATGTAGTAGTTCAGATTTCCCAGAGCTGACGCCCAGGGGGTGTAGTCCCTTTCTCTGTACAGGTATTTGGTCGTTTCCAGAGCCAGTGTTGTGTTGACTATTTTGGCTCTGCACAAACAGGGTAAAACCCAGAGTTAGTATACTGGCTACAGTGATAAATCAGCACTATACGATGGCCTCAAGGTCTGGGTTGTTTTTACCGTGCCAGGTTGAATGCATCATCTATGATCTGTGCTCGGTTGATGATCGACAAAGCCTGAAAAACATTACAAACACACATACATGCAGAATTTATGACTGATAATCAAATGAGAGCACTGAAGTAGGCAGGAAAATACAAATCATTCATAGATTGGATGGAATTCATTACCACTGGAGATCATTCAGGCAAATACCAAGGAAAGGTTTAAATCTCTGTTGAAACAGTACCTAATAACATTTAATGATTAGCAATAAATGTTATGAAATGTATTTTCACCTCTTTTTTTTCCCTTGGAGTTTATTGTGTGTGTAAATGACGGGTGACAGTAAGTTTGATGTGCTAAATTGTATTTATAACCTCCTTACTGCACCATGTTTGCAAATGAAAGACCATTTTTGTTTACTTCTTTACGTATATGTTTGTATACTTTATGAGGAGCTGTGTATTTTTTGTTGTTGACTTTGCTTGTTTGTGTTGTGTGTATTTTGTCTGACTTTGTGTGTTGGACCCCAGGAAGAATAGCCAATGCTTTTGCTAGTGCTAATGGGGATCTTAATAAAGAAAGAAAGAAAGAAAGAAAGAAAGAAAGAAAGAAAGAAAGAAAGAAACAAGTCATTTAAATTTAAAGGTGTTATAGCATTTCATAGATTTTAAGTCAATTAGAATGAACAAATAACAGATTCATAGGCCCTCAGTGTTCAGTTCAGAAAGAACAAAATCAAGTAAAATACTGCAATTGTAACCACATTCACACACTGATGAGGAAACTGTGGAAACTGTCCAGCAGTATTAAGTCAATTCAAGCATATCCACACACTGCTGATGAGATAACCCCTTGGGTAGCTAGGGCTTCATCGTCTTGCCCAAGGACACATCAACATGTGGACTGCAGAAGGTCAAGCATCCATTTAAAGGTTCCATGTCATGACATGTTTGACTGATTTTATTGTCTTCAGTGTCACTGAAGGAAGAATTTGATCTAAACTGTCTCTGTAGAGGATCACGAGCAGCTCTTTTTCCCCTTCCCTTTGAAACATGCTTAGATCTGAGGGGACACTGGCCCAAAAAAATATGTTTACCTATCAGCGTCTCATAACAGAAACCACATGAGAGATCACTCATCATATGCGCCCCCTGCTTGCTCTTTATGAAGCCTCAATGGGACAATCACTTTTCAGCTAATCAGAGCTCAGTTTAAAGACTGTGTTCTTATTGGATCCTCTACCAAAGTGTTTGTGCTTGTTATATCTTAATTAGCCTAGTTATTATGTATGCTGCACAGGTTATGTGCAGCTTAAAGAGGAAGAGAGGGAGGAGTAAAAATTCTTTCGCTACAGTCTCATCCAAGTTTCATAAAAAAGAGATTTAATATTTTACTCCACTGAAAGCAAAATTCAGCTGAAATTATCATTTTCCCTCTGAATTACACAATTTGAAAACTACTGTTGTAGTCATCTCTTGAAATGAACTGAGACTTGAAGATGTAAAATGGTGCAGTATTGAGCTGCTTTAAAACAAGAAATTGACACTCGAACGAAGAGGAAGTCTAACCCGGAAGACTTTTAGTGCTAATCGTGGCTTTACTCAGATAACAATGTAATTGACATCTATTAGCCACAGATAAACTGGATTTTGTTAATCAGATAGTGACAGACAGTTAAAGCCAAAGGACTCTGAGTTTCAGGATGATCAAACAAATCTTAAGACAGGCCATGCAGGAATTTCCCTGCCACCACCCCTGCTTGAATGCTCTATTGTCTTGTGTTGAAATATGCCTTAGTATGTTTTTCTTTCACCTGTTTCTATATTTACTCCAATCCCACCCAGTATTAGAACAAGCATTAATAGAAACTATGACTACATGAACTGAAAACTCTGACTGGAGTAAAATCTTGTGGCTTACCTGATGGTTTGTGTTGAGTAGAGAGAGAAGACGGACCCAGTTGTCTTGATCATAGTTCACCCGGAAATATCCTGAAACATTTGTGTTCAGCAGGACCCATTCTTGTCCTGAAACTCTCATTTCACTGTGGGTGTCTGAGGAGAGAAATATGACAATAGGTCAGCATACTTTTTGTTTGTGTGAAAAAGCAGGTGAGTGTCTTCAGGCATACCCGTCTGTTGAAGAAGCCAGTACTGCTGTTGCTCGACGCCCGTCTTCATCCATTTGATTGGGACAAACCAGATGTAACTTGAAGCAAAGCAGAGATAGAAGACAACCTTGAGGAAAATATGAGGCAGTCCTGCTTTGCATGAAGGACTGAGTGAAATGTAGTTCGGCCTGATATAGCTCGCAGAGTTCACTGAAATTGGCCAGAGATGACAGTGGTACAAAAGAAGAGGACAGCGAAATAAATTCAAACAGCAGCAAAAAGAAACCCACAGCAAGACCTGAACCATCAACAAATTAATGATAATGTTATTCCTGCACTTCAGCTTACTTGGGGCTATTTTTTATTTGTATTTTACACTTAATCAGATATATATGTATCTGTGTATAGTACTGAAACCTCCTACACTGTAAAAAACTTACATTTTACAGTAAGTTACTGTAAACATCTAGCAATATAGCTCTATTTAATTTACAGCATTATTACTGATTGTTTTCTGCTGTAATTTCATTCAGGGCATCATTAGTCATTCAATTTACATCATAATACCTGTATTTTCAAAAATAGCACCCTTACAGTTTTTTCATTTACAGCATCATTGCTGTATTTTATTGTACAACTTTTAATGTATTTTAAATTACAGTGAACATGCTGTATTCTCGTTTGTATTGCTATATCATTAACTGTCTTACTGATCATTTTTTTAACAAGATATAACTTCATAAAAACAATAAACATATAGAAGTGTGGTCAGACAAAATCTGTAACCCTGGGTCTATTTTTGTTGATTGTGCACCAAGTTTACAATTATATTATTAGGTTTAAATAGAAGATAATCACTTGCAAAGGAGTGTGTTTATCTGGCATAAGAAGTGGTCAGATGCTAAGTCGATCTACTTTTGTCAGTATGGTGTGAAAACAAGCACTAAAACATAATCAGGAGGCTGTTTTGAAGTTTAATATAAAGGGTTTTACTACTTTACTTTCAGGGGCAGTGATTTCAGACATGTTTCTATTTTTGTGTCCTTATGATTAAAGGAACAATAAGAATTAAATTTAATTACCACTAGTCAACATCAAACTTCAAGGTAAAGTAAAACTCATTCCTACTTGAACTCAGATGGCCTGTCCACCACAGAGTCTGGATCCAACAGGAAGTGCTTCTGGGTGATACGTCCTGTCCGGGTGTCAACAGTGACCACCGGGAAGCCCATCTGAAGAGTCCAGCGGTTCATGATGTCGTGGACGGTGTGAGGAATCTGCAGACCTGGAGTGTTTTCAACAGCCTAATAAAAAAAAAATGAGAGCAATTCAAAGGAAAACACACACTCAAGCTGTCAGATATCATCATACACAGCACATGTGTGACTGTGAAGGTCATCCGGTGAACAGACCTGCTGCAGATGGTCCCATAAATCTGTATACACTGTGTTTCCAAAGGCGAATGTGTTCAGGTACGACTGGGAGGAGAGAGCACAAATAAGAAGTTGTTAAAGCATCAGTCAGCACCCATTTATTATCTTTTCCTTTACTGTTCACCTGAGAATCAAAATTCCATCTGTTCATCCATCCATTATATACGCAGAGTGGGCGAGAGTGGGGGTTGGGGGTTGAACAGTGACAGGGGTTTTAAAAATATAAATTCATCCTTCACATCTAGTCCAAGTATTTTTGAGGCCCTTCTTCCTCTCCTTTTCCACCCACTCTTGTGCATTTCCTGATGACTGGCAGTAGTCAGTCAACATTTTTAAATGTTATTAAAATATAATTATCTGTTTGAATGCTTTTTATGAACCTGTGTTGTGATTTTTTTGCGTAATGTAGCGGCAAAAGCAGTTTTATCATCATACCTATTCCAAACCCTGTCTAACAGCTGTGACCGTTTAACTTTAGTCTATGTTAGCTGGTGTTAGCAGGCATGTTGAAGATTGTTTTTTGTTGATATTAAATTCCAAGACATAACATTCACAGGCACACTGCCGGGGTCACCAGTTAAGACAGCCACTTGTGAAACAGTAACACCATGTCCCAAACTGAGGCAGCATTTGTATTATTAGAGTGTTTTTAAAGCAGTGAGGGAGCAACGGGAAATATACGTTGGCTGCAACAGTAATAATGTTGCATGGTGCAACCTCTCCTGGAGAAGAGGTGGGCGCAGAGTGAGACATTTCCTAAAAATGGGCCTTAAAGGGATAGTTCAGTTTTTTTTGAAGTGGGGTTGTATGAGCTCCATATGGCCACTTAGAACATTAGATACAGTAGAAAGTTCTCTCCTCTCCCTCAGTAAGCCACAGTCTGCAAGATTCTGTGAAGAAGAAATAGACCCTAACAGGAAAGTACCGTAATACGTAATACCTCAATTTAAGAGTGTGCTACATATGAGTGTTTTTAGGTGCATTAACATTTCGGAAATATAAAGTTTATCTGATCCTAAGCCAACTCACGTCATGTATCCCTCCATGCAGCGCTGCTACGATGCTGAATCACTCCGCCTCCCTCTCAGCTGATCTAAACATACAAGCTAGTGGCTCCAGATGCCGGTTGTGGCTTCATGTAACTTTTTTCAAGTATCGTAATTCTTTTCTTTTTACTCTAAGAAGCATGAGGATGAGACAATGCAGGAAATTAAACAAGGGATGGTTATGATCCAATGAAGTCCCATTCACTTTGGAGTCAAGAGGATACCTGTATGAACCAGAGTTATCAGAAGAAGAGCTACTGAAGATGGAGGCCGAATGGACAGAAAGGAATCCAGAGAAGAAATCCATGGACACTGGACATCAAGATAGAGTTGGAAGTGGTGCGACTGTAAGAACTAGCCAGAGGAAACAGGTGATACGGACGGCGGTATTACTCATCAAACAGACTTCCCTGCTCTTCTGGATCCTGGAGTTTTGTGGACATTCTTCAATTTCACGAAGATAAAAACTTCCCAAACCTGAAGGACCTAATGACAGCTTCTGCTCAAAGTAAGTAATAATGATATGTCAAAAACAAACAAGCAGAGAAGAGGAGGCTGTTTGTTTGTCATAACAGTGCAGACTACTTGTGTCTGTGTCTTTCTCACAAAGACACACACACACGCAACGATTACTGTGTATTAGCCTCTAATATACATAGAGATGTATAGATATGTACACACAACCTGTCAGGTTACAGGTAACGAGAGATGCATTTGCTATACGATGACCGCATGCCCGTGTTACGCAGAGGCATACGCTGAAAGCTGAGTTCTCCATGATGCACATCTGTTTCTGCATCAAGGGAAGCATCACAAAAACCCATCTCAGAAATATTTGTCATACAATGTGCTTCCAATTAGTCTACAACAGGCATCTGAAGCTGCTAGCTTGTTCTGTTTACAACAGCTGAGAGTGAGCTGGAGTGATCTAGCAGAGGGATACATGACATGACTTTGCTTAGGTCCGGATAAACTTTATATTTCCGAAAGGTTAAAGTACTTAAAAACATTCATATGTAGCGTGCTCTTAAACTGGGGTATTTCTTTTTGATTTGAGTTTTTGTAGTCGGAGAAAATACCCTTTGTTCTTGGTATGGTACTTTCCTGTTAGCGGCTATTTTTTCGTCACAGACTCTTACAGACTGTGGTTTACTGAGGGAGAGGAGAGAACTTTCTACTGCATCTAATGTACTTAGTGGTCCAATGAAGCTCATACAACCCCACTCCAAAAAAACTGAACTATCCCTTTAAGTATGTAGACAGAAGGTAAAAATGCATTAAAAAGCTGAACATAGCCTGAGTCATAAATCAGCATGAGAGGGTGAGGACTGACATGAGTGTATATCATCTAAAACAGCAGCTTCTGTAAAAGGGCACATGGGTATAGCTGCCCCCTACAGTTATCTTTTTAATACAAAACAGTAGATATTTAAACGTGTGATGTATGTTTTCCTTACAAGAGTGTTGTTTTGGCAGCTGGGCAGGGTTACTTTGGGCTGTGTTGGTGACGACCACTGTGATATCTTTTCATTGGGCTCAAAAACTTATGGGAGCTGCCGTTTTTCTCCTTGCAATCGAATAAACTTCTCCTCTAACATTAGTTTTTTTTTATCCATCCTGTCCGGTCACCTTTTTCCATTTTTCACTGGTCGAAGACGATGATGTCATCAGCCCTCCCCACCTGCATCTTATATGCTGATTACTTCCTGTTGCTTTCACACTTCAGTTCACCAAGACTGTACATATATAAAATACTGGGGTAGGCAAGAAAATTACCCGTTTCAGCATGTATGCATATGTGGGGCTGTGATATGCCATGCTTTCCTGCACTGATGAAGTGAAATAGCGAAACAGCGTTTCAGAATCAATACAATCAATTTGAGGTATATTGATTTTCTTTGCAGCTTTTTTGCTGGAATGCACTGTGAATAGGAGCAAATACTTTGTCAACGCTGTGTATCTAATGGTTCTTTTCCACGGAGCAGTCCAGGTCACTTTGACAAAAAATGTACCCAAGTATCTGATCCATGTCATCCCACTTTTTGGCCTCCCTCTTGAAGGGTTCCAAGCATATCAAGTCTTTTACAAAGAGGAAACCTAAATCACTGCTGCTACTTTTGCTATAAAATGACTGCATTCAACAACACTGGATGGAGAAGGCATGATCCCCACCCTCCAGGTTACACCCCCCGCCCTTAAATGAGGGTACAGCTGGCAGTTGAAACACAAAGTGAGATTCAGGGTTCAGCACTCCAAACCATACCAAACTGTACTGAACCAAACCAGACAACAAGGTGGAAACACCTTAAATGCCCCTGTGTGGTTGTCCCAGTCGGAGTCAAGCTCTGCCCCTGGGCAGGTGGTGGCATGTTTAACCCTTTAATGCCTGAAAACACAAATTATAGCCAGAAAATTCTCTTTTTTAGGAGCTGAATGTTTATTTCACTTTCTACTGAAAGCCTAAACAATCACTTGAGGACATTTTATCTTTTTTCTGATTGTATTCATAAGTTTTTTTTAGTAATTTGTTGATCATACTGATTAGATAGAGGAATCATAATAGTATGTATCAATTATGATACAACAGGCGTTAAAGGGTTTAACGCAACATAATAATCTTATCAGTCAGGATGCCTATCAGAAACACAAGAAGCTGTGCATCAGTCAGTCTCAGGTAAAGACAAATACAATGCTTGTATTATGATTTGTCTAATCCACCCACTCTTCCAGACCACACATCACACTGTTAAATCTTGAAGTGAAGACACCTTAAAATACTCACACTGAGTCCTCTGGCAAACACCGGCTCTGAGAGAAACTCTGACAGCATTCTGACAACGGCCGCCCCCTGAAAACAACAAACACAGGAATCAAGAGAGTTCAATTTAGGGTCTTGACAGAAAAAGGTCTCATCTCCATCCAAAAGAAGAATGAAAACAAGATTTTCTTCCCTGAAACTGCAGCTCAACTGTTCATAGAAAATGACAACCAGGCTGTGAGACCGCAGACAGCAGGTGATAATGTCAGAAGGTTGACTACAAAAATGGAAAGTTACTGCCTACACGGGAAGTAACCGCTAACGGGGGCATGTCTGGAATTGGCTGTTAATATCCTCTCCTTAAAGAGCAACGTGCAGGTTAAATTTTGTTTGGACTTAATAAAAAAACCTTAACTGTTACTGTCTGTTATAAAAGGTAATTACTGATTTTAAATGTTGATTTTTTTTTTAAATTGAAAAAGACATAGTTTAAACTTTACAGTAGCCATGTTCAGTTGGACCCCTGTAAGCAGGCTTTTTTAATACAGTACATCATTTTGTGTCACTAAAGGAGCTCATGTTCTCAGATTCTAATTCTGGCTATGATCAATGTACGGTTGTAGTTTTTTAGTCTTGGCACTAATTTTATGTGATATTTATATTTTTCTAAAACTCTTTCTCTTCATTCAACCTCTTGACAAGATGGGTCAGTGATTTGCTTGTGTCCATTTTATACATTCCAGTTTGAAAGGACATAAAGTTTTCCACAACAGGCAAAAGACTAAGCTGCTAGTTTGTCCATCTACTCTGTTATTGTGTTAATAAATACTGGCAGCCAAAGCTTTGCTGAGGTGAAGTCTTGATAAATCATGATAACCATTCTGCTGTAGAGACTATCAGATTTTAGTGAAGAAATCTTAAATCAGCTCTGAAGTGTGATCCATAAAAAACATGCATATCTGGCCATCTGGCAGAACTGTGCACCTCTATGCAGTGCTTTAAATATGCTTCTATTGGGCTAGGATTTGCACTTTCAGCAACACCACAGTGCAGACGGATGCTGTGCAGACTATTTGGTCACACTTGTGGCTCCCAACTCTATTTTCTCAGAGGATGCTGATTGGGTAGTGCCCTACAGGCCAATTCAATCATTCTAGCTTGAAGCAATAAAAATCTGCCTGATTACAGGCCCTGAATCAGGAGGATCCAGCTTTACAACAACATTATGCAGCAGGAATCATCAGAATTCTGCACAGGCCTAGGAGGAGCCCTTCCCTTTAAGGAAGAGTCATTTTGTCCATAGGCTGAGAAAATGATGTTGCTTGAGAAGATTGAACTGATTAACCCTTGTACTCTATACACACTCTGCGCTAGGGTCGGTTTTGACAATTATCTTTCATGCATTTCTTTCCCCTATCTCTTGGTTACCTTGTCAGGCTTCATTATCCATAAAATATTGGTTTAATTTCTTTTGGTGTGGGCCTTTGGGCTTTGCTTTGTGTGTATACTCCTTGATTCCAAAAAAATATGTAAAATGGACCTCAAGACAATCATATAAATGAATAAGAGGTTGTACTGTCACCTCACTGTTATTACTCGGGGATGTTAAAGCACATATTGTAAAAGCTTATGTATATACATTTTCCATTCTAAAATTATCATTAGCTATAGTAACATCGAAGGTGTGACGGGTCAATTTCTACCCATATAAATTTATTGAAAGAAAAAAGGCAAAACAGTATTTTTTTAGCAAGAGAACTTTATGAGCATGGATATTTATTAACATTTATGGCATTTAACTTCACAATGCACCATGATTTCAGTTTTTGGCTCTAATTATTGCTTTGTAGTATCAATTTTAAGGGTCAAAACCGGCCCTAATAACACATGTGACACTATTTCAATAGAGCACTTAAAATTTATTAGGGTTTTTTTGCTGTCCAAATGGAGGTTCCTGATAAAGTCAAAAGCCTTGATGGTATAAACAAAAATCAAGTGGTTCTTTTATGCATTCAAAACCTAAAACGGGTCGGGACTGATTCTCACACAGTAAGTTTGATGACCACAAAAGGAGAAATTACTGAAATGAAGGCAACCATATCACGTCTTTCTCAGCTAGCCACATTCTGCTGCATGTTACTCTCAATAAATAAATAAAATAATAAATGCATTAAAAATGAATGGAAAAGGTGTTTAGATCTAATGATCACTAAGGGTGGACGATAAACCACATTTTCGTCATCACCTGGATATAAAAAATTTACAATGAACCCATCGCAAAGGACGCCTGTGTGGTGTTAATAAATAAATAGATTCACACCTATAAATGATGTCCCTATCTGCTGTGTTCCTCTCCTGTGTGCTGCATTCTGTGTCTTTATTGACAGGAGAGAGACAGTGGATAGGCTTGTGAAAGGGGGAGAGAGAGTAGGGGAAGACACTCTGCAAACAGGTCACAGGTGGGATTCGAACCTGGACCGGCAGAAGCAAGTACATGGGTTTCCTGGTTGCTAACCACTCCGTCAAACCAGCACCATTTTATTAGGAATTTACTGTAATTGTTATTATTATAACTGGAATTGTTAATATGTTAGTTTTGTTAGAATTTGTAATGACAGCCTTTGCCAATAATACCGTATCAGTAAACTATTTGGCCTGAATTAAGAGAGAGGACGCCTCTTTGCATCTTTCCCTAACTCCCTAAATGTGTTGTATGGTAAAAGTGTGTTGGGCAGCTGACCTTGCTGTAGGAAATGGTGTTGAACATCTCGCTGATCTGTGAGGGTTGGTTGACCTCATCTTCTTTGCGCGTGAGCGGGTGAGAGGAGGCCAGGGCGTCCACAGCAAACACCTTGTGCACATCATACAGGACGATCTGGTCTTTCTGCAGCCAGACAGAAAGGAAAAGACAAATATTAGTCATTTAAAGATAACATTCTCATCTGTCTCATACGTCATGGCTCTATGTGTTTTATGGTTAACATAAACAGTCTTATATGGACTCACTGACCATTTTATTAGGTACCCCTGTTCAGCTGCTCATGGTCAAAACATTTGTTTAATTCAGGCATCAGAGTGGGAGGGGAAGGTGATGTAAGTGATTTAATCTGACATGGTTGCCAGTCTCTGACATGTTGGTCTGAATATTTCAGAAACCAGCAGTTTGTAAGATCTATGCCATAAAGAATCAAGGCAGTTCAGAAAGAAAAAGGGGGTCCAACCTGGTACTGGCAAGCTGTATCTAAAAAAGTGTCTGGTGAGTGAATGTTCATCTTCTTATTCAACCCATCTGTCACAACATCAGTCAGCCATGTTGGCTCAGAGCAGGTCTCACATTGTTAATAATTTACCTGTTCATCATACCTGTATTTTTCGGACATTTCTATTTTAAAAAAGTGTTTTTCTCTTCATACTGACGCTCTTAAGTTAAATGTCGGTATCTTACGATGTTCCAGGTGGGTTCAGCGTGGTCGGCCCCAAGGAACTCCACATATGACGCAAAGCCCTCATTCAACCACAAGTCATTCCACCACCTCAGAGTCACCAAGTTTCCAAACCACTGAAATCACAAAACAGAAGAGAATACAAAGAACTTAGCTTAGTGTGTTTTTAATATTATTTCCATGAACAGTGATGACAGAGCATGACAGCGAGCCGGAATTTTAATAATGCTACAGTTAAAGATCAACATATTTCAAAAGTGAGCAAACAGGCTTTTAAGAAAATTCCCAACCACAGACCTTAACAAACAGAGTATTCACCCTGAGGGGCAGCTGAGTGCTCAGAGTAGTTTTTGTTGTACTCTAGTGTTGGGACAGATGGAACTTTTGATTTGGGTAGACAAATATTTGCACTAGAGCCAACCCCCCGAGCAAAGTGAGAAGAAAAAGAGGATGCAAATGGATGATATTTCCCAGAAAGATTTAAAAACTCAGTTCAGTTTAGTATATAGCCATATATTTTACCATGATTGTGGATTTGGATTAACAGTAGGGTTGCAAACGGTTGGAAAATTTTCGGGAAAGTCTCCAGAAAATTCCCATGGAAAGTTAAACTGGGGAATATTGAAAGTATTCCAAACTAGAAACATTCCATGGGAATTGTGGGAATTTATGGGAATACTACAGTAAGAAAAAACATTTTATTTCAACTTTTAGATATTTCTAGATTTTTTAATATTTGTGCTAAAAATGAGTTTGTAAGTTGAACTTTATCAAGTCTTCATTATTTAATTGAACATCAATTTCCACTTTATTTAGTCCTCAGGCTGAAATGTGTGTTGTCTGTAGCCCACGGTTCAAGAATCAACTGTGCATGACATGGAGGGATGCACAGCGCATGTTGGGGCGTGGTCTCAATACCCCTGCTGTAAGCAGTGTGTTATGTGACATTATTTAAGGATAGTTAAGTGAAATTGGACTGTTTTAATTAAAATTCTGCTCATTTGTATTTTCTGCAACTATGTGGTGCCAATTTTCAGTTCTGTAGAATTTTTAGATGCATTCCTATTTATACCCATTTATTCCAATTCCAAGGGAAGTTTCCAACTTACAACTTACCTAACAGAGTTTTCAAAACTTAATCTCTTAAAGTCTGTAGTTAAAAAATATTTATATAGGTTAAAATGATCCATATCGGTGGATTAAAAGTAGCTTGTGAGAATATTCAGATTATTTTTGGTGATTTTACTTTTTTGCTTTGCAAGGTAAGCGGTCTTAAGTTAAATAAAGTAATTTATTTATTTTCCCAGCTAAGTTTAAGACCTATTTTAACAGCTTTTCTTCCCCATAATGTGAAATTCATCCTAAACAGACATGCTGCCTCATATCACTTCATGAAGCGCAGTTTTAATTGAGCAGGACCCTCTACCAAAACAAGAAGTGAACAGCACAGGCGATGTGGGCCGACAGTGTGTTCATCTCTACTCACCATCTTTGCTGACTGTTTTGACTGAATATCTTCTGGTGGCAAGTTTAGCATACCGTGTGGTAAAATCCTGATTCAGAATGGCTAAATACAGCAGGAGAACCAACTGTTGATACAAAGAGAGGGTTGTTGCTGGGGTTGTTGGTTAAAAACTTATTTTTAAGAGGGCTGAAGGGATTTCCACTGACGCTCGCTCACTTTGTATTACCCCTTAAATTTAAGGGGAAATTAATTTAATCAACCATTTAAGGCTTAAATGATAAGTAACCAGAAGGAATGAAAAGACAATAGTGTTTGTTTTACCATGTGTGCGAGTTCATGGGCGATCACACTTGTAACTCGCTCTTTGTTTCCAGTGGAGGACATGAGGGGGTCATAGAGCAGAGCTGTCTCTCTGTATGTAACCAAACCCCAGTTCTCCATCGCCCCAGCATGGAAGTCAGGCAGAGCGATCTGATCTGAAGAGGAAATCAGAAATCCATCAGGAATCAAAGGGGGAACTACCCAAGTATGAGGTCACATCATTGAACAGTTTTAAACTCTCCAACAGTGTGGCCAAAGATTTTACTCTCCCCACTGTCAGATTATTGGAGCAGAAAGCTGCTGACATCTTAAATGTTCTCCTGGTAAAATGGCTTAAACATACAGAAAAAACACAGCTCACAACTGTGCACACAAAGGAACCAAATGACTGGGATGAGTGAATGATGGGAAAAAGAGGGAGTCTGATTTTTTTTCTATCCTCGCAGGAAAGAGGCTTGACTGAACATGCTGACACAAAGATGACCCACCTGACTTGGAGAGCGGATATCGTGCGTTGTAGTACTGCTCATAAAACTGAAGGATGGGACCCGTGACGTTTAGAGCGTAGTCCCCCTGCCCGCTGTCTATGGCTTGTCTTCTGGCCCAGATTCGAATCTGCAAAATAGAAGATTCTGGGTCTGCAATATAATCTTTATTTTATAACCTGTCAATATTCATGTGTACTGAATTTTATCTCTGACCAAAATCAAACTGCATGCTTAGTCCCAGGGTTGAAAGATATGAAGCCAAAATCCTTTCTTGATCAATATTGGCTGAGTGGTCTTACACGAAATACAACAATCATCCGACTTATCAGGTACACCCATTCAACTGCTCAGTAAATCACATCAACTCAGTTCATTGCCAGGGGCGTAGCCTTCATTTCAGAAGTGAGGAGGACAGATTGTTCAGGAGCAGGATGATTTTTATTAAATTATTTATTGAAAGATCATCTCCCATTCAGTTGCACCAAATAATTGGACACACCAGATGACTAGGGAAAGAATGAATGTGAGTATTGTATGATAGGCGCAAGAATGAAGAAAATGTCAAATACATTGACCTAAAACTCTTTTCAGCTCTCAAACCTTTAAAGTTGTGTAATCCTATGCAGGGGTGTAGAATTGGGTAGGGACGCTAGGGACACGTCCCTATCAATATAATGCCACTGCTGCATGGTCCCTAACATAAAACACAATAATGTTATAACTAAAAAATGCTTGTATTTAATGCCAAAGAGATACATGTTTTGACTATTTTATTTATTATCCATATATTATTGTTTCAGACCAACAATAAAAGTTTGTGGTGAAAACTACACAATAAAATCTCGGATTGATAACATGACTTTATACATTTATATTGTTGGGGAATACACTTATCAGTAGCCCCTTTTGGTTTTGGTTATATATTCATCAGACTATACCGATACCATCAAAATTTCTGATTGATCTCAAATTGTCCCACTGTGTCATGTATCAATATATTTTTGTCAAGGAACATGCAGTAGAGATTTAGGAGGACGGGCTGGAGGTAAAGTACATACCGGTAGAATGTTTTTTCTGATTATGATAGTTTGGTGGTTTGTTTGATCTGCTCAACATGACATTAAAAAACAGTCATGAATACAAAACACATAAACTTCCAGGCTGCCATCTTTGTGCACTATTATGTCCCCACCAATGTCAACATCAAACCTACACCCTTGATCCTATGGCTTCTCCAGACTCATTTACATTTGTCAGGTCACCACACTTTCCCCAGTGCCTTTCACCAGGGTTAGAGATGGGTATCGGCTCCTGTTAAGAATCAATTAGGAACAGTTCAATCCATGGATATCATAATCCTTTATGCTTGACGATTCCCCTGTTGATTTTTTACATTATGCCAAAGCAGCTGAACCTTACTTTGACTTTTCTGCCCCAGCTACCTTATGCCGGGCAGACACTGTGCGATTTTAGAAATCTGACTGTCGGGGAAATGCTCCCACTGCACGACCGGGTTTGTCACTCGTACTCTATTTGACCCTACGACATGTGTACTCATACTGTGCGACTGCTGTCAGCCACGATCATTGACAACCACGACTACTTGTCGGCGTCATCAGCATCAGTCGGCGTGTGACGGCACGACGTGCTCGAGTGTGAACAACGAAAAACAAAGGTTCCTAGTTCCTAGTTCCTATGACAACCACAGCGTGCCTGACAACAAGATGGCGAGCAGGCAGCAAGTTGTTGCAGTTGTGTGTGCTGTCTTGTGCGCTGAAACTAAAAAAAAAAAGAAAAGGATTTGGGTACGTGAATGGCTGAGGAGACGTGGTCGGTATGGGATGTCCATCCTTCATCAGGAGCTTGAGGTAACGTTAATGTTAAACTATATATTGTTTTACAGTAGCTATGATAGTTTCACGTTAGCATTAGCCAGCCAATGTTGCTTTTAAACACCATACTGCCCCGGCAAATTCCTCATATGTAGCCGATAACGTTATGATGAAGTGGAATGAACGTAGAATCATGAAGTAACACCACTCACACGGTACAGGCTACGGCGAAAATTTCTGACATGCCAGAAGTTTGATCGGGAGGTCGCAGCAACGTAGCAGCAATTAATCCTTCCTCGTGAGTGTTCTCACACTGTATGGCTTACGACCTCCCGACCGGACATCCTGACGCTACGATGTTTCCACGATGATGCAGCGTGGTCTGCGACGGCAAAATCGTGGTGAAATCCCCTCGAAATCGCACAGTGTCCGCCCGGCATTAGTTTAGCAGATGGTTAACAGTTTCCCAAGAAAACTCTGATTCAAGATCAGAAGCACTGTAAAACTAAACACACAAAATGTCAGGAGTTGTCAAAGCTGTCGTTTGTTAGCCTTTCTATCTGCTGCTTGGCAATGCATTGGGCTTTCTGATAAGTACAGCTGAAGCTGAGGCTGCAGTGGACCAGTCAGACCAACAAGATCCTACGAAAACACAAGAACTAGTTTTATACAAATCACCAAATAAAGTCACAGTTATGTTGTATTTTAACAAGTTCAAAGTCGTGTTTGCACAACAGTAATCTGTGAGGTCCAGTAAGGTGCAACACTTGCTCCGATTGAGATGTTTTTATTAATGGTAGCGTCAGGAAATTAAGAAAGCATTCAATAGACAAGTATTTCATAATGCCTCCCAGCGAGTCATTGAAATTTTTCAAACTCCAAAATACTATTAAAAGTCAGTGCAAAACAGCTTTTGTACTGTTTTGGGCTTGATATTTTCGCGCAGGTAGAAGGTATGAAGCAAGTAATCCAGGAAGAATACAATAATAGCTACTTGGACTTCAGTGGGCCTATAACTTTGCTTTTGTCCATCTAGCTCGAATCCTCCTGGTGGCATCTAGTCAGATTACCTGTCTCACTGTCCGTGCTCGCGTCTCATTGAAAGACATGCAGCGCTGTAGCGTACACTCCATGGTGCGTTCATGGCAACCTCGGAAATATCAGCACCAACTTGTGAAAATGAATTTAAAGTTATCCAACTCAGAATTACAGGCGAAAAAAGTGAGGGGGACAGAAGGAGTAGGGACAGGAAGTGCGGGGCACGTGTCCCCCATGTACCCCCCATCCGCTACGCCCATGTTCATTGCACATGCAGACCGGTAAAAGAGTAATGTGACACACCCAATGGACTGTTCAAGATATTTCACTGAAACATCTGGGAAAGAGCCCAAGAAAAGTGTTTGGGAATAGGCAGACCCTTTCAAAAGGATAACTGCCAGCTAATTGGAAGATCGTCCCGTTAATCACATTCATTTCAGGCTAATCCAATAATTTAGGAGAGTGCAACAGCTGCAGTGTAACATGAACGACTTCATCAAACAACCCCCCCAACTAAACATGTCAGAAAGTGGAGCGAAAGTATCTTTAGTATAGAGAAGTTTTAGTGTTGATATTTGTTTTTCATTTCACATAGAAATGTGGTCAAGACCTGTTAAAACAGCCACAAAGAGTTAGCATCTATGTTAATCCCCGTAGGATTTTTCTGCTGCCCTTGCACTTAAAGCTCCTTCCTCCTCGTGCTCTAGAGAATGCAGATTGATCTGTCTGAGTACAGACATTGAATCAGATGGGTTCAGATGCACTGCAAGATTAGGTCCAGTAGACCTGCTATAGCTCAAATGGAGCATCATGAGGAAGAAAAGGGATATAAGTGATGGTTGTTCAGAAAGCACTGATCTTGTGGGATTTTTACACACAACAATCTTTTGAGTTAACACAGAATGGTCAAAAAGGCTAAATATCCAGTGAGTGGCATCTAACACAATAACAATTTCTTGATGATGCAAGAGGTAACTGAGGTTGTGGTTCAAGAGAATAGAAAGGCAACTTTAACTCAAATAACCCCTCACCACAACCAAAGTGTGCAGAACACCATGCATAGTGCACTGAATCTTGAAGCAGATGCAATACAGCCGCAAGGAAACCACAGCAGGTGCAGCAACTGTCAGTTAGGTAACAGGCCACTGCTCAAACAGGGCACCAAACATTGAACAATAGAAGATTCAAAAAACATTGTTGGGTCTGATGAGTCTTGACTTCTGCTGTGACACTCAGGTTTTAAGACCAAATTTGATAATATGACATGAAAGTATGGATCTGCCCTGCCTCGAGCCCAGGGTCCAGGCTGCTGCTGATGTAATGGTGGTGGTGTTGGTAGTGGTGGGGGGATTCTTGGCACACTTTGGGCCTGTTGGTACCTTATGGGCATCATTAAACATAACAGCTTATCTGTCTGTTTTTACCAACCATGTCCATCCCCCAGATCCAGCCCCCCCTTGGGGCAGTAAAGTCACACAGCAGGTCGGTGCTCAGGCTGTAGAACAATAGGGATGCTGGTACAACTCCTCATGTCAGTCAGGGTCTGTGTGTGGACTTGGTATGATTTCCAAGTTCTCCCCAGCATGTTTGTTTTTTCTCCAGGTACTTCATTGTGAGCATGTTTTTTAAATTATTGTCTGTCTCTCCATGTTGGTCCTGTGATTGACTGACAAGGTTTAGGGTGTACCCCAATTCTCACAAAATGTCAGCTGGGATAGACTCAAGGGCCCCAGTGACCTCGGAATAGATAGATATCCGCACAGATAATGGATGGGTTGGATGTCCATTTATGAATACAGTGTACTTATCCTCTGATGGATATCTCTCGCAGGATAACAAGCCTTGTCACAAAGCTTAAATCATCTCAAAATGGTTTCTTGAACATGACAATGAGTTCACTGTACTCCAGTGGCCACCAGGTCTCAATCCATTAGAGCACTTTTAGCAGATGGTGGAACAGGGAGATGCACATGATGAATGCGTAGGTAACTACATGATGCTAGCATGTTAGTTTGGATCAAAATCTTTGTGGGGTGTTTCCAGTACATTGTTGTAAATATCCCGCAAATAATCACGGAGGGTCTGAAGGTAGAAGGGGTCCAGCACAAGTACTGTGTACCTAATAAAGTGATCATAGGTGCATACCTCACTTTTTGCTGTGAGGAAAGAAATGGTTGCATCAGTGCCAAAACGATGATCTTTGAGAAGACTTCAGGAAAACTTCTAACGTTAAACATAAATTATATCCCGAAAGTGTGTTTAGATTTTATATTTTTGTTGCTTTGGTAGCACGGAGGTAAAATCAGTACTTGCACTGGAAGTTAACATTTAGAAAATAAGACAAACAGCACAAACTGATCATCAAGTGCCCTCTTGACCTCAACAACTATCTAGTTTCTTCTGTTGAAATCCAACAGAAGAAACAGGTGCAAATAGTGGCCTAGCAAAGCCAAGGCAAACAATAGAAAAACAGAAACATGTTAGGAGAGCCATGTGGAAGCACTTTGGGATCCACTGTGTATCGTTTATGTGCAAAGCATCCCTCCGACTATAACACATCTGCAGGCCCATTTGTTGGCGTAATGCCAATGACTCAGCCCCTGCTTCTGAGTTCTTCTTGGCAGAACTCTCATCAGAGGTGTGGGAAAAGACCAAAACAGACACAAGTGCAGGCTTCATATGAAATGATGTGACCCTCCAGTGTGGCCTCGAGAGAGGTAAATATTAAAACTAGAAAAGCACTCAGAGAGCACAGACTTCTGCAAGCGCCACAGTCCTCTCCCACTTTGTGATTTTTACCATAAATATTAGTCCTATCTTTATTTCATCTAAATATTTAGATTCCTTGACCATGAAAACATACAAAGATGCACAAATGCCAAAAATGGTTCTATCTCGCAATGTTAAAGAATCCTTTAAAAAATCCTGGATCCAGACAGTGATCCAGATTACTCCCAAAATGTAATCATTTGTTCCTTGTCCCAATACAGACATTTCCTGAAAATTTAATCTAAATCCATCCATAACTTTTTGAGTTATAGTGCTAAAGAGACAACAAACAAACAGACCTAACTTCCTTGGCGGAGGTAATGATGTAATGGAAATGCCTTGTGTGTGTTGCAGCAGAGGATGTTTTTCATTTAAAAATGTTATAATATGGCTTAAAAAACAAATACATTTAAAGATACACTATGTCCAAGATATAAGAGATTCAGATAAGGTTTCTCACCATCAGGTTGTTGTTTTGTGTTGATTGAATGCTTTTGAAGTCGCACACGATAAATGCCAGAAGATATGTGGACATTTTTTTGGTAGTTTCAAATGTTGTCCTTCTGACTGGGATGCCAGAGCTGTCGAAGTCTTCAGAACCTGATGAGGGAAGAGAAGAGTTTTACTATGCTAACAATAACCGCTGCTTGTCACTTATTTGTTTATCACATAATCAAGGTACCCATAATTATGTAATTACTTTTATGTAATTATCTTATGTTGTTTTATCAGAAAATTTTCAAAACCTGTCTATCAATTCAAAACACCTTAAATCACAGCTTTATAGCTCCCTGGGACTGAACGCATTATGCTTTGCACACGTTAAGATGGTGCCAACATTTGAAAGAATTTGATGTTTCCAAAGCAAACCTATTTCTCTGCCATTGGACAGAGCCACGGTGTTTCTGTTGTGGGTGATGGAGACATTGAAGACAGCCTTCATGGCAGGCTCATCAAAGCACGGGAAGGCTTTCCTGGCGTATGTTGCTTGCATCTGTGAGGTCGCAACAACTCTGTAAAATGCAAATAAAATATTACACTCCAGATAAAAATCCTAAGACTGGTTGATAAACAGAAGGGATATGCATTTTGATCTGCTGGATCTTCAGAAGATTCTAAGTAGAGCTTCAAAATGCAAAAAGAAGAAATGGGAGTAAGAGACAAACACATTTGAGTGGGCAATTCATTGAAAACAATGATTAAATTGCAATTGGGTGTTCATAAGCTGATCAAAAGTTCAAGACCACAGTAAAAAAAGGAAAAAGCTAGTGGGTCAGTGAGAATGTTGCTCCGAGTGGTGAAGGGCAAACATCCCATCTTGCCCAAAATGCTCTGAACTGGATTCAGGTCAGGGGAACACGCAGGATGGTCCAAAAGATTGACGTTGTTCTCTGGGATGAAGTCTGTTGTCAGGAGGACATTGTGAACTACAAATTCAAAATGACTGTCTTATCTTGTTCAACCTCAGTAGAAAAAATGCGTTGAGCGAGCCCTTGCTTAAGCAGCTCAACAATCCGACCACCTTCAAAGACAGTTTGAATAACTGAATAACTGACAGGAAATGACATGGATCACAATTGTTACACAGATTTCTGCTTTCAACGCTGTGGTCTTCAACTTTTGATCAGCTGACAAAAGTATGTTTGAGTTTAAGTGCAGTTTCAATATTTTTTTGTATCTTGCTCCAATTTCTTCTTTTTGCATTTTGAAACTCTGCATGGAAACGTATTAAAATCCAAAAAAATGCAAATTCTTGCAACTTTCAAACTGGTCTTGAGACTTGATGAGGAGTGTATCACATGACAGGCAACTATGACAGGTAAAAAAAAAAAAACACCAAGATAAAAATTAGTCTTCAAGAAGTTAAATCTTATCCAACACATTTTATTTACTTCTAAAGAAAATCTCACTTAACATTGTGGGCCAACTTTACTTGGATATTAGACATAAAAAAGTGTAATTTTGAGTTTTCTTCTATCACTGGAAGAAATCATGATCACATTACAAGGTATATAAAACTCAAAAAGTGTGATATGGACTTTGTAAACAAAAGAGACTTAAAAGTTATTCTACAAAAGGAGGAAAACTATTACTTCTGATGACAGAAATAATAGTTCTGATTGTTGTCAACCCAAAATCACAAGTGCAGGGTCATGCCTGAAACCTAGTATAATAAGCTAATATCAACTCTTACCTCTTCTCGCCGTTCTCCATGTATTCACTCCTGTAGAAACCTTCCAGGTCATCTGCCAGTTCTCCAACAAACTCAGTGTAAAGTGAATATGTCGCTCCAGCAGTTAATTTCCATTTTAGCTGAAGAACCAGATACTCTGTAGTCACAACATGCCAGGACTTCAGTATAGGAGGCGCAGTGGCTTCTGTAAGGCTAGTTAGCTTAGCAAGTTGTCCATTGAAGCTGGTGAGGTTCAGCTTATTGGAGTGAATGATAATGAGGTCTGTCTCCTTCACGCATTTGAAATGAACATCTGAGTGTCCAGTAAAGATATAGAGGCCATTTGCATCAGGTGTTAGACGGGGCCAAAGACTCACACTGTAGGCCTCTGGTTTGAGGGAGTCTGGGAGCCTGTAGCGGTCCCAGGGTTCCTTCGGGGTAGAGGGGGTGGTGTGAAGTGAGGGCATGCCGGTGCTGTCTGCTGCTCCATCGCCAGCCGTGGCTTGATTCTTTGCCTTCTCTTTGTCATAAGCGATAGACAGAGCGATAATTGTAGCCAGAGCAATGGCCGCCAACATAAGCAAGCACAAGCCCACGTTTTTACTGATGTAGTAGACTTTCCCCATGTCTGACGGTGAGGGGTGTCAGTCAGTGTTGGCCCAGCAATGTAGGTCTGCTCCCTCCTCAGTAAATAGTTGAGCAATTAACATGGCAGAAAAAACATCTTCATGACACCTAAGGAGAAAAAAAGGCACAACAAATACTGGTTAATCAGCAGCTGTCGATTAAACTAGACAAATAAAACAGCACTTGAATAAGGTTCATATATTCATTTTGATGGCTGTAAGAGTATGTAACGCACACTTAATGTTTAAGAAACCATGTCGCTTTCTTGTACTGCACTTCGGGGGGTTGGCACCTGCTTGTACCAGGGAAACAAGATAAGGGGTTTTAAACTCTGCAGAAATGAGGACTCTGGTCCAAGAATTAAGTGGCTGCACTGCGGAGGTCATAGGGCAATATGTACTGGACTTTTTGAAAGGTTTTTTAATCAATTAATAGAACCAGTGGCTATAATCATTCCGGGGTGAAATTAAAATAAAAGATTCTTAAGATCTTGCGACAAAGTTCATGGTCATGGAATCCAAGTCTTCCATTATCTGTGAACATAATATTCAAAAAAGTTTTGGGGATATCATCTTAAATCTAGTTAGTCGCTGCACAAGGGAATTAACCCCCAATTTCCCCATAGGCCACCTGTGTAGCACTCCACACCAAATTCCCCGTTACATTAGTCAGTTTCCACTAACTTGACACACTAGATGGACCATTCAATGGGTTTCATTAGCCCATAGAAAGTGTTTGGAAATGGGCAGAACCTTTCATAAGCACATGCAGCAGGTGACTGGTCGACCATTTTATCAATCACATTAATTACAGGCCAGTCAGATGATGTAATAAGTGGATGTTACTGCCATTGGGTAAAAGACAACGTGGTAGCCACTATCTAGACCAAATTTTTGCGAAAAGAAATCAGAAGTAGTAGAAGCAGAAGTAACACTGTCATTTCTATTGAGAAATGCTTAGTTGTTGTTGGTTTTCCTTTGATTAAAAAAAATGCTGTCCAGATATGACTAAACTAATCCCTGTGTGAGCAGTGACTTTGTGCTGTTGTCCTTCTCTTGTAGCTCCCAACTAGGTGTCCAACTTGCAGTCGATGTAAATAGGAGCTTGGCAAGACGGATCTGTTTGATTACAGACATTGAATCAGGCAGATCCAGCTCCTGTGCAAGATAAAGTTTCCACATACTGCACCTTGATTTGCATCCAAAATCTGCTTGTGCCAGCTACATAGCAGGAAATATGTGGTGTGTCTATTTTCAGAAGAAGCTGCTTCAATTTCTACCAAGTAGATTTACCCAAAACAGGAATTTCAAAATGCAGATCCATGCCTTCACCAAAGCAATAGAGCTGGGCGTCGGTGGCGTAGTTGGATAGTGTGCTTGGTCGGTGATCGAGAGGTTGCAGGTTAAAGCCCAGCTCCGGGCGACACATGGTGATGTGTCCTTCAGCAAGATACTTAACCCCAAGTTGCTCCCAACTGCTGCGTCAGTGGTGTGTAAATGGGCATTAAAGGGCGTTCATTTGTCAGAGATACTGATGGATAACTAACATTGAAACTCTGAACCATCAGTGAAGTGAATGTGAGAGCGAATGAGTGTGATTGGGGTAGGTGTAACCTGTGGTGTAAAGCAGCTTTGAGTAGTCAAAAAGACTAGAAAAGCACTAAAGAAGCTCAAGTCCATTTACCATTTACTTCTCAATTTCACCATTTGCTTGGGGCATGTAAGGTGGTGAGTAAACCCTCATCACTGCATGCCCTTGACACCACAGATCCACCTGTGCAACGTGTACCATTGTCCTTTCTAAGCTCCTTCAGTATCTCCACAGCACTGTAAACTTGCTCCAACATGCTAACCACTCTGTTAGCATTACCCTTTTTGACTACTTTCATAATAACAAAACCAGATCGTATCCACCAGCACAATCAAGTATTTCTCTCATGGGTCCTGCAATGTCCATGCACACCAAACCCCATGCACTGTACTCTTTATGGTGAGCCCACCCACTTGCTGTCCTCTCTGCCCTGGGTAATGCGGCCCACACACTACACAGTCTCTCAGAACAGCTTGTACCTTATGCCTGTGGATCCACATGTGTATATATAGTTACTGCCTCGTGGACAGTGTTCCTGCATGTCTTGGGTCCTCATGCAAACTACATTCACAACCGACTGTTCTGGGACCACCCTGCCTTTGAGTGAGTCTTCCCACTTCTTAACACCAACAAAAATAACTGTTCTCTGTTGAACAAACAATCAGCCTCCTGGTTTCTTTGTCAGTGTTGACCTTTTTTACAATTGGCTTTCTGATGAACCACATCCAAATCCAGGCCCGACCTTAACTCAGCCATCTTTTTCCACAAACTTGTGTGAGTGATGCCTTTCCTTCGGCACTTTCAAAACCATTCTCTGCCCAAATAGCCAAGTCCTCTTTCAGTAACTGTGCACAGTAATAACTGTCTGTTATCATCCTCACACGTTTCACTCTGCGCTTTTCAAACTCCAGTAAACCCTCTATGATTGTGATTCCTTCCCCAGCTTGTGCACTTCCAACAGTTATCCCTTTTTTCTAAAAACATTCCTTGCCTGCATATTTCAAAATAAAACCCCAAAAAGTAGTTTCATCTGGTCCCTTCATGGACCCACTCATAGACATCATCCTCCACACATCCTCTCTTTGTCTTGTTTCTTTGCTGAATGCTCTGGCCCGATCTCGAGCTCTGGTTCATGCAGGTTCCCACCTGCCCCACCGTGTATCGATAGCTGTTGTACTTAAATGGTCCCTTTTCTTTAAAGAACAGTAGTACTCTGAGTGATGACCTAGCCTTGAGCAAACTCCTTAATTGGTCCCCAGTATTTAGTCAAAACTGCCAGCTCTTTCTCCTCCGATGGAAACTTCTTTTCCACGGAGGACAAAGTGTAGCTCCACAATGTCACCAAGCCACCACTCTCCTTACTGATTTTCACCACAGTATCATCATCATCTTCACAACTCACCTCAGCCACCAGCCCGCTGTCCAGACTTCTCGGCTCAAGTCTCACTACTTCCTGGATCACTGTTTTCAATTTTTCAGGTTATGCTGATCTCAGGAGTCCAAACCCATGGGCTGGTGGGCTCATTATCACCATCTTCATCTTCTCTCTTCTGGTACCCAGGTACATGGTCTCCGACATAGTTACAAAGTCCCAAAATCTTTTGCAACTGGTTCTCTGTGTCTGGTGGCCTAATCCGGTCCAGCTTCTCCCAGTACTCCTTTGAGAACCCCAAGTCTGTTAAATCCTGAAACCCCAAACAGTTCACCTGAAACTGCTGAACTGACACCTCTTAAGATTGAGCTTCAAACCCGCATCAGTAATCCCCTGGATCATTTTAGCCAGTCGCTCTAAATGCTCCTCTTCCATGTCATCAGCCAAAAAGACAATCTACAATCTATGTACACAGTCACTCCCAGCCCATCCAGAATGTCTAATAAGGCACTCTGAAATGCCACTGGAGAATTCTTGAATCCCTATAGCAGTCGTGACCAGACATAGGACTTACCAATGTGGGTGACAGCAGTTTTCCCTTGTGATTGCTGGGCCAGCCGTATAGAGAAAAATCCATTTGCAAGGTTGATAAAGGACTTAGACTTTTCCACCTCCAGTGTTTCAAGTGTGCCCTGGGGAATGAAGATCTCCACAATCATTTTTCAATCTTGCTACTTTGGCTGCTTATATTATCTTCTACCTTCTGGTCAAAAATCACAACTCTGTATCTTTTTCTCCATAGTGACAGGTATACCACCAGATTTATATCAGGTCTATTCAGACTTTTCACCAGGCATTCTGACAACTTTGCTGAGGTGCCTCTTCAAGCATCCTCAACTCTGTTTTCCCTCATGCAACTCCTTCAAATCTCCCACATAAATCAAATCATATGGCCCTTTTAACCTCCCAACTCCTTTCCATACACCATATGGCATTTGTTTTGAGGCCTCTGAGGGTCATGGATACTTCCGCCCCAGAGTCTACCAAATACGGTGCACCATCCACATCGGTGTAGATTCCTTCCCCTACCCAGTAGGGATTCTGCAAAGTGACCCATGCCCCCTCTGTCATGACTTACTGCCACCTTCACTACCCAGTGCATCACCTTTAGCACCGTAGCCATCTGTAATGCATGCATCTCCCTGATCGCTGGTGTCGCTGGGTTGGTGATTTTTACTGGCATACTCATGAACTCTTCTCCTTGCTCCTCGGTGTCGGGCTCCGTGGACTCTTTCAGGGCTCTGGACCAAGTACAGTCAGATCTTCCTCTCTGACACTTGTATCACTGCCCCTGGCTGAGGGTGGGGCTGCATTATACACTCACAAACCCCACATTCATTATCTGTGTTATAGCCTTCAAGATAGAATCCAAATCTTCACAAGGACTTTGAAGACACGCCATTGTGAACAAAAGCTTGTTCTCTCAACGATCAATGCCACTTGGTACTTGACTAGGATATTTTTTAGAGATCAGGCACAGATCCCAAGGACACGTCTCAATTAAGACCTTGTGGTACAGCCTTGTACCAATTAACACCCACACTTAGACCACGTATTGAGATCATTATGTGACACATGAGGCAAAGTTAATGCTTAAGACATTACTTTAAATCCAGTCCAACTTAATTTATTTGTGATTTAGCTTGGGCAAGCTTACAATCAATCACTTCAAGGGTATACTGACTAAAAAAAAGGTCACACATTTACTCCTTAACCGTGCTGGACTATGCTCCTGAGACCGGACTTACACATCTGTCAGCTTTTGGTGGATACAGGGTCTTCTGCACGTGAATTTCAAATACATGTGAGTGAACCACTAATTAACAGAGAAGCCTTATGCATTATACCTCGGCATAAAAAGAGGACAGGTATGTCCCCTGATGGCTATGTTGATGGAGATTTACACACACCAACCTGTATTGTGTGTCCCAGTTACTTAAATCCATCCATCGTATCCCAAGATAGATAGGCACAAGACCAGGGAATTCTCAAAGTTGAGCTAACCAAAACCTTGATACCACCTTGAAATCTTGGCCTATAATCAGCCTTCGCTGAAAGAACCACTCACACAGTTCTTATTGTGATAAATGTGGAATAAGTCCTTTTTAAGACTCAGAAAGTCCTTTTCAGTTCAAAAATTCCAAAGACAGAAATAATGAAAAAAAATAAAAAGTTGCAATATAAACTAAAATCCTCCTCTGCTGAGCCGGTGCCGAGGTGCTCCAGGAGGCCTTTTAGCTTTCCAGAGTCATATTCAAGAGCGTGACTCTTTCCACCTAGTGAAGGCACATTACTTTGATTACTAAAAAAGAATCATAAGCTTGAAAGTGGAAATGTCCAGATGTTTATACAACCTGTTATGACCAACAAGGACGTTGGCAGGGTGATGAATCCTCTGTTGGTGAGGAAGAAGCTGAAGTCCTGCTGCAGGGCTCGTCTCCTGGCACAGGTCTTTTCTATCTTCTGCTTGCAAGGATTAGTGATGTTAGGAGTGGTTTTGCGCCTCTGCATGTGGTCCTGTGCAGATGATCCAGCGACCTTGGAAAATGAACAGTGACTTCAGCTTTTCCCCAATTGTGGGAAGCTGATCAAATCCACAGTCATTGTCTTCTGAGCTGACGCACGCTTCCTGGAGCTTGCTTCTATTGAATCATGCTGACTTTGCCACTGGTCACATCTGCACGTCACTTCTTTGCCAACTTCCCGTTTTTTTCCAACTATCGACTGTCTGGAACTGGTTGGACTTCCACTTTCCTCACACTGTCACCTTGATTTAGAAATAAATCTCTGATCTCCTCACCTCTCATTAAATACTTTGAAACACAAACACTAGCTGTCGGCTGTTTAAGCTTCTATCTTAACATAATAATTAATAATGTACTACTCTGGCTATATGCTCTTTTTCATTTTGTGAGTCCACTGAAACCCAGCAGGCAGAGGCCAGAGATACCTGGGTGTAACATCCCAAGGCCTGGTTCTTGTTATAAGGCCTGTGTTGGCCATTATGTCTCCCAAACTGACCGACCTGAGGGCTAGACTGTCTGAGGCCAGCATTAAGCTTACAATGTAACCTCAAATCAGTATCCTCCATGGGGATATATTAACAGTACTAATAGGGTGGTGCAGGGATCATTTTTTGTAGGCCATAGTGGGAGTTAGCATCCCACTGGTTCTCTCGACTGCAAGCCCAGTAAAAGCCTATGAGATTTATGACAGTTTTTGTGCTCTGTGGAGAACATAAAATTATGAAACCTACATAACCAACTGTAATGATGTTTTACGCCGAAAACGTAATTGCCAAGGGTGAAAAACTATCATCAAGTTACCATGAAACCACAACAAAGTGGTTCAACTTAGAAGAAACTACAATATCAATAGTGCAGCATCTTATTGTGACCTTATTTTTATTTTTTAGAGTTTTCTCATAATTGAGTGATCTTGGGTCCTCATGGCTATGGAAGCAATGTATGAATAACCGATTATTACAAAACAATAAGAAATGCTTGCCGTTTGATCCCAGGTCATTTTTGTAGTCCGTTCTGGCGGTTAGTTAGCAACTGTTGTTTAAAACAGCAGGCAACTTCAGATGCATGTTATTGTTTTACTTTTAACCTAAAAAATCGCATAGTTCACCACAAGCCTGTATTTCAGGCATTTATCTGTAAAGCCCCAGTCACACATTCCCGTTTCTCATGGCGATTGTGCACAATTGTCATAATCCTGATGAAGCATGCTTTGGTCGTGGTGCATGCGCTACTTGGTCTGGATCAGCGTTGTATAGTCGTGGATGAACGGAGGGGAACGTAGAAGCTCCACGACAGTTTTGAACTGTTCAAAACTGTCATGGAGAATCGCCGCTCTCAGTGTAGCGGGATGGAAACCTAATGCAGTCCTAAAGCGAGCGGTGTTAACGGGGCATGTACGGAGCTCAGTCGGGCTGATCGTGGCCCAATCATGGCTTAATCCTGCAAGCCTTATGAGGACGACTGACAAGGATGTATCCGCTTGAGCCCCGACTGTGTCCCGTTCAAGACGGCGCAAGCGACGGGGCTCAGTCGGGGCTTACGTGACGCGAACTGAGCTCGAGCGGGGCTGACGTCCTGCCAGCGAGATGGAGTCCTCGTCATATCGCTGTATTAACCTAACTGGAGCGGGACAAACGCCCCCTGAAGCGCTGTAGCAGCGCCACTGACGGTGTATTTACGGGGTGTGTCCAGGGGTGAGACAGTCATTTAATCCCGTATCATAGCGATCACACCAGCCTCCTCAATCGTGTACAGTCGTGCACAGTCGCTATGAGAAACGGGAATGTGTGACTTAGGCATAACCAGTTTTCTAAATCCCATTTACTCGGCAGGACTTGGAACCAGAGAGTTAAATGCTCCCTTCTGCTTTTTTGGTCACATTCCTGTCCAACTCTCCAAAAAGCAAGTACTCTAGTACTTTTACTCAAGTTATTATCTAACTGTAAATTTACCCAGGAGGATCTGCTCTCTCAAGTATATGCATCTTTTTCATCACTGATGATATTCAGAAGGCAGATTTGTTTCTCATATTCAGGCTTTTCATATGATTATCTTTCACATGTTGGTCTTCATGAATGAATTTCAGGCTTTGGGTTCGACAAATCCTCATCTTTCAATGAGTAAATTATTAATAACAGAAGTTCTGGCTTTGGATGTGGAATGTTGTTTTTCTCTTCATAGGAGTACTGATTTACATCACACACACAGAGCATTGAGTTCTTTATGTACAACATAAATAGCCAGTGATAATTTCCATTGATAAGAACAAAATTATCTTAATAACACCACGATGACTCAAAATCAGCCCACAAATGACTCAGAGTTATTATAGCGATGTTGTCTGTGATAACTGCACCAAACTTTACTGCAGACTGAATTCTGCTGCCTCAGAGGCTGATTAACAGTTTCCTCCTCCCCTAAATCATTAACATTATCAGCTGTGGAATCATCTGCCAGGATTCCAAATGCATAAACAACTCAGGCTCAAACTCTGTCACTTTTTCCATTTCTGACCAAAGTCCTGCCAAGAAAGTATTTCCCTCGCTTTTCCTTCCTACTGGATAGCATGTGCAGATGTTTCCTTAGAAATATCATCCAGAAGTCATACATGTGGGATTACAAGGACTATTTTCACATGCTATAAACAGCAAATGTCATGCATTGAAAGCAAGACATTATGTCTTAAACAGTTATTGATAACTATTCCAAAACGATTCTTAATGAGTTCAGAAATATGTTTTAAGATATCGACTAACACTTTTAAACTGGGCATAATATCACTGGTGATGACCACATATTCCTGTTAATATAAGATGAGAGTTAATGTTAATGTTGGCAGTCTGTTAAAGTTCATTCTGTTCTTTGGACTTTGATTTAAGAGTTTTTTCCAAGTGTTGATAGATAAGCCATCTCCACAATAACTGATCAGAATCTGCTGATAAAGACAAATCAAACTCCAACATGAAACTTCTGTCTTTTATGTCATACTCAGGCTGGTGAGGTCCTTGTTACTTAAGTATCTCTGAAGCCGCGTCTGAATAAAGCTTTATGTTGTTCCATCAATGGGGCAATACAATTTATATCTTCCATTTGTTAAAAAAAGCAAAAATAACTTAACAAGAGCTAAAGGAAATAGCTGTTCAGCTATCACGTTTCAAGCAGATACGAAATTATATTGAATGAGAACAGATAAGATTGCCTCTGGTATAAGAAGCTGCACTCAAAAGCACCCCAGGTGACTGAAGCCAAACAAACATACAACTAGAAAAGCACTCCGAGAAGGCAGACCTCCACCAAGCAGCTCAATTCCAGGAGTGGCTATTCCACAACCCCTGTAGAAGATACTATTCTGGATCACCAGATCCAGAATAATGCCAGGATCCGGACCAAACTCAAAACATTAATGGAGATTTTTATCCTGTTTGAACACAACACAAGTTTGGATGTTTCCCATTATGAAGTTCAATGTTTTTTATGACATTGGTCTGAATCATATCCAGATGAAATTTATCTTATCATAGAGACATAGACCTCATACTGTCCTGCAAATTGGAAGTGGGTCCATTCAGAAACTGAAGAAATACTGTATGATTTTATTAAGTTCCACTCAATGTAAACTTATGGGACTTTTTAAAAGCTTGAGACTTTATTTGCATCCTGACAAATACACATATCACCAGAAACATATAAGCATTTCTAAGTTGGTCCATCACCAACATCTCTTGAAAATTTCAGCAAAATCTGTCAAGTAGCTTTTGTGTTTCCTCCCTAACAAACAAGCACATGGACAAACAGACAAACAAACATAAGCTAGCAAATACATAACCTCCTTGGTGGAGGTAACAACTCCAAATATTTTTTCCCTGTTTGTGGACACAGTATTTAAATGACAATCCTAAAAATATAAATGCTAACTTCTTAAAACCATCGACTCTGACTCAAGGCTGAACTGATTAGAACTTGCTAGTAAACTGTCATGGACATCATCTTTGTCCCTGGCTTGTGTATGAGATCTGGTTCACATATAAAAGATAACATTAAAAAAATAAAGCATTTCAAAGACAAAGAACATGTACTGATTTTAAGAAGTCAGAGCCACCAGGTTTGCTCAAAACCACAAGTACCCAAGTGTCATTGTTGACAACAGGCTGAAATTTAGTGACAACACAGACGTAGTTTTAAAAAGTTCAACAGCGGCTGAACTCCCTCAGAAAACTTGAGCTTCAGTCGTAAGCTGATGACAATGCCATGGTACAGTCTGTTCTCACCTTTGTTTCCATTTCCGGGTTTGGGAGCCTTGCTTTATTGTATAAAAAGAGGTTTGAACCTGTTGTAAAGGTTGCCTGTAGAATCATCGGTGTAAAATTACCTGACCTGTCTGAGATTTTTGGTGACAGAGTAAAATCCAAGGCCTGAAACATGATACAATTTCCTCCATGAAGCATTTGATCTACCTTCAGACAGGCATTCAGGTTTCCAAAGGCCAAATCAAACAGGATGAAAAACTCTTATAATTTAAGTCATAACTGAACTGAATGTAAAAACTATCCACTTTGATTGATTTGGTAACTGAGTTGTCAATGATCACTTTTGTCTCTGATGGCTGCATTCCTGGTCTGCCCACTGATGTTTTTCTTGGTTCATGTACTCCAGAGTTAAATACTTCTTTGTATACATACATCAAGGTTTTAGTGTTTTAATGTGACTGAGTTGATGTGACTATGTGCAAATCTATTTTTTTTTTCCTGGCAGAAAAGCAAACTCCCCTTCGAGGACAAAAAAGTTGAAGTCTTATGCCTAAGTCACACATTCCCGTTTCTCATAGCGACTGTGCACGACTGTACACGATTGAGGAGGCTGGTGTGATCGCTATGATACGGGATTAGATTACTGTCTCACCCCTGGAGACACTCTGTAAATACACCGTCAGTGGCGCTGGTACAGCGCTTCAGGCTGCGTTTGTCCTGCTCCAGTTAGGTTAATACAGCAATATGACGAGGATTCCATCCCGCTGGCAGGACGTCAGCCCCGCTCGAGCTCAGTTCGCGTCACGTAAGCCCCGACTGAGCCCCGTCGCTTGCGCCGTCTTTAACGGGACACAGTCGGGGCTCAAGCGGATACATCCTTGTCAGTCGTCCTCATAAAGCTTTCAGGACTGAGCCACGATTGGGCCACGATCAGCTCGACTGAGCTCCGTACATGCCCCGCTAATACCGCTCGCCTTAGGACTGCATTAGGCTTCCATCCCGCTACACTGAGAGCGGCGATTCTCCACGACAGTTTTGAACAGTTCAAAACTGTCGTGGAGCTTCTACGTTCCCCTCCGTTCATCCACGACTATACAACGCTGATCCAGACCAAGTAGCGCATGCACCACGACCAAAGCACGCTTTATCAGGATTATGACAATCGTGCGCAATTGCCATGAGAAACGGGAATGTGTGACTGGGGCTTTAATGGATTTTGAAACAGTAAGAGAGCCCAACATGAAGACAGATAATGACAAATTTAACAGATTTGCTCTTGTAGTCTGTGACCACAGAGCACAAAACACAGCAGCCAATTCATTCACGCACATCTACTCTCCTAGCTTGTAATCCTGCATAATCAAATGAGATTTTAATGCAACAAAAAAGGCAGACATCGTCAGGAGGAATTCTAAGCTTCATGTGGCAAGCATTTAGCTTCCCACAACATCCTTCAACATCCTTGGCAGCTGTGATTTCTATCCAGCTCCTCTTCTCATTAGTCTTCCATGTACAATTCACAGGTTAGACAGTCGTGTTTTTGAAACATATCAACAAGTTGGTCTTCCTTTTCCAATATCTGATATGGTCCAAGAAATCCTTCCTGTCAGTGAAATGTCTCAGGAACGCTTTAAAGTTTTTTCCTAAAAGCTTAATCCCAATGTCCAAACTAACCGTGGAAATATTGAACTACTGAACACTTGATAAAGGCCTGATCTACAAAAGGTTTGCATGTATAAAAATACATGCAAACTTGATAGCACTCACAAAGCTAATCCACTTACAGGGTGCACCAAGGATTGCAGTCCATTTAGCATGTTTACCCTCATGAAAACATGCAGATGATCAGAACTTGCAAAATACTGAGGAGATGAAAATGTGATCAATAGGCAAATGTTATTTATCAAAAAACTGATTTATTTATTTATCAGACATGCTAACAGTGTTGTTATTTGTTTTCTTTAAATACATAAATGCTGCCCAGATCTGATCAAACTGCTACTGAAGCTGTTAGCATTTATGCTAATCTCTACATGAACAGTCACATCCTGCTGGTAACTCCCACCTCTTCCTTCTTTAAAGGACTCTGATTGGGCCGTCCTGTTTTGGGCCATTTACAGACATTGTAGACTGTATAAGTAATTACATATACACTAAAATGAGCTGAAGGATCTTAACAAAATCTAATATACAATATATAAAATATGCAATTATTAAGTAAGGCAATAGGAGTCCACTATTGATTAAATGATTAACACTTGGTATAAACAGGGCAAAGTAAGTTGCAGGAATCAAAGTGTAGCTTTTACATCATTATTGAACAGTCAGAGTGAAACTTCTCCACTTGACATCCTTGAGATGCTGTACAGGTTCATGGCTCTGAGAAGGAAGGACCTCCGGTATCTGTTCTTTAGACAGTAGAGCTGCACCTGTCTGTCTAATGAGTCAGTCTAATACAGTGATAGTAGAGGATAACATAATGCAGCAAAAAATGTGTCACAGCAAGCACACAGGACCGTTGCTGAAGAGTTTAAATGATGACTGTAGGTAATGGCAAGCGAACACTTCCCATTGACTCCCATTGTTTGAGCTAAGCTAATTAGTGGTGGGCGAACTCTGCCGTCTCTTCCTTGTTACTACATGCACAGTCAAAAGAATGATGTCTATCCTGTCATGGACTCAGGAGTGCAGCAAGACCAAAAGGAAAATAAAGTTGCCGTATCCTTTTGACCTTTTCACAACTGTTCTCTCAGACTCAAAGACCGCCAGATTAGATTTTGGAGGTCTGCGGTTTAGGTCACTGAGTTTTATTTTAATTTGTCAAGAAAACTTATAAAGGAATTTCTACGTTTTCATAGCTACCATAGTGTAAAGGTCAGAGCAGAAGTCAGGGTTATTGGGTCTCATGTCCATCCCTTACATAAAAATTACACAGGAGTCACACTTCCCTGGTCTTTCTCCTGGACCAGTTATTGTACTCTCACTGTATGATGTTCATATACCATGGAGTTAAATAACATCTGGGCAGTAGTTCTCAGGTGAATGGTGTTTATATGCAGATTTCTCTTCATTTTTGTTAGTGTTTTTTTTTTTTGTAATTTATTGGAAAATAAATGAAAGTTGTGGCTTAAAAAGGGTACAGGAGAATGATCTCTTACTTTACAAGGTATTTCAGCCATATACTGTATACTGTAAGAGTCTAAGGCTAAAATAAAAAAAAATGTTGACTTGCAGTTAATGGATTCATGTAGCAATAAAAAGAAACATCCTTCACTGTGACTTCCTTCTGGCCTCAGTGGCAGACAGGTAAAGAACATCTGGAAGTGATGATCCTACCTCCGATTAAACTCTGCAGACACTACTACTCAAATGGATACGCTCAGGGAACCAAAACACGCTCTGACTCCACTTTGCCTGGATTGTGAAAACATTTGCGTTGTGGTGGATTTCTAACCTTTTTTTAAAACTTCATAAGGTCGTTTTTTCACAGGGACAGGCAGAGAGCAGCACATACACCACAGTAGCAGTAAAGGATGGGAGGTGATAAGGTTTTATTCATGCTAATGCCATAAAGGATTCTGCTTATCGAGACATTTCTTTATCGATTCCCTTTTTGGTCCCAACTAATGTTCTGCGTGGCAATAAGTTGGCCTGCACAAGATTTTAATGGCAGTAATGTCAAACACTTCACTGATAGTCAATGCTGGGAATGCCAAGCTTTTTGTGTTTCCACTCACAAAATGCTGTGAATTGTCATTTGGAGGAAAATTAAGCCACAATTTTGACTAATTTTGTTAGATTCCTGCCATGATTTTTGACATTTTTAAAATATATTTCTGCAGACTGCCTCTGCTGAGAGCATCTCATCCTTGATTTACACAGCAAGAGGAAAAAGTTGACAACGAAAAAAATATTGATTCCCTGAGGGAGTTGTTATCAATTCTCATCCCTAACAGCATTTCAGTTTTTAGCCAATTGAGCCAAATTTACATCCTATAAACTTGTTCTAACTGATCTTTTAAAAAGTATTTCCTATCAGTCAGTGGGGAAGACTGACTCTGCAATAGTATTTTGATCTTTTCTCACTGTTATTTATTTATTTATTCAACTCATCACAGCTGATTTTTTTTCCTGTGTTGGCCTGTCTGCTGTACAATTTCTAAAAGGCTGATAGAGATCCCCCTGAGGTATTTAAAGGTGTACCTCTTATAATGAAACAAATCATAGACATGTTTACTCTAACCATCATGAAATAGGTTACCTCAGACTTGCGTACTTGTGCATGCATGAACAAGGATCAGTTTAAGATGTAATCCGTCCAAATTCTCCATATCATTACTTTATCATTATCACTAACTCTATCAGTATTTTCAAGGTGCCGCCCAGTTATTCAGCTTTTTCTCTGGATAAATACCTCCTCTGTCTGAAATTTCTCTAAAGACCAAGTTAATAATGACAAAATAAGCTACACACTTCATAAACACCTCAGTTTAGCTGGCTGAAAGGCTGGGATAATCGTGTGAGTGGGAATGTTTATTTAGGGGGAACAAAAACACATATTTTCACAGAGTAAAAAAATGACAACAGAGGAGCCGTGACCTCTCCTGCACCATGTTTTCATTCCATCAGACTCCCCTCTCGGCTCTCCTGTGAGCACTGTGTGCTTTCATTTGTGTAACTTTGTGTGAGAACGGGACAGTCAAGTATTCAGCTTTGTGCTTCAGAGTATAAATTAAAATGGAATCACAAACCAGCTTTCATAATTGAAATCTCTGTTTAAGAAATATAAAGGCAGAAGCATTGTGGCGACAGGTGCATGACCGGAAACTGAAAGGTAAGATTCCCACAGATCAGTTGGCGTCAATCTTTATTTCCATAGTGGCATATCAACCATAACAAATGTGATATCATAAAGACACTTTACAATAGAGCAACTTAAAGTAATTGTGGGATGAAAAAACCTGTTTAGTAATCAGAAATCTTTAGCATCCTTAAGGGTCCTCCTCTTTGTATGCTTGTTGGGATATTTATTTTTGTGGTATAATAATAATAATAATAATAATAATAATAATGATCAATATCAACCATGGATAAAGAGATTGTTAGAATATTTATTTAAACTATAACAATGATAAGGTGAAGAAGACTGATGTTAAATAATATCGCATTATTCAGTTGAAGCAATTATACAGTGTTTTAAAAATGAGAATTCTTAAAACACAAACATTAAACAGAGGAGTAATCTTTGGGTACAAGACAGTTTCAGATATTCTGTGCAGTGGATTGCCAGCAATTAATGGCCAGCTAGATTAAATAAAGTGACATAATGTGCAGTTTGAACAGTAATATTTAATAGACAATGGATTGTGAATATTTCAGTGCTCGTGTATGACTGTTGGTATAGAGTAATTTAAAGAATACAAATAAACAACAGTGCAGCAGCATGCCAGACAGAATTGATTTATCCAGTGTGATATGAGGTTAAACCACAATACAGTAAATTAGGGCAGTATTTCAGAGCACTTAACAGTTGAATGTAACAGTTGAGTGTTCACCACTGACTGAAGCCTCTGCTGCTGGTGCACAGTCTACATCAGCTGACATTACAGCTTTTGGGGGTAAGGGATGTGGTCAAATTTCAGGGGACCTTGGTTGGCTCAGACAGCCACTGGATTGACCCCACTGAGCAGCAGAAAATGAATACTGATGACTCATTCCCATCTTCAGACTCAAAACAGAAGCAAACTACACAAATCTGACAAACTTTATAGTTTGGTGCGTAGAGTTGATCTTCTTAACACTCTTGGTAAATAAGACCGTGGGACAGACAAGATAGCAAAGTAAAGGGGCATGATTCATGCTGCTTTCATTGGTCTTTCTGTATTGATCAAGCTCAAGCATAAACTTCATTGTAAGCTAAGTTTCCATGGTTCATTGGACCAACTTTGAATGACGTAGAAAAGATAGCTTGGACATCCCTGATATAAATTGTCCTCCTTGTTTGCATCATTTATCTCCACTCTTTCTCCTTTTGTTATTCTAACCAGATTTCCAACTAGGGTTCAATGAAGACCACTTATTACCTCCACCAAGGAGGTTATGTTTTTGGGAGAGTTTGTTTATTTTTCTGTCTGTCTGTGAACAAAAAAACTCAAAATGTTATGGATGGATTTTGATGAAATTTTCAGGAAATGTTCAGCATGGGAAAAGGAAGAAGTGATTAAATTTTGGTGTTGATCCAGATCACCATCTGGATCCAGGAATTGTTCAAAGGATAGTTTGTGGGAACTGTGCTGCTTGGCGGAGGTCTGCGCTCTCCAAGTGCTTTTCTAGTTTGGACAATGTGAAGGTGAAATACCAACATCCACGCACTTTGGCACTATCATTCACCCTGTTAATGAACCTGCGACCTTCACAATCAGCTCTGTGTTATCTTTGCTCACACACTGAGCAGATTATCCAATATTAGCTCTTAGCAGTTGCAGGAAATCCAGCACAGCCCACAGTGGATGCTGACAGACAACCAATAAATTTCCATCAGTCAGTCACCCTGGGACCTCACATGATGAACGAGGTCCAGGAAAGCCTCTCACCACTGTATTGCGCAAGGCTGTTCCAAAACATCTGTCCCTTTCTGATTATATATGAAGTTTTATTCAAACTGACTGGGAACCTCAAAGATGAGCCACAGAGGGATGAAGCAGCTGGACGTTTTGCACTGAAATACCTTAAAGCTGACCAAGAGTGTTTGTCTTACGTGACATGAGGGGAAAACTAATAAGGCTAGCAGGAGTGGGCAGAGTTCACAAAGTTTACCTTTATTAACCATTAACCTGTTAAGAAAGAGGTTATCTTAGATATTGATTAATCAAGAAATTCTGTAAATACCTCAAGTCAGTGTAAATATTGGCCAGTTTTATTAATCAAACATGAGTTTTTCCTGCGTCTATAGTCATGAGAAGGCTAGAGCAATTTCAGCTGTACTCACTGTATTCTTGCAGTACCAAGCACATTTCTGAACACCCCTGCCACTGCAAGGCTTTGTCCACATGTGGAGAGGGTATTTGTGAAAAAGGTTTTCCAAAAAAAAAAGTCTTGTCAACAAGTATAAAGTGCTAAAAAAAATCCTCTTTGGCCACATAAAAACTTGTTTAAAAAAAAAAAAAGCATCAATAGTACGGTGACTACGGTCCTCTTTGGTCCGGACATGTCCTCCTTTTTGGTAGTAAAATTATGTCTGGGGGGATTTTATAAAATTCCCTAAAATTTCTGACTACGGGTTGCTCAGCTTATTCTACTGACCAAACTGTAGCCAGTTACAGAAAGAGACATGCATGATTCAAATTACTGTAACTCCTCTAGTATCCCCACTATCCAAAATATTTGGATTCTGAATGCTGCAAATCTGAGAAGCTTTCCAGTGATAGACAGTGATGTACATTACAGTGAAGCCTGGATTGCCTGAGGAGGAGGTATGGGAAGTGAGCTGACTGAACCAGAGAGCAGAGAGAGGATTTAGAGACAAAACACGTGAGTCAATCAGTTTTTTCTGGGGAAATAATGTAAACATATTATAAATAATGCTCTTAGTATCATTCTGGAGTGTTGTCTAACAACTCTTTTGCTGTATTTTTGCCCAGTTCATGTTTTTTTCATCAAAGTTCGTATTTTATGGCTTTCATAAATAGTTAAATAATACAATATTATAATGTAACAAAACAAAAATATAAAATAGGTTGAATTTCTGTTTCGCCTTCTCAAAGTGTTGTACATGTTCATTTTGAATTGTTCGTAAAGAAAAACCTGTTGAAAATTCAAAGCTTTTTTTGTTTTCTTGTAATTACGCACTGTTTCAGCTTTTACAATTAATAATGACAAATACTTGCTAGAATGTTTTATTTTTGTCTTACAAAAGGTGCAAAATAGTGAACTCAAAGGGAACTTCTAACACATTTATTGACAAAAAAGGAAAGACCATGAAGCCATTTATATTCACAGTAGTAACAGGGTTAATATTTCTAATAAAGTGCTGCACTGGACCACTGGTATTATTACAATGTACCTACCTCTCATGATATTGAGTGTGCATGTAAAAAAGGCTTCATTTTCAAATCTAATGAAACAAGTCTGACTAGTGTTACAGTTTAACTAGCGACCATGTTAACAGATGTCTGGAGGTGAATATAACTATTCTAACTTACTACCATTTATTTGTTTTTTTCATGAAGTGTGCTGCTGACCTCTTGGGTGGTCACCCTTGGAAAAGATTTCTCGATCTCAATGAGTCTTTTATCTGGTTAAATAATGGTAAATATATATATATATTTTAGCAAATTTTACTTTGTTTGGACTTCAGTTCACAACATATGCAATTATCTTTTTTTAAATCCTGTAATTATAAAGCATCCATAGGTACTCTTGTTGGGTTCAGCTATGGCGTCCACAGACCCATGCAGCCATGGATCAGAAGGCAACTCAGTCACTTGTGAAACCATAACACCAAGTCTCTTCCATTACGCTCTCCGTGAGGGAGCGACTGAAAGTGCATGTAATCATGTAAGTTGTCCACTCAGCCCTTTATAATTTATAAAACTAACTCTAGTCATTAACAATAGTAACATTGTCACATGAGAAAATGGCCTAAAATGTTGCTCGGTCTGTACTAACACACCTCAAACCAGTTGGTCTGGATTACTTTCTATCATGCCCGCCCTTTGAGCTTAATATTTTCTGCCACTTGAAGCGCAAAGTTGGGATTCATTTAAATGCATCAAATCCATTTTCCTCTGATATGGCCGATATGTGTGGCAGATATATCTGCAGTAAATACATGCAAAAATTTCAATATTGGCCACTTCAATACCTAACTTTTTAGGCCAACATTGGCCAATACTGATATCAAACTGATAATAACGTACATCTCTTTCAATAAAATCTTAAAAAAATATTTAGTTTGAAAAAGGGAACAGCCTATACTATTTCTTAAAAGACTCCAAGAAGAAATATGGGAATCAAAATTTAAAACTCTAACAGAATAAAACTTTTCACATTTTACATTAACTAGGAATAATGTAACAAAAGTGTCTACAATGCAATGACAGGAAAATCCCCTATTATTACCTGTTAAAGCAACATTTTTTAGACATAAGGCAGTCTTGTTTTGATGCAAAAATTAAACAGTAAAAAAATAGTATTTAAAAACTAATAACACACAGTCAACAGAAGCTTGTTTTTACAACATCGAACGGTTTTAACATAACTCCAACCACTGACAAGGCAAATAGCCATCACAGTGTAGAATTTTGGATTGGCACCTGGGGTGGCCAATAAAAACTCCAGGGAGCCCCTGCCCCAATCTGGCCATACCCCTGTCCAGACAAGTCATGCCATGCCCACCTTTGGATCACCCTTCTAATTAAAACACTTTCCTAAAAAATAGTCTCTGGAAATCTTCACCCTCGCAGGAGTTTACAAAACAGCTACTGATGCTGTAAACAGGGGGAGGGGGAGAAGTCCAGATGATGTGGACATCTCGTCTCGTGCACAGAGATGCTCTATCACGCAGAAACAAGCTGAACACACTGATGGGCACGTAAAAGTGAAAAAAACCCCCAACAAGATAGACTCTTCAATATAGTCAACAAGTTCTGCCTGCACTATCAATGAATACTTTCAGTTTTTACAGGCACTTCAGACCTGATTTAGTTTTTATCTAATAAAAGAGATGTTTGTTTGAACTTGTCAGTAAATAAGTGAGGTAATTTTGGCTTAATTTCACAAACACTCTTGTTTGATCAGAAATTTGGCAGTGGTTATAACCCAGAGGGTAAAATGGTTTCTTTTCTGTCGTGTTTATGCAACAGTCAAGACAGAAGGCTTTTGTTGCAGACCAATTTAGAGACAGCTTAAGAGTAAAATTGGCTTTTTACCATTACTTTAGGTGCCAAATAAGCTACAGAAACACACAGGATATCAGAGGCTGTTCAGGAAACACAGCAAGCAACAACGGGAGAGACCTGGCATGCAGTAGGTAGACGGTGTAATTGGAGAAAATGGTACATACCAAAATGCAGCTGGAAGTCCACTGGCAGCCCAGATTTAAGCCTTCATGAGACGAGAAAGTTGCTCTGAAATGATCCCAGCTGATGTGAAACACTCACAGTCTACATCTGTGAGGGTGGAGGTGGGAGGTGGTGAGAGCGACCACAGGTTTTTCTACGCATGTAGGGAGGGAACGACTCCCTCAATTCCAAAACGAAAAGACCTCCTAAAATCATTGGAAGGGGGAGCTGAAAGAATGTGGCTGAATCAACAAAACTGCTAACTCATTGTGGCTGAAAATACAGCGTATGATCCTCAGAGGTGCCAAGGCTCATGAACCAGTTTGACCACAGTGGAGTGACTGAACTTGCTGGGTGACAAAATTAAAATAAACAGACACAAGGGTAATTGATTTGTTTTCTTTTATTTCATTTATCAAGGAATGTTTTTAACAGAAAGTACAGCACTGAGCAGTGGTTCTCAACTGGTCTACCATGAGGACACATCATTACCTCCTTCATCAGAATTTGTAACAAAGATTTTGGGAAATTATTGACCACTGACATGTTTTAAATGACAGATGTTGCAGTTTAGAAGGAACAAAACCTTTGATGAAGAAAACAACAATGCACAACCAACATGTTGAAGAAGCTCAAGACTGCAGAAGCCCTTGGGGAATGTAAACGCATACATGTATTTCACAGTCTCTCTGTGATAACAGACTGAAAGATCTTTGCCATAAAAACAATATCATGAAAAACAGCTTTGATATTCTAACAAGACTTTTACATTTAAACTTAGGGATGTGTGCAATTAGAAAGCTTAACTGAATTTGGTTTACTCTATACTGGGCACTATGGTTACAGGCTGGTTAGACTGATTAATATACAGTTTCTAAAAGCATAGACCCAAAATCACAGTCAAATGCTCTGTCAGGGGTGTCCAACTTTCTTTCACCACATACAAATCTGCCTGAAGTATACTGAAGTCAGCCAAACGTGTCCAATTATTTTTAAAGGTCCTACGTTCTGGTGTTTGATCATTCATGTTCTCTCTTGGGTATCTATGAAGCAACAACTTAATTCAAGCCGAACAAAAAATGAAAAAAATCATCTCTGTAGAGCAGAGACGAGCAACTGGAAGTCAGGGGCCATATGTGGCCCTCCACCTCACGAAATGTGGCATTTCAAACCATCAAATCATTTCCAAAAGTCAATTAACAAACATGAGGAAAACAGCTCTATATAATCAAGAATGTTATTCCCATTCATTTTTGTAAGTTATTGAACAACATACTCCGCTGTAACAGTTTCTCAGAATCTCGTTTATGAAGCATTGAAACATTATAGAAAGTGCTTTACAATACTTTATTTAAAAAATGGCAGCAGTTAAAGAGTTGTGCTTTAAAATTCAGAAAAAAACTGATTGGTTTAAAGAAATGGCTGTATGTCCATTGGCTAAATTAGCTTGAATTTGACAATGCAGGATAACTGTATTTTTATTATAATGCATGAATATTGTATTCACGTCTACTTTACATTTGCATATTTTATTTTATGGACATTATTTTTCTACATTAAGTGTATCTAGAGTTTGTAACAATGCGGCCCTACGACTGTGAAAAACTGTTTTATGTGACCCTTGGTAATTAAAGTTGCCAACCCCTGCTGTAGAAGATCAAATGCATCCCCCTCCCCCTACCCCCCTAAGGAAACACTGGAATACACAAAAGGCAGGGCAGCTACGGGAAGCAATAGCCCAATTCACACGGTCCAAGCTGAAAGATGAACACCTCTGTGGCATGTTACCTTAGTAAAGTGAATGTTGTAGAGACGGGATCAGGGAAGTTGATCCTCTCTTTGCTCATGCACACATCCAAGCCGTACTGAGGTGTAAACTGGGAAAGATATTACCACCTTGTGGAATTAATGTAAAGTGTAAAGTAAATGTAAAGTGTGAACATAATAGGGGAATATAATGGTTTTCCACAGGCACTGTGAAAAGGCTAATGATAATGAGCTCTGCCCTGATTGGCTGCCTAAACAATGCATGGTGGGGCGGGCAACAGGCCACAGAGTGGACGTTCAAAACATTCATGGTGCCTGGCAATAAGAAGCAGAAAACACAAATCTAAAAGAGACCCATGGCTTGTGGAAGCTGTATGGCATTTACTTAATGAACCCCAAGAAGTAAATAATTGTACATTTTAATGAGCACATGTAAGCAAAGAAGTTGAATTGGCAGGATATAAGAACTGTAATTCATCACTTTGCAAGGACAATACCTCTTTTGTATTTTTAGATAGCAATTTCATATCAGGGAGTGCTGGTGAACCCTCGCTACCACAGAATCACTTTGATTGTGACCAACGCTCAGTTCAGCAGAAAAGGGGGCAACTGTGGTTATTTTTCATTCAGACAAAAAGCATGAACAAACAAGCAAACTTTGTGGAAGAGTTAGTTTCTTTGATGATTAGCACTACTGATACTTAATTGGACCTTGAGACAAAGCACATAGCCATCTAACAGTGGCCCATGGGTCACAACTGGCCTCCAGACCACAATTTGGACATATAGCATAACATAGCTGCCTTTCCCTTGTAGCCATTGTAGCCCTAGTTGATGACAAATGCCTTGCTGCCATGATGTCCAATGACCTTAATATAAGCAAATGCCATGTAGTATTGGTGGTATCTAATTGGAGCATCACAGGCCCTAATTCCTGGTCAAATGCTCTGCCTCACTGTAAGGGAGCCCCCAGACATAAATTACCACTCTAGCTCCAGTGCCAAGCTACCAAAATGCCCCTCAATGTAGATGTAAATAAGCAACTTTAAAGATCAGATGGCATTAACAGCACCTCTAAGGAAAAGGTTTGGGAGATGGATTTTCTCCAATACTGTGCTGAATCAAATATCAGTACCTAAAACTTACCTCAATCAATTATTTGAAAGCAATAACACTGTTTACTCTGATGAAGCCCTTGTTATAAAACCCCAGTTACATGCAATGTTCCTTCTTTTGACTGGGACAGCAAAACAAAGTAGAGAGGGTTTGGCATCTTTGGCTCTGACACTTAATGAATGGCACTGAAATGAGCAGAACTATGTGTTGGAATTTGGTTCAGTAGGATCTGGATGGGTTGGTACCAATACCACGTTGCAAACTAGTTTCAATGTGCATCTCTACAGAAAAGCAGCTCAGCAGTATTTTAATCTAGTAAACAAAGATAAGGATGAGCTTATGTATACTGGCGTATCAAACTTCTCGACCAAAGCAACATGTAGCCACGTTTACCACAAATCTGGACGTTGACCTTGAAGGAGAGAGGGTGGTGCTGGCATTAGCAAGACTCATTGCTGTAAACCAACTTTATTGTTTTCCAAATGACATTGTAACAAGGTGTGGCTCACAATTTAGAACATTTAAAGCTTGCTTTTTTATTATTCCCAGCTTTGAATTGTTGGTTTGAATTTTCCCATGTCTACCTCCTATTTCACTGAAGCAATGACTCACCACAATTTTCTAAACACTGGACAAGTAGGCATGGATAAATTACACACAGCTAAATTTGAAATTATTTTCTCAGGAAGACCACTGCCTAAGATCTGAGGAAAAAAGGCCAAAAAATCCACATTAATGCTGCAATATTGAGAAAATAAAATATGTTATGTCCATTATCATATGCATATCAATATTTTTTTCTATACATAAAAAAGACCCACGGCTCACTTTTGACTTTTGAGTCCTGGCCGACCAGTTAAGAACCACTGAGATAGAGAATCTGGTCCAATACAGCCTGATTATTACACAAACACTTTATACAAACACATAAATAACAAAAAAGACAAAAATATCTCCATTAGTCTGCTGCTTTTCTAAACAGATGTTGGCCAATCTCACCACAGCACATAAAAACTTTGCTTTCAACAGCATTCACATTCACAGCCCTGAGCACAATCAGCACCCAGGAGAACAATAATGTTACTCACAAATCACAACGATGTCAGACACACACAACATTACAGGGAAAGAAAAATAAAGAGTGACAAGAGCCAGGCAGAGTAGTTAGATCCATGTGTGTAGTGTACGTACACAGTCATACTCTTGGAAAAGGAGATAAAGATGTGTTAGAGTAATTACCGTCTAACGTAGAAGCCAAAGGGTTTTATTACAGAGAGCTGTACTTCCACCAAAACAGAGAGGGAGGATGTTGGAGATGGGAGGACAGATGACAAATGCTCCACTTTACTTATTCTGTGAAAACTGTGTTACTGAAGTTATGAAAATGCCAAATCTTTAATGTTTTACCTTAGGTTAACAGTTGGTGGCCTGAGTCAATTAGTGAGATGCTAGCTAAAGATAAAACATCCTTAAATGGCTGACAGAGAAAGCAACATAATCACCTTTATTAGTAGGAAAATCTATCTTCCTCAATAATGTTTATTAATAAGTGTATCAAAGTGTTTATAATGCAAAGAAAAGGCCTTCTCACATGTGCAACTCTGATTTTTTCCAAACATATTCAGTCTAGAAACAGCCCTGCTTGTTCACACTAACACCTTGCAGCTACAGGTTTTCCATGAGGGCTGGTGTCGGCCAAAAGGTTAAGTCTGTTTAAGGGCTCATAGTTTAAATCCATTTTAACAGAGGCAGAAAAACCCTGACAATTGTCATGAATTTAATCAGGCGAGTGGTGGATCAGTCTGATTCAGTGTCTGTAATCAGGCTGATCCGTTTTGCCAAGCTCCAATGGCACGACCAAAAGGAGGAGGGAGGTACGAGTGAGAGGACAGCAGGAAGGGACTGCTCTTTTAGAGATTAGCATAGACGCTAACAGCTTCATGAGAAGTGTTATCAGATCTTGACTGTATATCTTTATTTTGTGAAAAGCCAACAGGCATTTCTCAATTAAAATGACATTTTTGCTCCACTTCTGACATGTTTGGTGAAACTTTGTTCTATGAAGAGGTTTATTTTTTGTACTTTACCAGGTGGCAGTAGTGTCCACCTGCTACATTATTTTATAATGAATGTGATTGACAGAATAATCATCAGGTCACCTGCTGGATATACTTCTGAAAGGTTCTGCCCTTCTCAAACATTTTCAGTCCATGATTGACTTGTGTGATTGACTGTATAGAATCAGTCATTCAGTCATAGACAGCAGGTTTTGAACACAAATCAACCTCAATACTTTCCCCTACCTCTTACCTCCTTCACTGACATGAACTCCATTTATTCTTGAAAACCCTGAAATATTCTAACCTTTACTTGAGTGAGCTACATGTGTGAACCTTACAGCACGTTTTTTCACTCAGACCCTGAAATTACCCTGCAAGCTCCAAAGTATGTTTCTCCTCCCCCATCTAATGAGTAACTGGCACGAGCCCTTTTCATGCATGCACCCCTGATATTTTCTTAAAGATATCAGGGCAGCCGACCAAGAAACTTCCTGACATTCATCTTCACACTCGGCCCTCATACAGGCAAGTGTTTGCATATCAGCCAGTGGAGGACTAGGAGGGAAAAGTACCAGAGGGCAGCGGGAAAATTTCAGGTAAAGTCTGAGGGAAAATTCTGCAGTTTTTAGTCACACATGTGGCTCATCCATGTGAAATTAAGATCATTTTAAGGTTTTTCTGGAAGCGTGAATGGCTTTATGCAAAGAACAGGAAAGCTTCCTTCAATGAGGGGCCAAGTGTGAAGTCACGGAATATATCCTGGAGAGATACCCCAAGTATTTTCTGATAAATATCCAGGTTATATGAGTGAAAAGGGCTAAACAAACTGCAGGAAAACCTCCTGCTGTGGTGACAATTTTGAACTAGTGAGTCAAGAATCCAGTTGGACATGTCAACGCGCACTTTTCTTGAAGTCAGAATGCTACGTCAGATGTCTAAGCTAAAGACTTCATAACTGGACCACCTTCAGCTCAAAAAGTGTTGCCCTCACAACTCTGACATGCCAGTTCTGAGGTCAGTGGAACAAACTATAACTTCACAGCTGCTCACCCTGGTGAAGTTGGGAAAGTGTCTGAGTTTTCATGCACACGTTACTCTAAGTCTAATTCCCCTCAACATCTCCAGATAAGTCTGACTCTACAGTTGTGTCGTTGGTCAAAGTCGTTGGAGAACAGGGGATAAAAAAGTATTATTATAATTACAGCCTCACAGGCGCCAAGGATATCATTACAGGGAAGTGTGCTTTGTCCAAAAACGAGCAGGCGGTAATGATTGAGACAGGGGGACTGCTGATAAATGATGGAGAGTTTGCCAGAAGAACCTCACAGATCCAGCACAGAACATTTTTCATTTAAAGAGAACTGGAAATCATTTTGAGATATAAGATCGAGCCAAAAAAGAAAACAAAGTACACAGATGTACAAATTACTCCTAAGGGGGAATCAAATGTGACGTTATTTTTCCAATCCTTCATCTGGAGTATAATCTGTAACTTCAGTAGGACATACTAGTATGAAGTCTTTTCTTCTTTTCATGAAGCGATGAAGCTGCTGTGGTTTCATGATACATTTATAAAAACAGTTTATTTTCATTACCAGCAGAGCTGGGTGGAGGGGAGCTCCATCAGTAGTACATCGGCCCTGCAGAGCTCAGTTGGACGGCTCCTCAGAACGGGGAGAGGCTCGGCACTTTGATATTGATGTCTCCAATATTGATGTTGCGGGGAATCTCAGGAAGGTTCATGTTCTTCACGGCAGAGACGGCGCGAGCAGGTGCCGCTGACAGACCCCCCTGACAAACAAACAATATAGAAAACAGGAAAACACTATTTATGACAGTGGTCCTGGAAATGTATAAACAGGGTTGGGAAAAATTAAGATTGTCTTTTACCAAAGTCGTGACTGATCCTGTTTATTTCTTTATCGATCCCTGATTGATTTAAATGAGTTTTCTGTGTGAAAAAAATTTGGCTACACAAGATATGATATTCAATGAAAAGATGCAGCAAGTGTTTTTAGAATGATCCTGGCACTTTGGCCGAAATCAGAAAGACTTTCACTGTTTTTCAGTAATAATAACAAGGAAAGTGGCATAAAGGGTTCCCATAAAACAACACAGAAGTGAAAGTATGATGCTATTAAGGGCTAGTTCTACGTTTTAAGTGGTGCTGTATGAGGAACAGAGCACTAGGTTGAACACTTTGTGGCAAAGATCACTTCTCATCTGCACAGATGCTAAAGCTATATATAGCTGCCCCTTCTCTGCATAATTTAAAGAGTATCAGGTGAAAATAAAATAACATTATTTTTCACTATCAAGCCACATTGTTTTGGCACTTCTTTGGTTCACGGCACAGCCAATGTATCCTTCCACCACGAAGCATATTAATATGATCATTATTATTTAACGAGACTGTGAGGAGTTTCTAAGTGATTACAAAAAAGTCTCACTTTTTGATATATGCCTGATCGAAATACGCACTTATTGATGAGTTTTATAATGCTATTCCTTAGCCTTCCGTTCGGGTTGGACAGGGCTTGACTGGCCAACTTCCGGAACAAGAAAATGAAAACTAGAGCAAATTTTTTATTATTTTATTATTTATATTACACGTCTTAGAGCACAGGGCTGTAAGTAGCGATAAATAGCCGGCTACAACTACGAAAACAAGTTTTCCAAAAAATGCTTGTTGTCACACATCAAAAACAACCGCTGCGTAACTAGAAAGAGATACATTACCTCGTTGCTTTGCATCCTGTAAGTTGTTGAAAAAACGAAGTTGTAAAGCAATGCAGAGTTCTGAGGAAGGTCGTTATTGCATCCATTAGCCTCAAAACAAACACATGCTGTGGATGTAAACGTCTGCGGTACGTTCCAGTTGTAGTCAGAAGTAGGAATTTTGAGCTCCGAGTTGGAAACTTAACTGGAACGTCCCTCAGAGTCAGAATTTCCTCCTGGGAACGCGGTGAAACCTCGCCACCCCCGAGTTGACAATCAAAGATGGATGCCCCCAGTGTGAACAGTTATTTAGCTCCTGTAATAATCAATTTATCTGCACTTCTGACTGGGGTGTGTCGCTCTAGATCAGCTGTATACATAGTATTGTTAGACTTATATTTACAAAAATGCTGCCATAGTGATAATCACATTCTTCATGTGATATTTGTGAACAACTACGCAGGCATGCTAACAACAGCTAACAATAGCCTGGTAGATCGGCATGTTTTCCGACTTTGTAACTGGAACGCTGATAGCTCTGAGATGATGTCACTCCCTCTTCCGCGGTTACTGGAACGCAGCATTATGACAGTCGCCGCGCGGGCTCATGGGTAGCAGAGTCTTTTATGTGCCGGTAATAGATTCTCCTCATAGCACCTTTAATTATCATTATTAATCTCATCTTTTTATATTTGGTGTCCTGTTTTCTGCTTTCAACCCTTTTTTTTTTGACTTGATGTTTTAATTGCAAATTTTGTGTTTTTTACTGATTTAATGTTTTTATTTTTTATTTTGGTCCTCATGGTCTCATGTTATGTTTCATGGTTTTGTATTGTCTGGGACCTGAAAAGGACCTTTGCTGAGTGAGGTCTGGAGTCACTTGAATCAAGAAGCGCCAGTTGCTCCCCTCTTACGCTTTACTTGCTAACGTCTATTATGTCTTTTGTGTCTTTCTGTAAGAGTGCATTCATTTAAAATGAGCTTTTTGTTTCTTTTTCCTTCTGCTGAAGCTCTTTTGCTTTGTTGTTTGCACTAATACTAATACTACTACTAATAATAATAATTATTGTTATGTATAATAATAATAAAATAATAATTATTATTCTTCGTATTATTATTGTTATCATTATTATACATAATAATTATAATAATAAGGATAATAGTAATTCTTCTTATTCTTATTCGTATTCGTATCCTTAGGGCTTAAATGTCGTTCAGTCTGCGCTGAGTTTGTACATTTTTATAGAGGGACAAAAGTATAAAGTACAGAAACTGCTGACCGACCTGTCCACAGCTTCCATGCTCCTTTCCATGGTCTTGTTTCATAGAGCAGATTATGTCATCAATGTGATGAAAGATAATAAAAAAAAAGCCTACTCGTCTGCTGGCAGTGAGAAAGGATATCCCGCATTGAAAAAACCTGCATTGATGCGCTGAATTTAGCATGAAAGCGGTGCAAGTAACGTTTTGACTTGTCCAGACCAGATTCACAGTTTAACAAACAGTTAGGAAGCAACAGATGAGTCAAATGAAAGTTTGTCTTCAAAGCAGGTACTCGGCTTACACAGTACAGACACAGACAGTATGGTTTAGTGATAACTTTGCTTTCAGAAAACACCCTAAATGGTCATTATTAGGGGGGATAACTGAGCTAGAAAAACAAACACGTTTTAATTCACTGTACATGCTCAGTCTGAAAATCTTAAAACATATGTTGGATGGATCCCATTCATTATCAGGCATGGAGTAATATTAGAGAAATCAGGAAAATGAAAGAGGTTGTATGTCGATCAGGACGCTGCTGGCGGAAGGACACAGTAGACAATTTTTTGTACAGAGGTAGTACCAAAACAAAGCAGCTTGGCAGTGGAAAAGTGAGTTGTCGTAAAGAATTGTGTCCTACAGCCCATCTCAAAGCGATGCATCTCAAAGCAGCACGATGCTGCGATGTCTGTGATGTAGTAGGGTTTTCAAACTGACCTCTGACTTCTCCATGCGGTTCTGCACCTCCACCTGAGCGACAATTTCATTCATGTTGGTCTCCAGCACCATTCCTCCCATCACCACCTCCTGTAGGATATAATGGACCTGCAGGCAGAAGTAACACAACAGTGAATGCACAGTGGCAGCATGTGCCATTTCAGACATGAGAGCTGGGCTATTTACACATTACATGCTGTGACTTAATATCTGAAATACACAGCGAAATGAGAGCGAAAATTAGGAGGTCAGACAGAGGATAGAGCATTAAAACTGCACAGTACAAATCCCACAAAAACAGGCTGCTAAACACAACCAGATGTCACTGTTCACTGTATTTGTTTGGCAATTTACTGTGCTTTCTTACTGGGAAACAGTACATCCACAAATCTTTATACTAACTCGCTCAAAAGGATAAAACAGGTTAGAAAATCTGAAGCTGAAGAGATTCACTGTCTCAGTGGAGGAGCTTTGTATTAATGACTCTCCAGGACTCAGCTTCAATTTCCTTTCAAGTTTACTTTTGGGAATTTCTGTGGGCAGGAAATGTTTCTGGGAAATTGAGCCCGTCTTCAGTTGAAGACCTACTTTGTGGTTAGTGATGCCATGATGAAAAAAGAGCAAACATTCAAAGCTGTACCGGGGTGTCTTATTACAAAGAGTCACATTATGTCAATCTGCTCATGTGAACACACCTTTAGCTGCAGCTTCCGTGAAAGACTGGGGGAGTACATTAAAAACTCTTGTATACTGACCAGGAGCCAGACTGTTTTATAGCCAGGTATGAGAACAAAAACAGCTTCACTCGCATGTTCGGTCAGTTTTGCAGAGCCAGAAGAGCTTTCTGGGAGTTTGACGTTTAGTTTCTGCACAAAATTTTTCCAAGTTTTGTCTTGGCACATTCCTTCGGGCAAACCCACCACACCACATGATGTCAATTTCTTGCTGAGCAAATTCAATCAAGATGGCCATGGATGTGTCTGATTAGCTTCCAGCAGTTCTTCTCATCCAGCTCCAGAGAGAAAGAAAAGGAGAGTCTTGTTATAGGCAGAGCTGTGCTGTAAAAGGAGCCAGCTCAGTGTCCAAACAGAATCAGTTTTCTCCTGTTGCACGGCTGGGTGGTATTGACCAAAACCAGATTTACTTTTAAGCAATTTGCCCTCCTATTTTTTCTCCTGCAAACAAAACAATAATAATACCAGATTGATACCATGGTGAAATTTGAATTCCTGACCACCTAATATTGGACACAAGTAATTTTTAATTATCATAAACTCTAGCTAAACTAATCAAACTAACTCAGTTAAGGGTGGGCAACCTCATCAGCAGACAAGTTATATAAACTATAAGAGTGCAGAGAAACACAGAGTAAGCCTCTAATGCTAGTCAGATAAGAGGGCTGTCACTTAGGGACAGATGCAGCGGGGCGTCTTCTCTCTCTGATGAGCGGCTGCACTCAGCACGCATCCGTGCGCACAACAATACAATACTTTATTTTCAGGCGGGTTTCTTTTCATTATTAATAGTCTCACAGGCGTCCTTTATGATGCGCATGTTCAGGTTAAAATGACGAAAAAAAAAAGGGGGTTATCATTCAGGCCTAATCGCAAATTTTCCAAGAAAACTGAGCTACAATTGGCTCCATTTGTCAAAAAACAAATTAATTCTGCATTATTTAATACATCTTTAAAACTTAAAATACAACTGTACATAAATGTCCACAACTAAAGAATCGTCTTGTAACTTGAAGTGAAAAATCAGCCAAACTGGCCTGAGTTCTGTAGTTAGCTGATTGAAAAAATACTGTTTTACACTACGTTTTACATCACTTACTACAATTATCCAACAGTCACAATACTATGGCCCTCTGGCAATGACATAAAAATGATTTAACTCTTTTGGAGCCACAGCTGCCAGCCTCGGTCTAAATGTAAAATAGCATTAGACACAGTTCAATACAATAAGGTTTTCTGTTTTCTTTACTCTCAAATACCATGTGAATTAAAAACACACCACTCAAACAAGCAGTGGAGTACAAAATATACAAACTGCATGTTTTTATCATATTTTTGTCAAAATGGCACCAAGATGTTAGCAACATTTGGAGCAGTGGGCAAAACTGGCAAAATTAAGGATTCAAAACTGTCCTTACTCCTTTGGGATAAGGCCATGTGTAGGCGTTAAGTCACATTTTTTTTACAAATTCAAACAATGACTTACACAATAGGTTGTTCTCCTTTTTAGTCCAAAATCTGAGGGGCACAAACCTAAGCATTTCAGATGGATGCTCTAAGGAATCACCTTTTTACACCTCATCCGAAGGCCACTGCAGTGACGTGGGCATTTTATGACAGCAAACTATAACAGATTTTAAGAGATTTTTTTTGCTGTGCTATCATAAACATATCACTTCTGATTGGTCTTTGTCAATATCATAAATGCATAAAAGCAACAGTTTCAGCTTATTTAACTTTAGCAGCTGGTGAAGAATTATATTATATGGCAGCAGTTCATAGTTAACAAGGAAACTTGTTATGGTACTGTTTTAATTCAGAGTGAAACTAGCAGACTAAAGATGACAGTGGGGGTTTATTGTTATATGTTCTAGTTTTAACAAAATACTTAAAAAACTAAATATTGATATTATATTTAGATGTCACAACTTTCATAGTTTTTTTTTCAGGTAAATAACCATTTTCCTATTATCTATATACTATGTGTACATCTGTACATCTTGTCTATATTTACACTTATTCACATAATCTGTAAAGCAGCACAGTGATTGATAAAGGTCTACATATATATTCACAATGTCAAGTTTATCTGTATATTTAAGGGTATCTTAAAACCATTGTCTTCAGGCTAAATAACATAACTATAATTCCTTTTTGTTCTGCAAATACATATATAGATATATAATCACACATTTTATGTATAAAACAGTCTCCTACACAGTACTTCTGGATTGGATCGTTACTCTGTACTTGTGTATGTGTAATGACAATAAATTTGAATCCTTATACTAATGTTTGCAGTTTAACTAAAACATTTTTCTCTTCAAGACATTTCTTAAATGAACATAAGGAATTAAAGAAATAAACAGTACTTCCTAAAAATTTATCATGTCTGAAAATATATGTATATTAACTACAACTCTATAAAAGCCCAGCTCTGATATGTAGTCTAAAGAAAGAAAAAAGACACGATGATTCATAATTTAACCGTAATTACTTGGAAAACAAGTTTCCTCCCTGAACACTTTTTTGGTGAGGATTTTGAGAAGTGTCAGCATTAAAGAATCATACCGACTCATCATCATTTACAGACAAAGAGTAATGTGTAACCAACACAGTTACAGCAAAATAGTCTCACCCACATGACACATTTAAAAAAAGGACTAACGCAATGACAGCTGTGCAGCTGTTCCTGAAAACAGCTGTGACTGTATGTTAAAACATCTGGACAAACAAGTTCAAGCCTTCTTACAGCTCGCTTATAAAAACAAACATGTCCTCATCTCAACTGGTTTTTGACTATTAAATGTTACTGTTTCTGAGAAAAGAGACACTTCTGAACATACCAACTAGGGAAGAGTAAATTCAAATCCCAATGTTATTCATATAATACCAATCTCAGGGATACAAAACATCATCAACATTCAATCAGTGCTGACAGATCACTGAAAAGTTCATTAATGGTGAAGACAAATGTGAACATTTCTGTCAATATTTACAGCAAATGAATATTTGTCATTCACATGGGCAGACACTGTCAACCAAATCATATTTGTTTACTTTTTAATTAATTTGTTTATTTTACATGTATTTTTGGGGCATTTTGTGTCTTTATTAATAGGAGAGAGACAGTGGATAGGCTTTTGAAAGGGGGTGAGAGAGTAGGGGAAGACACTCTGCAAACTGGCCACAGGCTGGATTCAAGCCCGGACCGGCAGAAGTATGTACATGGGACGTGCATGGTTGCAAACCACTCTGCCAAACCAGCACCCCTTGTTTATTTATTTTGTACAAGATAATATAGCACAGTCACTTTCATACATAGAAACAAAGAAATAAATAAAATATGGCATAAATTAACATACTAAGCTATACCCCCTCAATTGCTTGTTAACACAAAAAGCTTCTCTGCTAATCATATGGTAGCAACTCAATGCATTTAGGCGTGGTCAAGAAGACCTGCTCAATCTCAAACTGAGCCTTAAAATGGCGTCGAGTCTCGTAGCAACAAGCAGAGGGCAGGCAGAACGAGGAAGCGACATGGCGGAGAAGCCAAAGAAACGGCCGAAACACAGTCCAGAAGTGGATCCTACCACAAAAAAAAAGCCTGGACGTTTGGCTGAAGGATTGCCAGCGGAGAAGGAAAGTGACCGACGGAGAAGGCAAACGCGGATTTGTATTGACGTGGCTTTTCCTCGGTGGAGAGCCTTGAAGGCAGAAATTGGGCTGAGGGCAGACACAGATGTTGCCTTGCTGCTGTTGGATAAGTAAGTGACTAGGTTTATAACTATATAAGTACTTCATTATTTTCTTGTAAATGGTGCTATGAACGTAATGTTGTAATGTTAGCAGCCTGGGTGTACGTCATATGGAAGCGCCGGCTTTATTGTTGTAAGAACGCAGAATTCCGCTGGAGGGCGACTGAAGTTACGCACTATAGCTTTAAAGTTCCCTTTGGAGCAGCAAAGAAATAAAATTCTGACTTTAAATTTGGCCTAACGAGGACATTCAAAAACAATTGGACTCCACACATAAAAATTTGGAAATCTTTTGCCCCTACCTCAAAAATTACTGTCCCATGGGTAAACCAAAACCACCAATCAACACCATGATAAGATTAAGGGGCTCTCGCAGCAGTGTCACAGAGCGAGGGATTCGCTACATAAGTCCGGCAGCTCAACTGATGAAAAGTTTCCTTGGTATGATGCAGTTGGTAATATCATCAGCCACAAACCAATAAGTCAGCCTGATGTGCTGGAGTCGGGACCCATTTTCCCACCAACACTGTCTACATCCAGTGAGCTCAGCAGGCAACTGGTAGCCTCTTTTACGTTCTCCTCTGTAGCAGGTTTGGTTACGAGCTATATGCATATTGCCCCCTGCTGTTTCAACCTGAGTAAATACACAAGTGGGCCCAGGCACGGGCAGCCAATCATAAACACCTACTTGCAGAAAAGTTACAGAACGCACACTCATAGGGCCAGATCCTCAAAAGAACTGCTCTGCTTTTGCGGCCGCTAAACCTGTGCAAATGACAAAAGAAAAAAAAAGCATGCAATCCACAAAGAATATTCAAAGGGTGAAATGCCCGCAAACTGCATTGCCACTCCCCGCTGTGCCGGTCCAATTTTTATGCATGTATGTTAGGGAATATTCATAAATTCAGTGCAAAATTGGCCCCTGCTTATGCAAATGAGCCTCACTGCAAATACCACCTCATCCTAAAGGACCAGCACTAATTGCCACAGGCAGTAAAGTGGTGCTATTTACCGCCAGTGAGACCTGTGTATGAATGTATGGTTGCCAGGCCGCATGATCCTTGTCCTACTAAATGACATCAAGAATGACAGCAATATCGCCTTCTGTGTTCATCTCTGCAACCATCCCACCATTTTCAAGTAAACATGAATAATTTGTCTAAATAAAGTCTGTTAAAAAAAAACCCTATGACCCCCTCGACCACTTTTTGGTCATTTGAGTTGTATTTTCTGCATTTATTTTGCAATCAGAGGCACAAAGTGCACTCAGATGCCAAACTTTGTGGGCGTGTGAGCACCGGCATATAATTAGAGCACATTCTTTTGAGCATAAGGTGCTGAAACAGGGCAGATAGCGTGAGCAAATTCTGCACAAATTACAGCACTATGAGCAGGAGCAATCCATTCGTTGTGAATCTGGCTCAAAATGTGCAAAACCTTGAAGTAGATGGGCTGTGCCAGTGGAAGGCTGCAGTCCTATCAGGAAGCTGATTGCCCATTTACATGAAAATGAAAAAGGATGAAAACAAAGAGTCTTCCTTGCATTTGTGCCTTTCGTTTACAGAAGAACAATGCATGGGGTGGCTGAATCCGCAAACTTTTAAAACCAGGGTCAAAAGTGAAAAGTTTTGTTGTTGTCTCCATAAAAAATAAGGATCGCTGTTGCCAGGGAAAAGAGGGACAAGTAGTGCTCGTGCAATACTATTTCAGATAAAGGAACAACAAGAGCAGCTATGGCGGTTTACCGAGAAACATGTGTGCTTCTAAATGTGCTAGATTTGTTATCGCTCCTCTAATTAGCTGCGTCAATACTCTGACCAGCGGTGACACATTTGTTAAATTCACAAAACACACTACAAACTTGCGTCGTCTACTACTGACCTGGCATTCATGCATCATGTTTTCAGTTGTTCTCATGGATCAGTGTGAATTAGAGCATGACACAGGAGCAGATTTTCACTCCTATCCCGTCCCACTCCGAGAGAAAAAATCCTGTCCTGTCCTAATCCCATATAAAAGGCATTGCCTTTAAGTTTCACATGCCTGACATTCGGTCGGTGTAAACAGCTCTCTTTTCGACGTGTCGTCTTCTCCCTCCTTGTTGTTTTATTTTGTATGTGTGTCGCTGGCAGCCGCTCGGAGTCGCTTTTCACTTCTGGTGGTGATAGGAAGTCAAACCACTTCTGTAGTTCTTTTGTGTTGCTAGCGCGGTCAAGAGTGTTGGCTCTCACTGAGAGATGACTACAAAAATGGACGCAATCTGTTCATCTGGTTGTTTAACACAGTTGAAAATGGTCATCTTTTAATGTCACTCCCGCGCCTGCCTGCTCCCGTTCCTTTTTTTTCCCGACCCGTCCCGATCATGGGATTAATTTAAAAAAATTACTCCCATCCTGTGGGATTCCCGCAGGAATCACGTGACCCACGGGAATTCACGAAAAATGTCATCCTCTAGTGTGAATGTGCATCATGATCACACTGTCTCTGTGTGAATGTTGAGCGTCTTTGAAATTGAAGGGAAAAACCTCTCTGTTCTAGTGACAATGTTGTCGTGTAAACAGGCTTCAGTCTAGCAGTACCACCAAAGTTGGACGATAGATGATTGGAAAATCAATGGACTACAGGCCTTGAGGAATGTTCCCAGCACCTTGATAACTTTATGCCACATGGAATTAAGGCAGTTCTGAAGGTCAAACGGGTCCAATGCAGAACTAGCTGTTGTGCTTAATAAAGTGGTTGATGAGTCTATGTAAGGCCCATCATCCAACCCCACAAATCCATACACAAGCATCAAGAACTTAGAAATGTACATCGATTAAACTTGTTGATTTTGAAGTAGAACCTTTGAGATGCTGGTTTTCTTTTTCATCCCTCATTTCTTTAGCCTAATCAGTGAAGTTATTGGTCTAAATCAGGGGTATTCAATTAAAAGGCACCAAGGTCCAGTTAATAAAATTTCCTTCAATAAAAGGTCCGAACCAAAGTCCAGTTGTGTCTTATTGCCTTCTCCTATGCCCACATTTTCATGGTTTCAACAATATTTATTGTCATTTTTTAATGCAGGTTATGTTTTATTCAGTGCACATATCTAGCTCTTTTACCATAGATAAATATAGTCTATGCAAATTATTTTAAGGCCTTTATTTTAGATTAAAAAAGAAAAACCTAAAATTCATTTTTTAAAAAGTGCAAAAAGAGCCAAATAATATTTTTTTCTCTTAAATCAAAGAGGTCCCAGTCAAGAATTTAAGGCCTACACACCAAGTAAAAAAGTCAACATCTTCAGAAAATGATAAATAAAAGGTGGCTCTTTTTAGGGAAAACAAGTGCATACTGAGCACTGACTAAATATTTGTTCTCTTTTTTTTTCTTAAATAACAGAGGTCACAGCCCAAAAAAAGCAAAGACCCACATTTCCAGTAAAAAAGTCAACATCTCCAGAATTCAAGAAGTTAGCTCTTAAAAGTTCAATCATCTGTAACTGCTTTCCCACTGTGTTTTTGCAATATAATGTAATAAGAAAGTGAAAGGAAGACAAATAACTTATTCACACAGGTTCCAGATTTTGCTCTCTTTCGCTCTCTGTCCTTAGCACTCTCTCTCTCTCTTTCTCTGTCTTTCAGTCTTACTCTCTCTCTTTCTCACACACCAACAGGGCTACACACACTGCATGAACAAACGATCAATTCCATTAGTAAACAAGAAGAAAAAGAACAGGATCAGTCCAGTGGAGAGTGCAGCGCCACTACAGCGCAAAAGCTCACTGCTCTCATCAGCATTTCCCACGCAGGTCGGTGGCAAGGCTTGCAGGTGACAATGGTCATATGTTTTTGTACAAGCACTTTATGTGGCTCTGCCTTCTGTTTGCTGGTGCTTGTGACTGCTGCAGCTCATGCTGCAAACACAATAGTGGCGGGAAAATCCCCTCTGCTAAATAAATCATCATGTCTCCTTCCTCTTTAGTGTAACAACTTTATGAGCCTCAGAACACATACATTTAGGAACACTCATGGTATTACGGGCTTGTGATCAGACCACAATAGCGGTAGTGTTCTAGTGTTAACTGGAGTGGCAGCGCCCGCTGTATATCCACAACTGTTGGAAGAAATGCTAAAATAAAATACATTTTTTGTGAATTTATCAGAGATAGGTCACGGGACCTGACAGAACCAACACTCGGTCCAGATCCAGACCAGAGTCTGCCATTTGGTGATGCCTGGTCTAAATTCTCCCACTTCACAAACATTTATCCACGTTCACACTCACCTTGTCCATGTGGAATATGAGGTCCAGCTCACAGACATTTTCGAAGCATTTATCCAATGTCTCCACAAACACCTACAATAAAAAGGAAGTGGATAGTCAGAAACTTTCAAACCTAAAATGATCACCTTTATTTTTTCAACAGGAGATTTTCTTTTGTTAGTTTAAGCCATGACAAAGTCAAGAACAAATCCATCAGGCCATGTCCAAGCAGAGGAAGAATGTTTTTATTATGCATTTATTCATCAAATTTACCACAAAAAGTGGCATCGTCATGCTCTGCTATGCTCTTCCAAACTTTAAAAAATAAAAACACTCAGTGCCCGCCTTGTGCTCGGGATGTGACCTTTGTACAAAGGCTTTAATTCTTCATACAAAGCAACTTTGGATTCATTTAAACATATTGAACTTATTGCAAAAGTCTGTTCCTCCACGATACAAACTGCAATTTTTTTAATTAAACTTTACAGATTAAGCCATATTACATGAAACAATTAAAAACTGACCTTTAACCCAATGTTCTATAAAAGCATTACAGCCCTCTGACATCAACTTCATCTGCACTTTTTTTTACAGACTTTCCAAACAAACTCAAGGATTGCAACATTTTATTGGACCATGTATAAAGTAAAGTTTCACCTACAGACACATGTTCTTTACTTTTTACTTTTAAATGGTGGCATTCAAATTACCCTGAATAATGAGGTTAGTAAGTGCCTTACAGTCTATAAATGTCCTGTTTTTTTTGCTGGAGGGAAATCTTTCTTTGGTAAGTATACCAACTGTCGGCCAACAAAAACTGAGGGTGAAACTGGGTTTCTTCTATTGTAACAAAAGCTGTTTTATTCTTTTGTTACAAGGAAGAGGCTGATTCAAGCAACATTTTTGTCTGTGATTATTTTTTCATGTGCATGCTACCTCATCCTAAAAAAAATGTTGAGCTCTGGATATCTAATGACTTTGCTCCTTCTCTGGGTTTTTGGACACATTTTGTATAAAAAGTTTGCAGGTCTTCCTCACACCACAGACAGATGGGATGCTCATATCCTTTTGTATAAGGCCAGTCTACACTAACTACCTTATACGTATACTCTTTTCTGACTTAAAAAACTGTTAGAAGCTTTAACATTTGGTCTAATGGATTTGTTTTACATCACTGAAACTTGTTCTGTTTTCAGTGAAGAGCTTTTAATGTTTCTGTCTTGGTCTGACCTTCAGGGTCACCTTTAACAAGGGCCCTGCATTTCTCTTAGAGATTTTAAAGTCAAAATGAAGGATCAATAGACACATTTATGCATGAGTTCTATTGCTGAAAAAAGCTGTTTAGCTGATTGAGAAATCTTTTATGTCATTCTTGTTATTATTTGTGAGAAACTTCTTTTCCTGCTCTCTTAGCCAGGACTAACCTGACACACCAGATGGACTGATCAATATTTTCACTAGTCCATCTGGGAAAAAGATGTGTTTGGGGACGGCAGGACATTTCAGAAGCAAAGCCAGCAGGAGATTGGATGATCTCTGTCAATCACTTTCATAATGGGCCTATCAGATAATTTAGCTGGCAAGTGCTACTGCACTTCAGAACCTGAACCACTTCCTCAAACAAACTCTCTTTAAAACATGTCAGAAGTGGAGAAAATATATCCTTAATACAGAGAAGTTTGTGGTGTTGGTATTTGTTTTTCATTCAATCAAGAAATGTGGTCAAGACCTGATAAAACTGCTACTGAAGCTGTTAGCATCTATGCTAACCTCTGTATGAAAAGTCACTTCCTTCTGTCATCTCACTCGTAGCCACCACCTCTTCCTGCTTCAAAGGACTCTGACTGGGCCGTGTCGCTTTCGGCCGCTCACAGTCGTTGTAGATTGGAGCTTGGCAGGATCAATCTGGCTGATTACCTCCACCAAGGAGGATATGTTTTCGGGAGAGTTTGTTTGTTTGTCTGTCTGTCTGTCTGTCTGTCTGTGAACAAAATAACTCAAAAAGTTATGGATGGATTTTGATGACACAATGCCCCCCCCCCCCTCAGCCTCTGGAGCAATGCTGGCAGCCCTCATACGTCTATTCCTAAAGACAAACTCTGGATATGACTGAGCATGAGCACTCAAGTTCTTTGGTACACCATGGTGAGGCCTGATCTGGGCGGAAACAGTCCTGTCATGACCCACCCCAAAAATCCCCTCAGGGTAAAGGTGGTGGACTGGCCAAGCATGTCCCCAGACCTAAACTTTATTGAGCACCTGTGGGGCGTCCTCAAACGGAAGTTGGAGGAGTGCAAGGTCTCTAAGATCCACCTGCTCTGTGATGTTGTCGGGGCGGGGGAGGAGTGAGGGGTGTACTCACTTTAGTGAGAAACTGTAACTCATTGTTTTAAGAGTGCACCTGTTATGTCGCGTGCTTGCTTCAGGGGCAGATTCACCCACACAGGCATAAGACCAGTTAACTGCTCTGATAAGAGGGTTCATAAACTGACTCCACATTACAACTTGTGTAACTTTGTGTAATCTCTATTCATGATATCAGTGTTTCCATGTGGACTTTTATTAGTATATGACTGCTCTTGTCATAAAGACTGATGTTTAGTGAGATTGGCTGAAGAGGATTAAGAGCTATGGCCACTGATTCATGCTGCACTGAAGCATGCTTGTGCCCTCCCTCGTCCCAATATGCCACCACCCAACACTCACAATGTCCCTTCCTGAATCGCACTTCAGCACAATTACATAGACAAAAAGATACAGCAGAGAGCGACACAGAAGAGTCTTATGTTCAGTCTTATGTTTTGAATAATTTTGATTAAACACAGCTCTCCAACAAGCCAGTAATCTTAGATTATTACTTGGAGGACTGGTAAACGTAGCTTCTCAATCAAGCAGCTTTTTATTTTATTAACTAGAAAGTTCTCATTAAGCACAAACTTCCACCAAGGTAGCTCACATATTGCTGTTACATCTATAAGCAACAGTTTCATGTAGAGCTGCAACTATCGAGTATTTTTGGAATCGAGTACTCTGTCAATTATTTCTTCGAGTACTCGAGTACTCTAACAAAATATACTTTTCTGTTTTTAAACAGATAAATCAATTGTATACAATACAACATGTTAGGGCTTTCAAATTGAGCAAACAAATGCCATTTATTCCTCAGAAAAGAGTTTTTATTTGAACAACTTTTAAAGTTTAAACCAATACTGGCTTAAAACAAAGCCAAGACAATACTGATTTACAAAGCAGTAATATAATTCTGCAGTTATATTTGTGAAGTGTGTTCTGGAGGGCATTGTGTAGTTTGGATTGAAATCCTTGATCATGTTCTTAAATCCACCATGGAAAGAGGACGCATGTCTGTGATGAGCATATTTAAAATGCTGTATTAGTAATAGTTGCAGCCCTAACGACGTGGTATCATGCTAAGCTACATGCTAGGCTAACTGTTTGACATCAGACACACTGCACTGTGTTTTCTTTTCGTCCCTTCTTGTAGTGACCACACACTTGGGACACTCTCTGCCATTTCTTCTGTGGACTCTCTCCTTTCTGTCCCTCTTTTCTCTTCATTCATGTTTTAACCTAGCTTTGGTTAGTCATCAGATAGTTGACTAGAAATGTGGATGTGTAAAATGCACTGTATAGTAGTCCAGATATATATTTATATGTGTAATTATATATTAAACGAGGCTTCGAGGCACAAAATTTAATTCGAGGATATTTTGTAATCGAGTACTCGCGAATATTCGAGGAATCGTTTCAGCCCTAGTTTCATGATAACATTACCATCAAAACATGATTCCTTTACCCTGAAAACCCACACCTAGCACTCAGAGTCATATTAGATACAAGATACAAAGTTTGTTATTGTGCCAGTGTTCATTTTGACAGCACTTTTTAAATTTAGTTTTAGCCTTTTTTTCTCTAAAATAACTCATAGTTTTGGTCATAATTTAGTCATCGTTATTCTTTTAATTTTAGCCTAGCTTTAGTTGGTGGTGGTTTTTAGTTACAGTTGAGTTTTCATCAGAGGAAAAATGTTGTCGACAAAAACTATGAAGAAAATTAGTAGTTGACAAAATTAATAGAGCACTTTGCAACAAATGAAATTGTGGATCCAACACAAAACACAAAAAAAAACAGAAGCTGTTTATATCATTATTAGTTTGACAGTTATTCAGTAAAGGGTTTTTTTTTTGGGGGGGGGGTAATCTTGCTGACAGACAAATATACAGACAAACAAACAAACATACGCCAGCAGAAACATAACCTCCTTGGCAGAGGTAAATATGAAGCTGTAAAGCTGGTTTATAAATAGTTATCTAGGGCTGAAGCTGTCCATGTTTTCTCTCTCGTTATGGATCACTATGTTTTTATGCAAGCACAATAATCTCCAGCCACATGCAGATCAGCTGATGTGATCACTGAATACTGAGAGACACTCATCGCAAAACAGAGCTGTAATAATCTGTATATTATATATAGAAAGCTAAAAATTATTAACAGACTTGGTGAACTTCATCACTGCAAAGCGATGTGTGTAAAACTGAAAATTGGGACATAATTTGTGGGAGAAATTAGTTCAACTTCAACTTCACTTTATTGTCCCCTAAAGGAATTTGTTTTGCAGGCAGGTAAAAAGCATGAGACATAAAAACACAATCATACAAATCCAGATAAAACACTGAGACGGACAAAACACAAGAACATAAGGGATAACTGAGCAGAACCATCACTGCAATGTTTCGACACAACCCACATTACTGTTAAAATTCAAGTTAAGTTGTGTCACGGCTTTTGATATGAATGACTTTTGCATCCTGTTAGATTTGGCAAATCTGAATCTCCTGCCAGAGGGTAACAGTTCGAACTCAGCATGGAGAGGATGCATAGGACACTGTGTGATGTCCCGGGCGTTGGAGTGCACCCTCCTGCAGAAAGCTGTTGGCAGGTCAGGCAGCGTGACACCAATAATTTTGCTTGCTACCTTGACAACATGCTCCAGACTCTTGTCTCCTAAGGAGAAGCTGCCAAACCAGGAGATGATGGCAAAAGTCAAGAGTCAATAAATCATCATCCTCACCATCTCAATATACTGATATACTTTTAGGACTGGACTGTTCTAAATCATAGGACCTCTGTGTGAGTCAACGAAATCTGTTTTCGCTTTGATTTATTTTTCCTTTCCTACAAACACCAGCAGGAGAAAGAGGGATTGCGGCAGAAAAAGGTCAAAGACAATCAGCTTTCAAGTGCAGATATTGTAGTATAAATAAGCTTAATTCATAGCTTAAGGGGAGAACAGTCAGTCTTCTTTTCATGTTTAGACAATTGCTTTCATTTTGGCAACTGCCACTGACTGGCTTCTAAAAGTGGCTTCAGAAACACATGGCTCTATCACTCGGCCTTTATTTAGTATTTTAGAGTCTATGAGCTCCACCCTGTGTGATCTGTTGCCTCCACGTGAAACTATTTTTATAAGGCTCTATCAAAGGCTCCAACAACTTGATGATAAGATCAAGTAATAATTAGTTCGGAGTTCACAGACCAGCCTTGAAATTATTCTGACTTGACCTGACTTGACCCGGACAAACAGTATATGTGAGACAATCAGTCAAGTTTTCCACAGGACTTTACCCAGGTACTTTCCTTGCACCTCCCGTAGGAGTTTTTCAAGGTTAAGTCTGGATGAGCCCAAATGTGTGTGTGTGTGTGTGTGTGTGTGTGTGTGTGTGTGTGTGTGTGTGTGTGTGGGGGGGTGTAACACCGGAAAAAGGGAGACTTGTGGCAGGATAGATAAACACAACTGTCTTTGCGGGACAAGTTAATTTTGTTTATGAGAGTAAAAAAACTTCGATGTGAAGTGTTGAAAGTGTTTCCACAGCACATCATCAAAGTTCTGAAGTCCATCTGCTCAAGAATCACACTCTCTCCGTATGAATGGGGAGCACTTTTGAAGATGCACAGGACAACACTTTTCAGTCTCTGGTGACTGCGTTGTCGTGTAAATGGGCCCTTCAAGTCTTGTGGGGGCTAACTGTACAGAAAGAATGAAGATGTGAGGTCCCCACCCCATGACCCTCGTAACGTTCTGGCTCCTGCTGCTCATTAGTCAGTGGAGCTGAAGGGATGGTAAGAGACCGTGTAGTAGAGCACACAACATCTGCACTGTCACCACCTGGAGCTTACAGGTTTGGAGTCTGGATCAGTTAATGGTGGTTATGTTGTGGCAACAGAGCATTGGATTAAGTTACTCCTCAGAAATTTGAGGGGTTAGGGGTTTCTTCACTGAGTGCTTATCCTTTCATTATGCACAAGTACCCTGTGTTTCTTTTTTGAAATGACAGGCCATTGGAGGTCACAAACTTTGACATTTCAGACATCCCAGCTGAAGAACTTAGCATCCTGTCCTCAACCATTTTCTTCAAACTCACTCTTCTTGGTCTGCATTCTTGGCTTGGTTTTCTTTCTTTCTTGACTCCACATGTGTCATTGGTTTATTTGGATTTCTTTTTTTTTTTCTTTGGCCTTATTTTGATTATCCAGTGCTTTGGCAGTGTAACTGAAGCGTAAATGTTAAGCAAATACATTTTTTTATTTATATTGTTGTTTCGAAACAGATGATGAAGAGCATTTAACACTAATCCAGTTTAACATGTATTTAGTGATCTATTTATTTAATAGGGACAGTGCACATTAATGAACATCTATGCAAAAAACAACAGATGTAAATATGCCGGATTATAGCATCAATGCTAATTTACATCCGTAGTCCCTACGCAGGTAACACACAAACATTATGGTAAAGACACCACACCCACAAAAGCAGGACATAGAACAGGACAATAGAGCATAATAAGAGCACATCACAAACAGTTCATTTCTAAAACCCTGGATGTTAATGGTTACAGGTCTGGTTTGCTTTCAGCCACTAGTTAATATGCGTTTTGAAAGTCTGTAATGTGGGGCACTCCCTTAAGGCGAGTGGGAGACTGTTCTGAGGCTGTTTTTCTGTATGGCACCTCACAGTCCCCTCTCAATGAGGCCCTGGTGTTTAGGCTGCTGTGAGCTTTGATTTAAAAAATGTCAGACATGGGAGGCGGAGCAAGTCCTTGGAGCACCTTATACAATAACTTAAAACAATAACTCACAATACACTGTGCAATATTCTCATGAGCATTGTTTTCAAATGTGTAAATAATTCTAATAGTGTAGTTTTTAGTTTTGTATTTCCAGTCTTTATATTTATAATAATTTACATACTGCTTTTTAATGCTTAGTCTATTTTTTTTATCATTGCTGTCTACTTTGCTGCTATAACACTGTCACTGCAAATTTCCTCATGCAGAATGAATAAGGGTTTATTCTACTATATTCATATTAATTTGTTTTTTTCAAAATCTTCTTAAAGAATTGAACTTGTGAAGAACTTGTGATCAATTGGTGAATGTGAAGCCAGTAGCTCATAGAAAATGTTATTTTCATCCTCATCTCATTTCCCAGTTATTGTTGGTGTTCTATGGATGACTTCTCCAATCAATGATCAAAGTTTTCCTCAGGTTATCAAATCACTGTTGTATTGATTGACATACGTTCATACCTTCAGCACAGGACAGGGGCGATGTCTTCCAACAGGAATGTTTTTTTGTTAAATTAATCACTCATCTACAAATCTGTGTGTTTAAATCAACTTCGTGTCTGCAGATTGATTAAACAAACTTGAAGCTGACCTGGATCAGGTCCAGAATGCCGAGCTCGCTCTCAGACGAGTCTACACAGAAGACAAAGTAGAGGGTAGCGTAGTGTCTGTAAATCAGCTTGTAGTCTGAGCCACCGATGAGACTGCAGGAAGAGAAAAAGAAACTGAGCATCAACAATAAGGTCTGGCTAAGTGCTGAGGGCAACTGAACCTGGTCAGACAAACAACTGCTATAAAATCAACAGAGTTCAAATCTGTAAGAATGCAGAGGATGGGACTGAGGCCTATTTTTGCAAGTTTGCCTCCATCTAATGGTTAAGGTCATGTTACTACATCAGCACCCTCCTGACTGGAGGGACTCGGACAAAGTGAGGTCTTGTTCACTAAAAGGAAAAAGAAGGAAAAAAGGAGGCCAATTTTTAAAGGAGCCAGTCATTAAAAAAACACGTCAATGTACAGGTTTCATGTTGCACGGGGCTTTAAATATTAAAACTCTCTCTGTTAAAAGTGGCATATTGTGAAACTTAAGTTTGATGGTAAAATTAAGCTCATGCATAAAAAAATGAAAGTTTATTTATATGTCTGTAAGGTATAAACATGAAGTACTAAAAAAATAAAAATGACATTTAAGTGCACAATCACAGAGAACATTGTTACTTGCCTTCCACCCTCCAGGAAGTTGCAGACGTTGTCGTCTCTTTTGGACACCAAATGGAAAGTTTCTCGAATAATCTGCTGCTGCATGTCCTCAGCCTACAAGAAAACAAGTTACACAGTCTAAGAAGTGCCAAACAATAAAAGTAAAACCAACCATTCCCCCTTGCTTTTGTTCCACAAGAGATCACACTTTCAAATGAACAATGAGAAACAGTCATGTTAAATAGGTCTCACTGGTCTAGACCAACCTGCCTGTTCATCTCTATGAGGTTTTTGTTGCTTTTCTTCTCTGTGTGAGTCCAAGTTTGAGTTTTCCAGTGATGTTGATTTGTTTTTTATTTGTCTCTTTTCAACACTGTATCAGTGTTGACACTGTATTCTGTTGCCAAATGTCTGTGATTCCTGCTATACCCCAGTTTCCCTATATTCCTATATACTTCCCCTATCTATAATCTGGTAACAGTAGCAGCTGAACAGCAAGTTTAAGAAATCTATGACAATTAATTTCATTAAACTTAGGTTGTTTTGCATTTGGAGTTTGCATATAAGCACTTCACACAGATGATAAAAAAGGTAGAAACCAAATATGCTTGCTGAACATTTATTATGGTAAAGCTGTTTTAATTAATCTCACTTCTCACAATAAGTTAGTGACATTGTAATTTACATGAGTGCAATTCCTATTCCACCATTTGCTGCAATGACGGCTTTACCGCGACATCTCATGTTCCTGACTAGCCACATGATATTGTTCTGAGGCAATGCGTTCCACCCCTTCACAAGTGCTACACGCAGTTCTGCCAGGTGACATGGGGGTGGGTCCGATCATCCAGTCTCTGCTTCAGCTGGTCCCAGATGTTTTCTATGGGGTTCAGGTCTGGGGACATTGCTGGCCATACCATACGAGGCACTCCGACTTCCTGAAGTTAAGCTGTGACATTTCTGGCATGATGTGGTGGAACATTATCATCCATGAACAGAAAGTTGGGGGTATGCTGGTGGAATTGGGGGATTATGATGCTATAAAGTCTCTGAGGTAAGGACATGCAGTGACAGCCATCTGCAATCACCAAATCTGTTTTACACTGACTGGTGATGCCTGCCCAGACTGTTGCACCACACCAAAGTGAACCCTGGTGACCATGCTGACCTCAGCGTATCGCTCACCTGGCCTTCTCCAGTAACGCTGACAACCATCGTTTCTGTGCAAGGTGACCCAACACTCATCAGTGAACAGACGGTAGACCACTGCTGCACTGTCCAGGTCACATGGTCTTGTGTCCACTGCAAACGGTCACGGCAGTGTCTTGGTGTCAGTGGAGTCATCTGCAACGGTCGTCTGGCATTCAGGCCAAAGCGATAGTTGATTGCGAATGGTTTGTCTGGAGACCCTAGTACCCCTCAGTTCTTGAAAAAGGGCCTGCAGCTGTGTGGCAGTCACATAACAGTATTGGAGTGCATCGGTCCTTAGGTACTGGTCATCATTGCAGTCCATCGCTTAGGGGGTCCACCCCTGAGTCTGTCACAAACACTGCCAGTAGTTCTGTGTCTTGCTTCAAGTCTGCTGATGACACCTGGAGACACACCAAGTTCACGAGCAACATCTGACAGCCTGTGTTGAAATGTTGAAATTGATGCCCCATTGTAAAGGGCTGTCTTTTGTAATTTTTGATATTTGCCCCAATAGGTAAGGTGCACTCAACACATTAAGACCATTACGTGGAAAACACAAAATGAGGTTTGTCCGTAACAAAAATCACTTTGGTCAAACAAACACATTTTGTATGAAATCCACTCAATTATTGGGAGCAGTATTCATTTACAGACTGTGATGTGACTGTGAACATGTCTTCATTTACACTTTTTATTTTTTCGTTGGGCCTGTTGAAGTGGACAGTAGGATGTTTTTCAGTCATTAAGTAAATTTATTAGTATCCTGTTCAATGAGACATAAAGCATCTGGAAATTTGAACTAACAAAAATAATCATTAAAAGTATTTTTAATAAAAACTGAACTAACTTGAGTATTAAGACATTTCTACACAAACAAAATTCCACTTTGGCTTTTTTTTTGTTGGCAGATACACTTAGAGCACTGACTCATTTTAGCAACAGGAATAAGAAGGTCAGTTTCACTCAATACATCATCATTTACAGAAACACAGAACACTGAACCACTTGACTGCTCATACAGTGATTAGCATTGATTTAAAAGCTTCAATAGCAGATTTATCAGATCATGACTTTCTTTATTAAATGAATATCAGCACGACAAACCTCTCCATAGTAAGGATATTTTCACTCCACCTCGGACTGGCTCAGATGAAAGTTTGTTTTACAAAGTGGCTTGCATTCTGTAGCTTCCATCAACTACATTACCTAATTGGCCTGTAATAAATATTGACTGACGGGATAATTGTCCAATAACCTTCCAAATATGCTTTGAAGCTCTTCACAAACAGATATTAAAAATATTGAAAACTTTCTGCAGAGTCAGTCATTACAGAAATCCAAACTTCCTGTGGCCTTCAGATTAGCTCAAGATCAGTGCACAGAGAGCTTCATGGATGGGTTTCCACGGCCGAGCAGCTGCATCCATACATCACCAAGTGCAATGCAAAGCGTTGGATGCAGTGATGTAATAAAGCATGCAGCCACTGGACTCTACAGCAGTGGAGACGCATACCTACTATTGCTGACTACTGTTCTCTGTTGGAGTAATCTCACCTGATCAAGCCTTTTCTTACAGTCCATACTACAAAATAGGTCAGAAAAGTATATATGATTCCTGCTGATATCGTATTGGATCGATATCGGTATCGGCCAATACTCATGGCTGCAATATCGGTATCGTATCGGAGGTGATATAATTGTATCGGGACACCCCTAGTTTTTATTATTTCTGCTGACTGCCTATGATGAAACCGTGATGTCCTTGATTTACATGCAGAACAAAGTTGAAAAGAATTGGTAAGAAATTATTTAAGCAAAAAGACAAACTATGTCAATTCTCTAGGGGAGTTATAGTTTCTCAACTGGAATTAACCTTTGAATCCAGTCCTACCCATTACAGACGTAATCAGCATTAAAAGAATAATTACTGAAAAAGAACACAACTCAAATTAAGTCCTGTCATTCATCAGAATATCAGTCTGATTAACCTTTGGCTGGATGACTATCAAGTTAAAGCTGGAGATGTCACACAATGATGTGTTCATGGTACAGTTTTGTCTGTAATGACTGCATTTTTTCATTAGGAGCTGGATGTGAGGTCAAAGTATGCCTATGAAACATTTCTTCTAATAAAAACACAAACCTAATTAGAACATTTACAGTTGATTAATGTAGGGCTGGATGATTGATTTTCCCCATAACACTGGGTTTTCCTCTCAAAATGACAAAATAATGGCACAAATCATGTTTGTCTTTATGTTGTCAAACTATATTTGCACACCAAGCAGAATGTTCCCTGTGACAGAAAGATTGGTGTCATAAAATACTGATTATATAGTTACAACATAGGAAGGTTTGCCTTCCAAATAACTGAAGGCTGAGCTATTTTCACAGTATATTAGCATGAAGCTCTCTGATCAAAATGTAATCAGATATAAATAAATAAACTACAAAAGTGATTGTGCTAAACCTGACTGGGCTGGTCATCATGAACTTACAATTACATGAAGTCATGAAAAAAATAACGCTTTAGTTTTAAATGTCCTGCAGAAAATTACTCACATTAATCCATTTAATCAATATATTACACCACCCTTTAGTAATAACGCATCGACTTGCTGTAAGGTTATAATCAAAGGTGGGATGTAAACAACAGCAGTAAAGCTAAGGCCTGGACACATATGTTTTAAACATTGGTTTTTATATCATAAAAACAACAGAATCGATTATCAAAACAAGAGGAACTGATACTAAGGATGCGCCAACGACGCTACTGTTTCGTTTTATTGTGTGACTGTGTTAATTGGTGATTTTGACAGAATGCGGCTGTTGTCATGACAACAGCGCTAGACGTGTAATGTCATCTTAAATATATAAACTTTTAAATCTCTTGGAAAAATAAGACATACTTACGATGTACTTTTTTTCTTATTTATATAAAAACATCACGTAACAAATTCGCTGTGAGAGTTTGGTCTTAAACGCCTGCTGTAACTACGACAACTAAAGACGCTTTAGGCTGTAAGTCACCAGGTAGCACGGTCGCTGATCAAACCGTTACACTGGCTGGATGTGACTCCTCAATATTAACACAAAGATCGTCAACTGCCGTTATTTATCAGTTGGGACTCATTTTAGTGTCAGTAAATCTTATCAAATCCCACCTTAGAAGAAGAACGAACATCAATTGTGACTGAAATGACCTTAAAAAGTCCTTAAAGACATTAAAATGACACTAACAGCAGCTGAGAATGCTAATGTTTTTAACCCATCCAATCAAAATACTTACAAAGTACTGGTAGAATCTGATCAGCCGCGGTTTCCCGTGGTTGTTAAATATTAAAATAGCCTTAATCATGATTATTCTTTTGATTCACTGCACACTTTATGACTTAAATCTTAAAGTAAAAAATATTTCGACTAAGTAAAATTGGATTAGATGCTAGCTAACGGCCTCTCATTTCCCGGATGACTAGATCGGTTACATCCGGTTGAGTTTCTTCATTGAGTCGTCGACCTCACACAAACATCTCCTGTCTTTTGTTCCGGGTTGGTCATTCAGTGCGCTAATTATATTTTTCTGGTTATGCCCCGGTAACTGGAATATTCTGGTGATTTATCGCATGCAACACTCTTTTTCTTTTTTGGGGAACCGGGGCAGGCCACCCGGTGACCACTGTAATAAACTGGGAGCAGTGACCTGTTTACACTGATTAAAAAATAGAATAAAGACAAAAGCTCATAGACTGTCAAAATCTCGAACACTGCAGCAGAACGAAGACCAAAAGGAAAGGACACAAATAAAAAATACCCACCTGAAACATGAACCTTTAAACAATCATCACACAGATTTTTAGATAATTTTTTTAGCAAATCTCTCATGAGTTAACTGAAATACTTTGGTTTTAACAGGAAACAAAGACTGCTTGACAACAAAATCAGGACAAAAAGTAATTATTTAGGGAGCCATGGGGGTGTTCATGATAATAACAATTTAATTTAGATGCCACTTTTCTTAACCAGGCTACAATGTGCTAACAAAACATAAAATAAAGATAAAATCAGGCGGATCAAACAACAGCCATTCACACTCAGACTCATACCCAAGGGCATTCCAAGTCACCAGTGGACCTAATGAACACGTTTCTAGTCTGTAGGAGGAAGCAACAGTGCCTGGAGAGAACCCACATGTGTCTACCTACTGCACCTACTTGCCACCCTGAGCATAAAACATTATTAATGAATAAGAGCAAATAACAACAAAGAAAAATAATAGAGAATAAGATGGAACATTTTCCATCTTATTTTCCAGGTGGCCAGTAAATGGTCTAAATGGTTAATGGACTTGAGTTTCTCTAATTTCGTAGACCAGGCACAGGCGCAGCGCACCTGACCTGCGTCGTTTCTGCCACACCGACAGGGTGTGTCCAGTGCACTTAGCAAGTTTCCTGCAGTGCAAAAAGAAGCGCACTCCAGGTGCAGAGATGCGCACCTACGCCTCCATCCCTGCCCCTCTGCGCAAGTGCCAGAGAGAGAGGAGAAAAGGCATTAGTGGGTTTAAGACAGCGAAGTGTTGTCATCACCAATCAAATGACCACCTCGATCTCCTTGCCTTTAAATGCGCCGTGGGCAAGGCGCAGCGACTGATAGGTTTGACTGATCAAAGACCTGGTAGCGGAGACAGTCAGAGCAGCTGTCACCGTTACAGCAACCACGATGGCCACGATGCGGGTCACCGTGTTTGCCAGCTCCTGGGACAGATGCATCTGTTCCTTTGTCATTAATAGGAGTACAAAATTAAGTGACAGACATTTAAACCCAGCAGCGGGCAAATTAATTAATGCTTGTGATACACCTGCATTCCTGGTTTGTCATCATTAAATAGCAGAACCTTTGGTGATATATTGTTAACTCTCTTCTCCTCATCCTCCTCGCAATAATGTACTTCATCTTTTTGGATCACGTTGAGAATAAAGACTAAAACAGAGAAATATGGGCAGTCACAGGTAAATCCTTAAGACACCAAGTGACATTCATTTATTTTCTCTATTTTTTCTCCGTCTTTTTTCTCCCTCTTTTCTTTGAATTTCATGAAATGAGAGAAACCAGATATACAGTATACTTTGTATCGGCTGATAAGGCTGATAAGGCAAACTTCCAGCGTCATGTTAAGTTTCCATTGTGACAAATGGCTTTAATCAGACTCAGATGTTACGGGACATTTAATATAGATACAAATGTATATGCTGGTTCAGATGGTTACATTAAATAGTGATTGCTGTGATTGTTTATTGCATTAAAATGTGCCTGACACTCTAGAATCCTGCCTGTGAGGGTTTGGTGATGTGTGCGCACATCTGCGTTTGTCACCAAATAACAGCTGCGGAGGGTGCGCTTTGCCTGCGCCGAGGATAGACCAGGTTGGAGCAGGCGAGCTTTCAGTGCACCTGTCGCACAGTTTTTTGGCACAAAATTGTCACTGTGCTAAACTGATTCTGTCGTGTGCACTATCACACCCATGTTGTCGCAGACGGTCTACCAAATTGTCAAATTGGCTGTGCAAGGCTATGCGCCAGACGAAATTAACACTGCAAGGGGTGCGCCAGACTCTGCGCACTTACCAGACTTCACTTACTGATGGTTCAGTGTTTCTATGTTGGTTAGACTATTAAGTATTAACTAACACTTTCACCATTTAATGTAATTCAAACTCCACATATGAAGCAGTGGGAGGAACCTGAGGTTGAAAATCTTGCTTGAGGATGCTGGTTTGGCAGAGTGGTTAGCAACAAGGTAAAACCTATAAACATGTTTCTGCTGGACCAGGTTGGAATCCAGCCTGTAGCCACAAGCCTATCTACAATCTCTATCTCTCTCAGAACATTTTAAGCAACAAAACATGAATATTGTCTGATGTACTTTGGTGCCCACTAAATGTCTCTGAGTGCAACTGCACTTCAATAAAATATAACAGAGCAGACTTCCATTATCCATCCTAAAGACATAGGACTGAACCCCACTGACTTTAAGAGCTGTTCGTTTGCCTTAAATCTGGTTTATATGTCGTCGCTGTAATGCATAAACCACTACTTTTGCTATTTTTCAGGAAAAACAGAACTCTAATGGGAAATTAATTAATATTGTAGAGTCCTGATTACTCATTAGTTTTTGGTTTTTTGTTTGGTTAAACAAATCTAGTAAAATTTGACAAACTAGTGAACAGCTATGAAAATACAATTACAAAATCATTCAGAGTGTACATTACTGGATCTTTTGTCAATATGGTCATATTTCTAAACATATTTCAGCTCATACTAATATTGATTTTTGATATATATATATATCTATATCTATATCTATATCTATCTATCTATCTATATATATATAAATATATATATATATATATCTATATATATATATATATATATATATATATATATATATATATATATATATATATATATATATATATATATATATATATATATATATATATATATATATATATATATATATATATATATATATATATATATATATATATATATATATATATATATATATATATATATATATTTTTTTTTTTTTTTTTACTTCACCTAAATGCCTTGTTCCAGTAAAAGGAAAATCAAACTCAATTTGCCTATTAAAAGCTTGGTGAACATAACCTGATGTTTTTGAATAAACTCAAAACAATGTCCTGTTTAGGAACTTTTACTTCCAAATTAAAATCAATTTGCAACATTTTACAAACTTATTTCTACAAAACCCAAAACCAGTGAAGTTGGCACGTTGTGTAAATCGTAAATAAAAACAGAATACAATGATTTGCAAATCCCTTTCAACCTACATTCAATTGAATACACAACAAAGACAAGATACTTAATGTTTGAACTGGTAAACTTTGTTATTTTTTTGCAAATTTTAGCTCATTTGGAATTTGATGCCTGCAACATGTTTCAAAAAAGCTGGCACAAGTGGCAAAAAAGACTGAGAAAGTTGAGGAATGCTCATCAAACACTTATTTGGAACATCCCACTGGTGAACAGGCTAATTGGGAACAGGTGGGTGCCATGATTGGGTATAAAAGCAGCTTCCCTGAAATGCTCAGTCATTCACAAACAAGGATGGGGTGAGGGTCACCAGTTTGTGAACATATGCGTGAGCAAATTGTACAACAGTTTAAGAACAACATTTCTCAACCAGCTATTGCAAGGAATTTAGGGATTTCATCATCTACTGTCCGTAATATCATCAAAAGGTTCAGAGAATCTGGAGAAATTACTGCACGTAAGCGGCAAGGCTGAAAACCAACATTGAATGCCTGTGACTTTCGATCCCTCAGGTGGTACTGCATCAAAAACCGGCATCACTGTGTAAAGGATATCACCACATGGGCTCAGGAACACTTCAGAAAACCACTGTCAGTAACTACAGTTTGTCGCTACATCTGTAAGTGCAAGTTAAAACCCTGCTATGCAAAGCGAAAGCCATTTATCAACAACACCCAGAAACACCGCCGGCTTCACTTGGCCCGAGCTCATCTAAGATGGACTGATGCAAAGTGGAAAAGTGTTCTGTGGTCTGACGAGTCCACATTTAAACTGTTTTTTGAAACTGTGGTCGTCGTGTCCTCCGGACCAACGAGGAAAAGAACCAGCCGAACTGTTATCGGCGCAAAGTACAAAAGCCAGCATGTGTGACGGTATGGGGGTGTATTAGTGCCCAAGGCATGGGTAACTTACACATCTGTGAAGGCACCATTAATGCTGAAAGGTACATACAGGTTTTGGAGCAACATATGTTGCCATCCAAGCAACGTCTTTTTCATGGACGCCCCTGCTTATTTCAGCAAGACAATGCCAAGCCACATTCTGCACGTGTTACAACAGCGTGGCTTCGTAGTAAAAGAGTGCGGGTACTAGACTGGCCTGCCTGTAGTCCAGACCTGTCCCCCATTGAAAATGTGTGGCACATTATGAAGCACAAAATACAACAACGGAGACCCCGGACTGTTGAACAACTTATGCTGTACATCAAGCAAGAATGGGAAAGAATTCCACCTGAAAAGCTTCAAAAATTGGTCTCCTCAGTTCCCAAACGTTTACTGAGTGTTGTTAAAAGGAAAGGCGATGTAACACAGTGGTAAAAATGCCCCTGTGCCAACTTTTTTGCAATGTGTTGCTGCCATTAAATTCTTTTTTTTTTTTTTTTTTTTTCTTTCCCCTTGTCTGCATTATCTTTTCAGCTGAGCACTGTGTCCAGTGGCAGCGTTGGAAAGACTAATGCATTTTTTTTCTAGCAGTGAGAGATATGTGAATATGATTCACTGCTATAGCTACCATTAAATTCTAAGTTGATGATTATTTGAAAAAGAAAATAAAGTTTCTCGGTTCGAACATTAAATATATTGTATGTCTTGTATATCCATGTATTCAATTGAATATAAGATGAAAAGGATTTGCAAATCATTGTTTTCTGTTCATATTTACGATTTACACTACGTGCCAACTTCACTGGTTTTGGGTTTTGTAACATAAACGGTAAAAATATTCCCAGAAAATCTTGGCAGAGATGTAAACAACTGCCCCTTACCATATTTGTGTTTTGAAGCAATTGTCTTCTAATTATAATGTCATGGCAATAATTTTAAATAATTCAGGAATTTATTTAAGATTTTGTAACATTTTCTAAAGTTCTACAAACTTTCAAAAATGTTGAGGCCACAGTTTAAAAATTTATGTAAACCAACTGAAAATGATGTAAAATGGAAAATACGGTGCTCCTTTGTTTTGCTTTTAAGTTATTCCATTTTTTGTTGTTTCTGGAAAAATTGCACCCACAGTGTGACTTAATTACAAACTCATCCAGCTGTTGCTGTGAACTTGTGTTAGTAACATTGTGATGATGCCTGAGGCACACCTTGACTTGCCTGAAGAAGCACCAGTGTGCCTGGCTAAATATTTCTGCTTTGATTTAAATAAACAACTTGAATTATCTTCCTCCTTGTTTTTCTAGACTGATACAAAGACAGAGCCATGTGCCTCAGACTTTAAGATCATTGAATTGCAGTGATAAAACAAAAGCTCTACAGCAGTTCAGTGGAGCTCGTCTCTCTTTAGTTTTTGGTATAAAGCTGTATTCAGGATCTGTTTGGCATCATAAAGGTGTTGCCACATGATGAGGTTTACGTTGGTTTTCTCTTGTTGTCGTTAGTCCTGAGACCACCGCCACGTTACATCATTTTTCAGTGTTTGTGTCTAATGCACCAGTAACTGTGGCACAACATCATTAGTGGACCCTTTATACCTTTGTGGGTTTGCTTCACGCTGCCTTGAGATTTAAAGCTGTGACATCACATCTCTTTCTATTTGACCTGCAGACATTTAAGGATCTCAACAAAAGCAACTTTACATAACATGGCAGCAGGGTCTGTGGGAGGAACACATGGTTTGAAAATTGTATAATCAGCAGAGAAACAGTGGCCATAATCAGGCCGATACCCTTCAAGGATCTGTTTGTTGACCACATCACAGGCAGTGATCGCAAAGGTGGTCCAGCTGAGTTATGACCAGATCCAGTCCACAAATAAAAACAAACTGCCTGACCTTATGAAACTGTTTTTTCTTTTGTACCTAAATGAGATTAAACCACATTGAGTTTGCTTTAAATGACAAAATATTCAGTGACTTCTTTTTTGCCATGCTATAAGAGTTACTAAATAGCTCAGAATAAATATTTTATCTCAAAAACTAAAAGCAAAAAGTTTACTCACTTCAGCCAAATGGTCTGTGCTGCTTGATTGTATTGCCTGTATAGCAGCTTGGATGTTAAGGCAGTCGTCTGCAGCTTGACATCTATCTCTGCTCCTGAGCAGCCTAACTCTTCAGCATTGTAGATAAACAGGAGCTGCCTTATCAAACCCTTAAGCTGTCATTTTCTGTGTATCAGCAACTGTCAGTGCATCTTAGAACAACTTTTAAATACGTTTGTTGTTTTGCATGTGACATTGAGATGTATTTGGTTCTAAGAACCAACATTTTTATTTGCAAATTGTCCTAACGACTTAAATATATGAACTGTATGAAAACTTGGATGTGGAATTTTTCTGTGTCCGTATTATGATAATATTTAAAACTTTTATTGAACCAGGTAATTCCCATGAAGATCAGGATCTCATTTACAAGAGTGACATGGCCAAAAGTTAAACTCTTTTCTACAGTTCTACAAAAACCAATGCTCTTATCTCTGCTCCTGTAGTGGCAAAAAAAATGTTTTGTTCATTGTTGGCCTTCCACTTGAATCCTGACCCAAGGTGTTTTGCGGTATAAATTCAGTTATGCATGTGTAAACCCATAAATGATTCCAGATCGTCTGTACTAATTGATTACATAGACAAGGGGTGTCCAAACTATGGCTCGGTGGCTAACTGTGGCCCAGTTTTCATCAAGCCCCAAATGACTGAATGAATAGAGACAATTGGATTGGCAAATTTCACTGATAATGAACATTTTCAGCACCATTTGTTCAGTCTCAAAATCCAGTTTACAAAATACATCGCATTGTTTTATCGTCAAGTTTGGCAGCTTTGTGCAGTTTGTTTTTGTTGTGTGTCTGAGTGTGAAGGTAAGCAGCATCTCCCCTCTCTGCTTCAGTGGTTGTTAATTTCATCCTGGGTGAATCTTGTGTTAGTCTGGACCAGCCCTTAAAACTGACTGGCCAACCTTCGATCCTAAAATCTCAGCTATACTGTCAAAGTGAGGTGTAGCAAAGTGGGTTAGTCATCAGAGCGTGGCTGCAGGACACCATGAAAAACTCAACAAGTCTGACTGCCTGCACCAGTTCTTCAGGGACCTGGATGATGGAGAGTCATGGATCAATGAGGAAAGTTTGGACCCCCCTGGGATAGACTTTGACCTTTAGCTATCATATTGCTTAAATTTCATCACACTTTTGAGTGCTTCTGTCTCCTATCCACATGATGACTTCCTTCACCCCTTTGTTGTTTTTGTCCTGGCTGCCTCCTGCAAGAGTGCGACATCATTGTTTGGAAAGGCGTGTGAAACCAAGTGGAGGGACTCAGAAGGACTTTGTTTGATAAATTGCCAAATGATATTGATCACTCAAAATAGGTGGAACCAGTGCTCAACTGCAACTGGTTAGATAACCATTTATAATAAAATTGGTATAATGTGCCAAAAAATAAATCCAAAAAGAAAATAAAGCATTACTCAATTACAATTTGGCCCTCTGGCAGTGAGAAGTTGTCCAGGGTTTTTGTATGGTTTATTTCTCAGAGGCGGATACAATAACATATGGAGAACAGTCAGTCCCAGGAGGGTTTTTGTAAGAGGGAAACCTATCAACCTCTGTTTTAAAGCTTCAAGGGAGAAAAATGGATACAATATGCATGAAGAAAACACTTAGAAATGACAATGCTCTGAAAAATTAGACATGAGTGAAAGTTTTGGGGACATTTCCATTACCCGGTTTCAGCTTGACTCCCTTCACCCCTGCTGTCCATCAGGCATTATAACCACCCCATGGTAATTTTTTAGTATCAGCTTTGGTAATATTCCAAGCAAGCTGAGTGAATTTTTAATTTTGAGGTATATATATTATGAGTGGTCTGAGTGTGTGTTGTTTTGCTGCCTGCAAGTGTCTCTTTGACAAAGCTAGCCTATAGTTTCAATGTCACTTCTGTTTTCCAACTTTGTTGTTGGGGTGATGGCCCTTTTGGCATTCACACAATTACAACCACGCCTGTTTAGTCATTATTATTCAAGTATATAGAGTCAAGCAAATAAAGAAGATGGAGAAGCAGGATTTGTGGCTCAAGTTTTTTGTACATATTTCAAATGATCAGGTAGGAAGTTCAAGGATTTTAGTCCTTTCATAGAAAAGATCTGACTGTAGTAGAAGGCAGAGGAGTAAGTCCATTAAAATACCTGAATACAATTTTTGCATGATGGAAATAAATAATATACCAAATTTTAAATCTCATGTTTTCTCCTGTAGTGGCCGTAATATATACAATAGGGTCCGATTGCAGAGGCGTCCAAATGATTTTGCCAAAATGACTGGTTTGCCTGGCAGCAGGAAAAATCAGCACTTAAATTCACTGGCATCAAATTAATTTTGCGGTAAACAGAACAAAACATGCTGTGTTACAAACTTAACCAAAGGAGTTATCTCAACTTTCCTTATTAAGTTCTATTACGTAAAGTTGGGCTGTTTTCTAAACTATGCCAAAATACATGATAAACTAGAAATCACTCAGAGAAGCACAGACCTTCACCAAGTTAGCTCACATATTGCTGTTTTGTATAAGCAACAGTTCCAGGATAACGTTACCATCAAAATATGATCCCTTGACCCTGAAAACCCACACCTAGCACTCTAATTCATGTTGATATCTGTCAGGAAAGTTTAACCCCACTGCTACTGAGTAGCAGTCCCAGATGGAAAGAAAAACAGAAGAACTGACTTGTCTTTGAATCTTTTACGTGTGCCAGGAGTGAGCAGTTTACAACGCATGGCAACTTCCTCTGACAAAAGGACTGATTCTAAAATGCACACTTTTGAGCAGTTAAACCACACCCCATCATCTATGCAGGGGTCTTGCCTCACAACAAGCTCAGCCAATAGTGTTTATTCACACAGTCACAGAAGATATGATTTAGAAGGTCAAGTCTGGGCCATCTTCCTCTCTTTGGAGCAGTGAGTCATTTTTCTTCTCAGCTGTGAGTTGTTGGTGTTGCTTTATGGGTTTTGCATGGTGAGACACTTAACATCTGAGTGTCCCTGTATTTCTCCAGTGAGAATTAACGTATATGGCTGTATTGTCTGCGCATAATGATAATAAAAAACATTTAGATTTTCTCCTAAAACATCATAGTAAGTTGGATAGTTATTGAGTAAAAATGATTGTTTGATATTAGCGGTTATCTGGATCAAAAATCTAATTATTTTTAAGTTGGGCCGTTTACCAACAGCAAAATCTGTCCAGTTGTTTTTGCATAACCTTGCTAACAAACAAAAGAATAAACACCAGCAAAAACATAACCTCCATGGCTGAATCCTGTCTGGGATTGTCTTTGTTTTAAATGGTTATTCCCTCAACTCAAAATTTTAAATTTTGACCCAAAACTCAAAAAAATAGTGCAGACAGTTACCTTAAAATTTGAGTTTCCTGGACTCTTTTTTCTGTGAGGATAAACTGGAGAACAAATGTAAAAGTTTGTAGTATTCAGAAACAGAAAAACAAAGGTTTTTTGTTACTGTAGTGGATAATGACAATGTGATTAAAATGAGTGTTGTCCTACGAATGACCAAAGTTGCCCATACAAACACTGGCACTTCTTAGGGTACATCATGTTATTACACACTTTATATTGTCATTCCAGACTGTGACCCTACGATCTGAATATAGCAACAGAAGTAAAGGCTCATCAGACAAAGTAGTATTTTTCTAATCTTCTATGGTCCAAAGTCTGTTTGAAAGGCAGACTCAGTTTGCTGTTCTTAGCTAACAACAGTCACACCAGGTGTGTCCTCTGCTGCTGTAAGATTATCTTATTTGTACATTCAGTAACGGTCTTCTGCATGATGAAGACCATGACTGTTAGAAATTAGTGTTTTCTTGAGTTACTGTCTATTATCTCAAAACAGTCTTGACAGTCCCCTCCAACCTCTGGCATCAAAAAGAGCATTTCACCCTGAAATTTGTCACGAACTGAATATTTTCACTCTTTCAGACCCTTCCTATATATATATCAAGAATCAACTCAGTCACAGTATTACACAAACACAAAAACGTTAGCTTGAATAGTAAGCTATCTAATCTACAAGTTAAAAGAGAAATTTCTCTAGTTTTGAACTAACGTTAGCTAGCTAAATTGCTTTTATAGGCTAATAGGCTAGTTAGGGACTTTACTAATTTGAGGAAACTTTTAAAAATCTCCTTGACACTAAACCAGCCAACCAACCAACCGAGACATGCAAACATACCTTTATCTTGTTGCCTTTTTTCCTCTTCCTCTTTCTTCCTTTTCCTCTTTTTAGCACCTGAAGGGTATGTTCTTTTTTGTGACATAATGTGCAACCTGCACCTAGCCCCTTGGATGTGCAGTGCGCACTACACGGCTGGATGCACACGTTACTAGCGGAGCTCTGACATAGAGCAGAGAGGCAGTAGGAAACTACACTCTGTTCACATAATATTGTCTTTTTTTGTACATGAATGTACATTTCATAATATATGAATCATCATCACTCACACACAGAAAAAATAACTAATTAATTTTTTCTTTTTTTAAGTTAATTGCTCTTGGGGGCCCCCTAGTGGTCACGGAGCCCTAAGCAGGTGCTTAGTTCGCTTAGACAAGCCCCTGTGGGATCAACAACCAGAGAACATTCAAAGTTACTTTTCCTCTTCATTCTGATGCTAAGGTTTGAACTCACAATCAGTTTTTATTTTAGACTCAAATCAGTTCATATAATACAAACAACAGGGGACACACAGCAACAGGAAGAGGGAAGAAATGGAGAAGATGATAAAAAACACAATAAAACGGCCATGTCTTAAAGATGGCTATAGCCAGTTTCATTTTTACAGTTCTTCAGCTGGACAGAACACAGAATGTACATGTCAACATATTTGTTTGTGCATTCAGTTCACAGTGCTATCTATCTATCTATCTATCTATCTATCTATCTATCTATCTATCTATCTATCTATCTATCTATCTATCTATCTATCTATCTATCTATCTATCTATCTATCTATCTATCTATCTATCTATCTATATTGTTTAACTGGAGGAAAGGAATTTTGTTCAGGTCTACTTGCCTAAATGCATTTAGTTGCTGTCTTGTGATTGGCTGATTAGTTAGCAAGCAATTCAATGTGTGTACCTAATAAAGAGGTCAATGAGGGTGCACACCACAGCACAGCATGAGTAGGATGTATGAATTGTTGTGGTGTGGCTATATCACAGCATACAGTATTGTGCAGTACGTACAGATGGGGTTCACACACAGAGCTGATTGGCCTGTGGTCAAATGTCAGTCCATCAGGTGATCGTCAGGCCACCGTCACACCACTTCTATCAAACCAGGCCAGTGGATATCCTCTGTGTGATCAAAACCAGCAACACCACATTGTCCGAGCACATTTCCTGCTCTGATTTCATATCCATTAATTCTCTGTCCTGCGTTTTTCATCATTAGTGCGGGCAAAGCCACCCGGGCTGTTGTCTGCGTATCATCTATTATTTCCCCTCTAAATTCCCTTCCTCCTGCATGAGCACAGTGGAAAACAAACAGACGCTCATTAGCATGTGTGACCCGTTGGTGGTAAACAGGCTTATTTCCACATGAGTGCAGTGCGAGAATGGATTCCAACCGGGACAGTCGAGGTAGGTGGGCCTGCCGGCTGCCTTCATGGGGACTTTAATAGGGACTTAACAAATGCAAGTGGACAGGCACAACATTCTCTGGCACAGGGAGGTCATGTTGGTACAGTGAGCACTTGTTAGAGGGTGACTCACTGTATTTGGACTCTTGGGTGGCCACTGATATTCACTTCATTTTTAATGTGCATTTTTTTCCACACAGTGCTAATTGTTGGATTGTGACAGATGCCGAGTGCTGTCTGCCAGAGCTGAGGTAATGTGCAGCGTTCAAATAATGCCTCTGTGCTCTGCTCTGCCGAGTGATGAAAGCAGCCGTAATTACAGGGATAATCAAAACTGTCAGGGGCCCTTCTGTGGATGGTTTTGTTTACTGTCTGCCTCTCTCACAGCATCACAGGCTGCTGGGACCCCCCACTTCCTCAGTCCAGGCCCCAGACCTCAGAAGGTCTTCACAACTGTACCTGTCTGTGTGTCAAAATATGAAGAAGTCAGTGTGGTGACATGGACTGTTTTGGGAGTCATCACTTTTCACTGGTTTCTATGAGGGTAGATTAGGTCTTGGTTTTCAAAATAAACTGAATTGTTTTTAAAAAGATGCAGAGGGAGGCGATATGATTCATATTGATTTAGATTGTAATAATTGATTAACAAATAGATGCCAGGCCTTATGGTTTGTAAAAGGATTGTCACAGCAGGGGTTGTCCAAACTTTTTTAACCAAGGTGTGAGGATTCATCCCTGCAGTCAGGTTTCTTTCTCCCCTCCCTTCCTGCTCCTCTTCCAGCTGTGGGCGTGGTTACCTCCCTCACCACGCACCTGCAGGAGATCACCTGATCACACTCCCTATTAAAGCTGCCAGGAGTCACCTTCTCTTCGCTGGTGGATTTCCTCTCTTTAGTGGTTTGTTGGCCGTATCTCCTCTCAACATTTTGGCTCTCAGCCTTACTGCTCCTTTTCGGAGTTAAAGGAGACATATCATGCTGATGCATGATTTAATACTTACATATAATATAATACATTTGAAAACAAGACCTTACACCCCCTTAATTTTCAAAAAATAAGATACTGTATTTTTTCTGATATCCTTGAACGAAATTTGATGCCTCTGAAAATAGGTCATTGCGAGATGTCCGCGAGATTTCAAACGTCGTGACATCACGAGGTACCTTTCTTTTTATTGGAGTAATCTAATAAAACACTTCCTCCTCTGTGATGTCCATTAGCCACAAAACCGTCACCGTGGAACACATCCGTCCAGCAGGGGTTTATAGCTCCCTAGCTCACACTCACTCATTACCAGCTCTGGCCTGTAGGGGGACTCAATACGCACTCGCTGCTTTGAGCCTGCCGGAAAATACAGTAGAAGGAGAAGGACAGGCTGGCTCTACCCCCGATAGAACTGACCAATCAGAGCACAAAGGGCTGTGACGTTGCGAGGTAACTTTAGGTCATCCTCAGATCCGAGCATTTCAACGAGACCTTGTTAATGGCCTAAAATAAGGATTTTGAGAACGCTATTGTGGGGCAATGAAGGAACTAAATGACTTGTACTGAGGGCAGAAATGCTTTACAGGCATCCTAGTCTGGCATAGTGAAAAGGAGAAACAAGCATGATATGTCTCCTTTAATCGTTTTGTGTGTTTGTGTGTTTTTTATGGACTGTGCTTTTGTGAACTTTTGTGAGACTTACCTCTATTTTCTGCTCCCTCCTTCTGCAGTGTTCTCCTGGAACTTCCACCCTGTCACTGTTGTGAATGCTCACCTTAATCACTGCTACCCTCCTCATGCACTGGACTCCCCTTTTCCCTATATTGTTTGGTCGAAACAATATTAATAGCTGTCAAAATTAAAATCAGTCAAACTGGTTTTATGTCTCCGGTTTTTGTTTGGGGTCTGACAATATTAATTAAGGACTGTTTCCTGGCACGAGGGCCACATACAGAAAAGTACAAGGAAAGATATCACTCAGAGAGCACAAACCCCTGCCAAGTAAGCTCACATATTTCTGTTACATCCATATATCGTAATATTGATCCTTGACCCTGAGAACCCACTGCCAGCACTCAGATAATATGATATTATTATTACTCGTTTGACAGCTATTGAGCAAAAACTGTCATTTTTAAGTTGGGTCTTTACCAACATCTCCTGAAATTTCTGCAAAATATGTCCGGTAGTTTTAGTGAAATCTTGCTAGCAAACAGACAAAGGAATTATGGGATGGTCTGTTAAATTTCAGCTGACCCTGACTGGCCCCAAAGACTGCCATATCATCCCCCGATCAGGACAAGAAAGAGACAAAACCAAACTCCCAGAAGCTGCCAAACTCTTTACATGTGTTGGTGCTTACAGATGGTTAAAAATATATTACAATATACTTTGTTTACCTTGATATGCAGTACACAGTAAATAAAGTGTAAATTGAGAGATTTGCTGCCTTGATCCATTACTATTAATCCTTCAAAAAGCAAATCCTTCATCATGTCAAGTGGGCAAACTTTTGGATTTTGCTGCGGGCCAACTGGAACTTGAAACCATCGAAACTTTTTCATTGAGGGCCACATAAAAAAAATGTTAGGACGACTGGCTCACATTGATATACTCAGACGACAGGAACACGGTGGCACAGCAGATAGTGTGCGTGCCTCACAGCAAGGTCGCTGGTTTGATCCTTATGTCGGGAAGGGTCTACTGTGACTAAAGTGATCTTCCTGTGGATTCTCTCTGGGCACTCCAGCTTCCCCCTACAGACCAAAAACATGCTCATAAGGTTGACTGTTGACTCTAAATCACCCTATTAGTAAGAGGGTGAATGGTTGTCCCTCTCTCTATGTGGCCCTGCGATTGGCTGGTGACCAGTTCATGGTGTATCCCACCTCTTGCCCAATGACAGCTGGGATAGGATCCAGTGACCCTGAAAGGGATAAGTGGTGTAGAAAATGGATGGATAGTTATTTTAATTTTTTATTTAACCTTTATTTGACCTGATAAAACCCACAGAGTTCAAAATCTTTCTCACAGGGATGACCAAGCCAATGAATTTAGAAACACACAACCTGCTCAATGGTCTCACGCTGTTTATCTCTCAGCATAGAGCGAAAGTCTCCAAGTGAAATGAGTTCTGCAGTTTCAGCTCGGTCTGCAGACTTCCAAGTTGAGGAAGGAGGCAAAACTGACTGCTCTGTGTATCAGTTCAGTTCTGACACAGGGAACAGATAGATAAAGAACATCACAGGCAGCTTTGAGTCACTTGAAGAAACGTTCACATGCAAGTGTTGAATTGTAACATCAATATTCTGTATCCTGAGATATTCTTAACTATTGAAAATGCTTAACTATGACCATCTTACATCACAGCTAACAGTCACAATAAAACAAAAGACACTCATTGTTAAATGTTTTGGTTTGGCTAATCGGGTATCAGGGCCCCCTGGCTGGCCCAGGCGACTGCTGGGTAGGACCTTGTTCGCGATATGAAAGGCCCCTCGAACAGCAGAAAAAAGATGTTGATGGTTCATCTCGTCTTTCAGACTGAAGAGCAGACTACACAGAGCTGACGAACTGTTGGGGCTTGGTGAGCGCTTGGAGTCGTTATTCTTCAGAAATCAGACCTTGACATGGAGAAGATATAAGACAGAAAAGCAAATAGGTGTGATTCACTGTATGCTTCAATGAGTATGTCTTTCGTCATCAGTTAAGCAAAAGCTTGATTTTCTGGTGTGGGACAAATTTACAGCATTTTTTGAACTTTGTGTGGGATAACTCAAAGTTAGTGCAGGCTGCAGTTGTGCTCTGGGCCACAGTTTGGACACCGTTGAGGTGATCTGTTTGAAATGTTTCATCTAAGTTTACAGTTCTGATTTTATTTATTTGGTTTTCTTTCAGGTGCATTTCATCATCAGTAAAATCAAATGACACCTGTCTGACACCCATCAGTTATCCTTATAATTCCCTTTTAGGACCACAGGGGTCTGGAGCCTACAGAACCAGACAGAGTGACAAACAACCACTCAAATGCTCACCAATGCCCAAGAGCAACCCAGAGTTAGCATGTTTTTGGTCAGTGGGAGGAAGCCAGAAAGCCAGGCATGCCCAGGGAGAACATACATACAGACAAAACTCCACCAACCTTCTCGCAGTGAGGCATGTACACCACCTGCTGCATCACTGTGCAGCTCCTGTTTGATACCATGATGACAAAAACACAAGTCCTAAACACACAATACTGGAGAGTTTGTTGTATTAATTTAAAAATCATGCAGACTCCTCATCAGACACGTCAGGTGGACTGTTTCACACGTCCATGGAGTATATTTCCATGGAAAGTAAAAGGGCAAAACTCTTTAAGGAAAATAGAAGGAGACTGAACACTTGTCAGTCAGTGGCTTTCAGTCATTTCTTACTTTCAGAACAATTTAACCATACTCCTATATACCTCCACTTTGTCCTCAAACGGTACTGAAAGACTGATAACTTTCTAACCTGAAACAACATGCAAGATAAATCAACCTAATGACAGACACGGAACCGGGCAAATCCAGCTACTTTATGAGGTTAGCAAACTCACTCTGGCAATATTAGACACATATGCTGGTGTACTTTTGTGATTAAGACGAGAGGCTTTTGGCTGGTCTTGCTTATAGACTTTCTACTCAATCCAATATATTTTGTTTTTTGGTTGCTAAATCAGTTTTCAGAGTTTTTATTTAAAGGAAAGGTGAAACATTAATCCTTCTCACCTATCAATAAATTGTCTAAGGTGACTTGTGGGCTCTGTTTTTTTCTTATCTTTTCAGTTCAATATGTTTACAGGATATTATTCCCTATTCTGTCAGATTACAGACATGGAATCAGGGGGATACAGCTGCACTGCATGGTTGATTATTGCTTTGGATTTGCCTGTATTAGGGTGCCACTGAAGCACTTTAAAAACATTTATGATCTTGTACTGAGAGCTCTGACTTCCACCTGTAGAGAGACTGAAGTACAAGAGACTCCCTCCTGACTTCTTTGAACATATGAAAGTTTGTCTGTTTAAAGGGACTGTGAGGAGTTTCTAAATAATTACAAAAAAGTCTCACTTTTAGATACATGCCTGATCGAAATACACACTTATTGATGAGTTTTATAGCATCAAAATAGGTTATATATTTATGCTATTTCTGAGCCTTCCGGTCGGGTCGTACAGGGCTGGACTGGCCCGGATACTCAACTTCGGGAACAAGACAATTAAAACTAGTGACAATTTATATTATTTTATTATTTATATTACACGTCTTAGAGCACCGGGCTGTAAGTAGCGTTTTATAGCCGACTACAAAACTACTATACTAAGTTTTCCAAAAACTGCTTGTTGTCAAACATCAAAAACTACCGCTACGTAACTAGAAAGAGATAAATTACCTCGTCGCTTTGCATCCTGAAAGTTGTTGAAAAAACGAAGTTGTAAAGCAATGCAGAGTTCTGAGGAAGGTCTGAGTAGCAGTTTTGTTTGCGTCAACAAACACACACTTTGGCTTGTGGTGCGTTCTACTTGTAGTCGGGAGTAGGAATTTCTGGGCTAACCCAACAACACAGGGCGTGCTAACAACAGCTAACAATAGTCTGGTAGCTCGGCATGTTTTTTTCCGACTTTAACTGGAACACCGATAGTCGGAGATGATGTCACTCCCAGTTCCGAGGTTACTGGAACGCAGCATTACGACAGTCGTGCGCGGGCTCATGGGTTGCAGAGTCTTAATGTCGCCGGAAACAGATTCTCCTCACAGTCCCTTTAAGGTCTCCATATGATGGGATTTGAGGACGACATTTCCTCCCTAAAACACACTGAAACAGCTCTGCACCGAATTCTGCTGAGAATCACAATGTTTTAACATTACTCGCTCTTTTGGTTAAATAGGTTCAGGTTCAGGTTCAGGTTACTTTATTTGTACCCGTAGGTAGATTTGTTTTGCAGTCCATGAGATCAACATCACACAGTTACAAAACACCAAAGACAAGATAAGAACAAATTTAAAAAGTAAACATTGAACATAAAACATTTAGTATTGTTAAAGTGCTCTATGTTTTATCATCACAGCAGACATGGGCATAAACGACATAGAAAGTACGGGTGTTGGTTGCAGAGGCAACCTCCATTAAGATCAAAGTTAAAAGAATAAAAGAATAAAAGTCTAAAAGAATAAGTAAAAGTAAAAAATATGACTGCTCATCATCAGTTTCTACACTTCCTGTTATCAAAGATAATTAAACTAACAGATTTTATTCTAAAATGTATTGTATTAGATAAATCTAACAGTATAACTACACAGATATCTAGCCATGTTTTTTATTCAAACATCATGAAAATAAAAAAAACTCGTGGGAAGACAAAGCACAAAGCAATAACATAAAAAGATTTCTGCAGATTTGCTGTAATGAGACTGTCTTTTGATGTTTAAAAAAGGTGGAGAATGAAGGGCAGAACTCATCTCATTCTCACAGTTTCACAAAAAATAAACTCAAATAATTTGATCTAAAACATCACTAAATAATACAGGAAAAAATAATAATATTGAAATATAACATCAAAATAGTAACCACAGCACAGATCAATATGATTTAATGTATACAATGTTTTGGGACCCATGTTTGTTTCCTTTTCTCATACCGTTTTAATGTGTTTTTTTAAAAATAATTTTAGTAGACTTAAAACCTGATGTTGCAAAGCTGCACAGCTGTTGCATGGATTGACTCCTTTTGTTTAAAAACATTGAATACTCATACTTTTCTGAGACCAGGGGCGTCTACCTCAAATTGACCAGGGGCCACTCCCAATCCTGTCATCTTGAAGGAGCATCACACAGACTTTAAGATTCTAGAACTTTATTACTCAAAGTTGTGGTTTCAGGTGTTCAGATTTCTGTCACACTTAAAATATTTTAACAGTTTTTTCAAACAATTTTATTTACATTTATTTTAAAATATATGTTTTAACCTTGTTGAAAATATCTCAACTTTTTACTTGTACAAACCTTTATTAGCACTGGTAATTTAAATATTTGTTTTTTGCTTTATTTTACTGAAAACATGTTTAAAATAAACATTTCATGACTGATGAATGTTTAATTTTAAGTTAACTGAATTGTGTTCATTTAATCTTTGAACTATTGATAATATGACCCATCATGAGCTTGTGTTTGACTTTATAGGGCTTATTGGAGTAAGTGAAAGTACAATTACAGTCACCTTAGTAAACATAGATTTACATGGTTTACTTTACACTGTTTTCAGATATTTTGAAATTAATTTATGTTTTAATCTCAATGAATTCTGCTTTAAAGGGTGGGAGTTTTTATTATAGGGATAATTCCAGTGTAAAAGTATTAAACTTTAAATGAGGCAGAGCCTCAAAGTCAAAAATGTCTAATCTATGTATATGACAGCACAGTATGTATGGATATTTATCTGGAATAATATATGTACAAAGCACATAGCTTGTCCGTATTGCACAGCCCTTATTGATTGAAAAAAAAAAGAAAAAAAAAGGATAATCAAAAAAAATTGAGGTAAGGTTTGGTAAAACCCAAGCAGGTTCTTTTTACCGGTTATTAGGAAATGTAGAAAACAAAAACAGCAACATTTAGATAATTGTAGAGGTGATATGATAACATATTCCTCTATTTAAAAAAAAAAAAAACCCTGATCTAGTTTTGACCTTTTCCTCTTGTTGACCTCACAGTAAATGTGAGCTCTGCAGGTCGTCCTTTCTGTCTCTAGATGGCAGCATTTTGGCATGTTTTAGGGGGAAAGCCCACGTTATTGAATGACAAACATGTCCACGTATCCAGATGTATTAAGAGGGGATTGTCCCAAATATTATGTTAGTGTCTATAAAAATCATATCTTTTGATTTCTCTGAATGGCTTCTATTTTGAAAGTAATATCTTGAAAGATTCCTGATTTTTATGCAATGTTAAAATAAACTGCAGCTCAGAATGAGCCATACGATTGTGTGGAGGCTATTTTCTACAGTGCATGTGACTGTGGAACATAAGGCAAAGTTGTACTAAAACTATCCTTTACTGTACTGTAATGTAAGGTCAAAATTCTCTGACCACTTCTGTAAAAATACGAATTTGTGAGAGTTAATGAACGACCTGTACAGACAAATTTGGTATATGTGATGCTGCAAATGTAATAACACCTGAAACAAAATGCGAATTAACATTGCAGTTGCCATTTATGCAGACGAAGACAGTTTTGTGCAGGAAAGCCACCGTTGTTTTTTCAGAGCAGCAAAACAACCCTGATCCTGGATCAGCACCCCGGCTTTCATTCAAACCGCGTCGTTAACGGAGTCGCTACGGCGGTTACCAGAGAGGAGGTAAAAACACAGAGGTCTCACTCTGCCTCCTATCCTTAATGTGCACTTTTTACAGATGCGAGTAATTTATACATGTTTTGTTAAATTCAAAACACTTCCATATGGTGATTACGAGTTATTTCACAATGACACACTTTATAACTCTTATACAAGGCTCTGCTTGGGGAAAAAATGTAGGAAACTGCTATCTGTCCAATCTGACACTACTAATAGATGCCAAGTGTTGACAATCAGTGAGTAACCCTCGCGGTTCAGTCTCTCAACAGTGTCGTTTACAAACAAAGAGAGAAACAGACTTTACTTTGATGAGGACAAAACCAGTCACTGTGGTAACTGTTCTCCAATAGTGGCTTAACTGCAGTCAAAGCAACGCCCACTTCCCCAGACTGAACGCCCGAGTGATTCATCTGTAGAAATAGAGACGATCTGTGCGCACGGCGCCGTGTTTATAGTGAACACGGCAGACTGCAGACTGATCGAAGGAGACGGTGTGTGTACCTGGGCATTTAACGGTCTAACTACGCCGCCTGGACACCTATCTATCGACGGAGGGCATTGATAAACCCCAGGACTTGACATAACTTGAAGATGTTTGGTGAAATCCTCAGTTTCTCGTCGATATGGAGGTGAAGTACCGCTACCACAACAACGCGGTGCGTGTGTGCATGATGAGCGGCTGAGGAGGAGGAGGAGGAGGCTGCGGTCTGAAACCAGATTTTATCCTGGATATTTCAAATGAAACGAGCTTTTATTTGCTAAAGCTTTAAGTTTGGGACATATTTGTCACTGAATGCCACAGGTCGCCTCTTCCCATCCCGTTTTTGATGGTATTTCGGGTCGTTTTCTGCCTCCTGAGGATCCTCCGGCAGCAGCGGGACGTAGAGGGTTTTTTCCTCCGGATATGGAGCGTGAAGATGCGGATTACCGAGGGATCCCCGCCGCTACTTTAGCCGCACTGCTTTCACCCTTGTCATCAATGCCGAGCTGTTTTTGGCAAGAATAAATTAAACTATGAGTGAATATTTTCTGACCAGAGGAATAAATCGGTGATTTCGGAGCAGGACTGGACTCCCATTTGGAAAAGGCTACCCTGCTAGCCTGTATGTAGAAGCTATTAGCTCCATTAGCCGGCTAACAGCTAAAAGGTCCTGGCTGCAGATTAAAAACCTTATTTAAGGGATCCTGACCAGGTTTCGCCCATCTTTCCACCCCCAGACATATTTATTTACAAGATTTGGGAGGATTTACTCATCCAGGAATGAGGTCTCGGGCGGAAAGGAGCCGCTTGACCTTGTTTTGGGGTCTGATGCTGGGTCTGTCGTCCTGCCTCTGGCCCGCCACCGCAGAGAGTAAGTACCGCTGCTCCTCAGCTCCACACGGGGAAACGAGGCTTTTCCAGGCTCCACTGCTACTCGGATATGGGGAAATTACTGCTTTTATTGCAGGGAAAAAGCCCCTTTTATTCCACTCATTGTGCATACAGCAAAACTATATGTAGATCCTATAGATTGTTCCTGATAGGTTGATCATAGTGCTGTGTATGGTGCATTTGTGTCAGAAATATTAGAAATTAATGAGTAACCCTCTAACAGCGGGATTAATGAAAAGACCACAATGGACATACATTTTTTTTTTTTATAAAATACAACCCTACGTTTTCTTTAATTGCTATGATATGCATATGTTAAGGGAATTTTAGTTTATTAGTGACATGAAGATTTTACATTTTGCATCTCTTGAATCGGGAATGATTGCTTTAATAAACAAATCTTCTTAATCTTAAAAACCTTCAATGTAAGCATGTTCAGTGGGAAAGCATTGCCTTGTTAGCCTACCCACAATAATAACCTTTTAGTTACTACTTCAATTTAAGCTTTTAAAAACGTTTTTGCTGCTAAGGCAATAACATGAATTCAATTCACAATTTTCAGTAGGGATGCACAAAAGTGGATTTTTTCCCTATCTCCGATACACTCACTGTAGCCAGAGTCCGATTTAGATTCAGAAATACTTAACACAAGAAGTACTGTATTGATACCAACAGAAACCTTGTTTGCATCAGATGGTCTTTGACACAGTAAATTAGAAGAACAGATGAAAATCAGAGAAACTGAAGAAAGAAAGTATAGATAGAAAATGATTTAATAGTTAAATAAAGCACATAACAATTAGAAAGCAATAAAAACAAATAAAAGAAGGTATCTGCGGTAATGGATTTTTGCAGATATTCAGTATGCCACTGTTTCCATGCTCGTCATTGCTTAAACCGATATCAATATTTTTTAAGACCCCAAAGCCACCACTTAACTCAAATTGAACAGTTTTTTTCATGTGAATAGCAGTTGTGTTAGAAAAAAAAGTTAAAAAAAGAGAAACAACAATTTTTCTAGAATAAATTATTCCTTTTAATAGATAAAAGTGGATATTTAGTAGTGATGAGGTAAATCATTAAGGTACATTTTTGCATTAAGCCAATGTCTTGGCTCTCTATTGCTAATTTGTACAGCATCATCATCAGCAAAACTGTTCTTATCTTCAAATACTGATAATATCTCTTTTAGACAAATACCTGCTGATGCTGATCCTGTTCCCTGAATAACAGTAAGGCTACAAATCACAGAAGAACAAAGAAACTGCTTTGGTCCACAGTATATAAAAGAAGATTAAAAAAGTAAGACTACGCTGAGCATTAAACTTAAACAATGATAAATGTAATGTCTGAATAAAGTCAGATGTAAACTTCAAAATCTGATGACTGAACATTTGCTGCCAAGTGGAAAATTAACCACAGTATCAACAACCGTGCAACACAGAAATTCAGTGAACAGGTCTTGGGTTTCTGGGACCAGACTGAAATTTACTTTGCTATGGTTGTTGAAACCAGGAACACGTGTGGTACCGGTACCAGCTCATCTAATATCCACCGATCAGAATGATACGTCTTTGGGGTTTTATTTGGGTAGCGTTCACAAACTTTCAGAGCCAAAGATGCTGAATCCTCTCTGCCCTCTTTGCTCAGTGAGCTGTCCAACACTGCCCTGAGCTGAAACAGACATTTCTCCTGCATTTTATTGCTTGTATTTTAATGTCTGTTGCTGTACTCTGTCTGTTTTGTCTACTGTGACATGTGCTGCTGCCTCTCTTGGCCAGGCCACCCTTGTGAAAGAGGTCTTGACCTCAATGGGTCTTTTACCTGGTTAAATAAAGGTTAAAAAATTAAATAAAAAGACATAACAGTTAACAGAGGCATAACCGCATCGCTTTGACAAGAATAAATATCGTTGATGCTTTTTTTTTCTCTCCTAAAAAATTGATTTAGCACAACTGTCAGAAAAAACCCAAATCATACTCAACTCTTACTGAGATGCTAACATTGAGGTTTCACTAAGTGTGTAATATTTGTATTATAAACATGATGTATGAAAAGCTTTTCTATCAGTAATGTTGACATCTACTTTCATCTGCCTTAACGGCAGTGAAAAAAACAACCTGCTGACAGACCGTGAGCTCTGTAGTGACCCTTTCTGATATGGAGTGTAAACTTTTATATAAATAAATCCTGCAGTTAAAAAGTAAAAATAGAAACCCTTGCCAAAATATCTGCTGCAGCTATCTAAAATAATTTTCACTGCTGCTGACAGTAATATTTAGCTTTGAAGGTAATTTTATTTTCATGCATCTTTAATGTCGTGCACAGTCTTGTAGTTGCATTATTTAGTTAATATACATTAATAGTTAACATATTGTTTTATTAAGTTGGGCAATCAATATGTTGATCAACTTTCATCATAAAAGAATGAGCACAATATCCGTAACCCTTTACAATACTGAACTTATTTTACTGCAGCTATAACAAATAGGTTTCTGATTAGTAAGCTCTCACTGATATGGCATTTTGTCAGCTCTTCCAGAAACTCAAATGTGTTGCCTGTGTGCAGTTATTAATTTGGTAGACAACAATTAAGTAAATTAGTTTCCTTATATTAGCCTAAGGTGCATGTGAATACAGATATGGATAAAATGCTGCAGCCGACCCCTGTTGTCTTTCCATCATGCCCTTCCATCGACGAACATAGTATGTGTATTTTTTCTTTCTTATATATCGTTTTTTTTAGGTGTATATATCATTTTAACAGCAGCTTATCATTTACCTTTATGTCAAACTACTTTGTAACAATCAGTGCCAATCCAGTTTGCCTTACTAAACTATGATATTAAAGTCTGTTGAGAGGCAGTCAGTATTAACAACTGCAGATGAGGAATAGTCTTAACTGTGGCTGAAGTTTTATACACAGTGATGCAATCAGCCCAGCTCTCAGTGTGTGCCTGTGATTTCTCGCAGGAGTGGAAACACCAGCTATGGCTGGAATATCTGATTCTGCAATGGGACGATGAGTATCATCAGTGCCATGTGCTTGACACAGTTACAGCAGAAAACCTGTGTAGGCCCTATCTTTTAACAAAAATGAAAAACATAAGAACACACAACTCAATAAGGGATCTTGTAAAGGAAAAAATCAATAACAGCAGTAGTATCAATCTGGTCTTATAAGTTCCCACCCTGATCAACTGAACACAGAAGATGAGCTCAGTTTCTCCAACTCATTAATGTACTACATCAAAAAAAGCTTTTTAAATTAATCAGTCAATGTGGTGTTAGTGTTGACATACTATCAACTCCAATGTAATGCTCAAGCAAGATTAACTACTTTGAAAGACCACAATGTAAATTAAACATGCTTTAAAATGTTTGGATTTACATTGAGTTAACATTTTTTAGAGCGTTTACATCCTTGAGATCCACAAGCACAGCTTCGGTAAGAACTTTTGAACCAAGCTTTTTAAAAATAGGAAAATGCTTCGATTTAATTTGCTAAGTGACAAAAATAGACACTTAAAAAGCTCTGGAAGGACATACATTACTCTATTTTCCATGATAACTGATTGATTTTCTTTAGATCTTGAAAATGAAAATGAATGGAGACTCCAAGAAAACAATAATAGTGCACTTATTTAGCAACAAAATGGAGCAGAATGAGCATTTGGATAAAGAACAACAAAAGAAATTCACATATTTGCCCTGTTTTCTATTCTGAAAAACTTTAAAAACCAACTGAAACAGCATTCTGGCCCACATTTGGGTCCCTAACCCCCAGCTGAAAACAGTGTTGATAGTCAGATTTTGTGGATGTGTCAAGGAAATGTTTGCATAAAATATTAATGATTTATTTATATTGCCCCATTGAAGCAAATATTTACCCTGTGATCGACAGACCAAGCAAAGGAAAGAACTCAGGAAAGTATCATAACAAACATCAATAATCAGAGCACACAAACAGTAGTGAAAATAATACCAACCAAAGTCAAGAACAAAATGTGAATACTAAAAATCAAGAAGGATTCATAAGAGTGGAAGTATGAAAGAAAACAACAGGTCTTAAGAGGCAGAAAAAGCTGTTTAAATGTTAGTAAGATTTCAGGTTTAGACTTCACACAACAGGAAGTAAACAATAAAAGAAAAAAAAGATGCTCAAAAGTCACAAAAAAGGCAGTAAATAAAAAAAGGTAAAAGTTGGATATCAGATTTACTACTGAAGAAATGAATAGCAGTGAAATTGTGAAGGAAACGGTACATCATGATTTATTTTAAAGGCGAAAAATAGTTAAGTAAGTTAGGGAATAAGACTGGTTTTGTTTTTGTAAAAACTTTAATGGAAGATCAAAGTGGTTTCTGCGTCGTACCCTGTGTTAGTCAGGGGCTTTCTATGTGGAGTTTGCATGTCTCCCTGTGCATGCATGGGTTCTTTCTGGGCACTTCGACTTTCTCCCACAGACCAAAAACATGTTCATTAGTTTGATTGCCCTTAGGTATGAGTGCGAACTTGAATGGTTGTCTGTCTCTCTATGTGGCCCTGTGATTGGCTGGTGACCGGCTGAGGATGTACCCCACCTCTCTCCTCATGTCAGCTGGGAAAGGCTCCCCACCCCCACCCCACCCCAAAAGGATAAACTATATAGAAAATGGATGGAAAACCTGAAATGTTTGGTCAGTTACCTGATGACGGGTTATTCTACATAATGTTACGTCTATTTAGAATAAACCAAAGATGGTGAGTCATCTTAATAGTGTAAGTAAATAGATGTCTGTGACTCAGTGGAGAAAGTCTGTCAAGTTACATATATGAGCACCAAATTGTCAACGATGAGTCACTGTGTGGTGAATTAGAATAAACAAAGAGCGGAGGTATCTGTACTTCTTAGAGAAAATCTTTAACTGGAAAAGGATGTGAGTACTTAGATGTAGATTTATTTATCATTTTTTTTACAATCCAAAAATCAGACTTATTCAGACAGGAACATCAAGAAAATGACTGTCACATAATGTGAAAACATGAACAAAACTCCCTTAAAATTCATTAAAATGTTCAGGCTCAAGTGTCTCCCTTATTCATCAGTAGTTTTTATATTAATCTGTTTTTTTGATTTCCGAGAGGTACTTTTCCTGTTACCAGAAATTCTTCCTCATCATATTCTGTTACCCTGATCCTGTTCTGATACGAAATAGAAGGTGTAACTCAAGACCTTGCTTATTTGGATACAAAGGTTCTACAAGTTTACTGAATATTGTTTACATCAGCTGCAATTTGTGTATATATACAGCTGACCTTTTCTCACACCGACAAACCTGACCTTGTCTATTTGGTCAGTCTTCGAGCCTGTGTCCACAAAGCTGCTGTTCTCATGCTGGCATCACTCACAACCTCAGTTTCAGAGCCCTTCTCACCAGAATTTAGTGTTGCTAGGTTACAAAATTCAACTCCTGCCTGTCTTGTTAGTGTCTATAAAGTTGTTTTATTTGGCTCCTTGTGAAATATTTGTCTTAATGAATGGAATTATCATCAGAAAACCCTAGAACAAAGTCAAGGGACATTGTGGTATCACTGAGGACCTGAAAATTGATCCCTTGAAAAGAAGATCACTCCCCTTATGACTTGTTGTTGAGAAAACCGACATGGGAGGGTCTGCCCTGTGTTGATTTGATATGCCAGTAAGGAAAGGGACACTGGCAAGGGTAGCACTGTTACACAAATGATTCTTTTAACCACAGGTGACAGAGGGACATTGATACAGAGGGTGTTTTAGCTCATTATGATGGGCATTACTGGACTCCATTGGTTTTGAAATGAATATGGGCACCTGCACAAATGACAGCTGTTGGCTCATTCTGGTTTGAAGGAGGTGGAGCAGGAACCATTCAAAGTTGCTTGAATAATTTGTCAGGTGATAGTGGAGGTCCCTAAAGTTACCCCACCAGATTTGTGTAATTGTTAAAATGTATTTGGAGCCCTACAAAATCAGTTCTTTCCCCAAAATTCTGTTTTAGTGTTTTCCATATTCTGTTTTTTTGTTGTTTTAATTTTTTGAGAATTCTGTTTTTAGTATTTTATTCAAATTTAACACAGAGACACTGTATAAAGTAATGAAATATAATCACTCACTCTTCAGGTGGTCCTTACATGTATTAATGTGTGTGAACCCCATTTTCCAGAAAAGATGTGTTCCTTTTTATTATGAAAAAAGCCTTATATATAAATGTCAGCCATTTTTGTGATATTCTGCATTTATTTTGAAGTCTACTTTAAATGTCCATTTCTGTTTTTCCGTCCACAATTCTGTGACTGTGGATTTTATAGGGCCCTATGGTTGTATTCAAAGATACACATTAGTGATATGAGTGATTAGTGGACTTAAGATGGAAAACTAAGTTGCCCCATGGTTTAGAATTTGGTTAGACCAACTCTTAATTGTTTTATCAATGTCAGTAGTTCTGCTAAAACAATGTAAACTGTAGCAGATATATCGATTCTTTGGTTAATAGTGGTTTTCTTGCTTGCTAAATGCTCTACAACCCAGATGTAAATAACTGACATCTAGAGCATACTAAAAGAATCAGCATCTTGTACGAGGAGCACATTTGACAGTATTTTGAGCTGGAATATGGGGAGTAGGATATAGCTTATGTCTGAGAGGGGCGGAAAAGGAAGTCTGAAATCAACAAAAATAATTCTTAAAAGGATTTTCAATCACTTGAGCAGCCTGAATAAATGTGTTGTGATTGTAGTTGAATGTTACTTAATTTATTAGTCTGTCTTAATGACTGGCGCGGCAACATTTTCACAATTAAACCAATGGTTGAAAATTCATTTACTCTCAGAGTTAAATAAAACAGACAGGACTTTTACTTTGAAATAGGGCTGTCACCTTAAACTTGATATTTGAAAATTAATTTGAGGGTGGAGGTAAAAGTTTGTACTCAAGCTGTGATGTGTATTCAAATTGGGAAAAGGCCATCACTCACAGGATTGCAAACTTCATACACAAGGACATAGCCCACCGAAGGTATTTAGAGGAGTAATTAGTAAAATGAAAGAATGGACATGCCTCATGTCTGTGTCTAAGCCAGTTTTGTATATACTTGATTATCAGCGCATGTGCCCGAAATCTGTTTGAGTTTGATTTTTGGGAGAAGAGGCAGCCCTACTCTAAAATGTCCTCAGGAAATAAAACAGCTGGAAGGCAGAGCAGGATACAGTGAAGCTCCCTCTAACTCAGAGCTTAGTCAGTATCAATTGATGCAGTAAGGTTGGATATTTGTCCCCAGTTCGAGCTACACTCACGTTTCTGTTTAACTAAAAAAAATTCTATAGTCTTGTGCACAATTCACCAAAAGTATGAGCGTGCAGAGCAGACAAGCGGCGCTGTGAGAAGACGTCGAGCACAACAAAGCAAGCAGCACAATGTTAGTCCAGAAATTGTTAGAAGCTAAACTTGTGCCTGTAATTCAGACTCAGTTTATCAAGTGCACCACTAGACCTGCTAACACTTTCAGATTCTCTGACTGTGTGGTTGGGCTGTAATCATGCAGAGATCATGAAATCTTACTTCAGGATTAGCCACACTCTGCAAACCAGCTTTACATTTTTTTCAAGCTAACTGTGATCCCTTTTAAACAGTTGATACCCAGTTTTGTCAGTTTTCTTGGTAGTCCTTCAGCAGAAGACTGGTCAAATAAATGTCACTGAAAATTAGGGCTGGGTGATATGACCTAAAATCAAAATCCCCAATTGTTTTCCCATAAAACTTGATTTAGAAATTTATTAGATTTTTTTATTTGTAAAAAAAAAAAAAACCCTCCTAGTGACACATGAGTCAAGTTTTGCCTCTGTGTTATCAAAATACACGTAAAACTATGCAGACTTTCCCTCTCTTAGTTAAACACATTTTGTCTGAAAATACTGATTATGTCTTTGGAATGTAGGAGGCCTGTCCTAATAAATAGGGATGTATATCGTTATGATTTTATCGATACCAATACAGATACCGATACTCCTTATCGGTAACGATACTTATTGATACTCTTATCAATACTACAACACGTAATTTTATGTAAAAAAAAAAAAGACTTTACAAGATATTATAAGATTCAGCCTTTTTTTATTACCACAAGGTAACAATAAAGCTTCAACAGAATAGAAGTAATGCATTACAAATGTCTCTCAGAGGCAAAAAGAAAGCTAAGGAGATGGCAAAACCCCTTCATGCCGCACAACAGACTGTATATACAGACAGACCCATATATCTTGTGCTGCTAAAACTGATGCTGTAATGATGACTACTAGGGCTCTCACTTTATATTAGATAGTCGTATAACAGTCCGAATATGGGGATAAATATCCGTAACCGAATAGTAAATAAATATTTGAATGCGCCTGGAGCAGTGGACCGTTTCATCCAACAGAGGGCGCTGTGAGCGCAGCTTGACCCTCAGTCACATCCGGTGCTCCTCTTGACCTCACTAAACAAAGAGTTTCTGCTCCGAGCGGGCATTAATAGCTCTGATTCTGAAGAAGAGAGCTGTACCGTCGGCTTTTCATCCAAGTTATATGGCTGAGTGCAGCAGCGCTTCGTCAAGAGTTTACCCCCGTGTGACTGTGTTGTTTTCGGCAGGGTTTTTACCGAAGGGGCGGATAATAGAGGTTCTGTCTCTGTCGGTGCTGCAGTATTTAGTGTTAGCCGGGCTGCTAACTCTGCTCGTGTTGCTATAGCAATCAAACAGCCCGCACTCCTTTAGCTTTATACTATGCGCGCGCTCCAAGTGTTTGGTGATGTTGCGAGTATTCCCCCCCTTGGACGCAACTTCTCTCTGACACAGATTGCATTGGGCCGAGTTTTCATTAACTTTGCTAAAGTGTGCCCAAACCTTCGAGCACTTAGCCCTCACCGACATGCTTGAGCCGGACGGCGATAGTGTGTTAACTACGTGACAGTTGAAGAGATGTTTATGTACCGATAACGGTACCGTTTTTCCAGATTCTTAACGGTGTTCGGGTACCGACCCAATTGTGGACCGGTACATGAAAGTACCGGTCAACGGTATACATCCCTGCACATAAACTCCTGACTTTTGTCACAGCAAATTAGCGTTGGAACATATTTCTACCTATTTAATCTCATTTAAAAAAACAAATAAAAGCCTAAACATGCAAAACCCAACAAGGTCCACCATCATGAAAACTGTACAGTTAAGTATTTATGTTTTCAAACACAGCAACAACTTATGAATGGGAAGTCAAGAAAAAAATCTTGATCTTTCATTTCTAAAATCTTCTGCAGAAATAATTTGAATGAATCAGTTTAATCTAGAAATTCCCAGCCCTAAGGCTGAATAATTTATTTGTTTTTATCCAATTTCAGATAACACAATCATGGAATCACCAAAGCCACAGCTTTTTGCAATGCTCCCGACTGGAGCACCCGGGATCTGTTGCGTCAACTTAACTGTATTACAAATTTGCAGGAAATTTGCAATTATGGAAGGTCAACAATACAAAGTTTGAGTATCCCTTAGATAATGAAAACAGATTATTATTCATCAATATTAGATGATGAATAATGTTTTATGTGCCTTTGATCATTGATTTCCTTACTGTTGCCTGTACTGTAAACATAGTGAAGAAAATGGTGAATTGAATTAAATTTACAATGTCTGCTATAAAAATCTCAATGAGATCTTTTGCTGAAATTGTTCAACCCTACCCACCCTTACTGAAAACTGCACCAAGTAGAGTTATAATTATTCCCCAGACCACCCTGGGATGTATGAAGCTGTGGTCTTAATGCAGCCATAACAGGATAGCTAGTTGCCTTATTTAACAAACCAGGGGGAACCTTGACCTTGTAAATATTTTCATGAGTGCGGACTGATAAATCTGCATGGTGCTGATCGGACCCATAAACATCCTGCCAACAGCCAAATGAGGGAAACCACAGAGAGCGGATGTTAAAGATTGTAATCCAGCTGTAATCTGTTCCAGTAAACTATATGAAAACTTTGGTAAGCACCACACGTTGCTGCACAGATGGTCTAGTGCGAGGAAAGAGACTTTAAAGTGAGTAGCTTCTGTGTTGCAGCTCATTGAAGCCGCAGCCTCTGTTGGCTTGTAAACCTTCAAATTTAATGAATTTAAGCATCTTTATTTATACAGAATTTCTTTTTATGTACTGCCACATTAAATTTTTCCATGTCTCCAGCTACACTGTAAACTAGGCTTCCTGATTCATCCCATTCATCGTGACATGTTGGGGAGGGGTGTGTTGGGGGCTTGAACCAGGGTCTGGGTTTTAAAATAGACCAAGCCAAAGTACATTCGCAAGCAAAACAGACTAAGTTCTGTTGATTGGAAAGAGTGAGGAGCTTGTGAACTGTGTGTCATGGGGTTTACTGTTAGCCCCCGTGGTCACAGGACAAACCTGGGAGCAGAGAGGTTCTCCCATCGAAGTCCTACATTTATTCTCACTGCGCCGTGGAGCCCTGTGAAGCTGCCTTGTGTGGCTGAGCTGCGAGCATTCCTGCTGGTTTACTGTATGAGTAACTTGGGACTAAAGGGGTAGCTGGTAGGTTCTGGGTTAACCCGGTCCGGCTCTGTTGCCTCTCAGCTGAACCAAACAAGTTCTGTCTGTCAAGAATGATCTTTTTGGAAAGGCTTCCCAGCACATTTCTTCTCACCTTTCCTCTCATGGGGAAAAGTATTTATGAAAATGTTCCCCCCTCGGGCGCTCTGTCACTAACAGGATGGAAATGAGGAGTAAACAGTCTTGCTGCAGTCTAGCGGCGGTGTATGAAGCACCAGCTTAGAGGGCATATTGCTTCCCATTCCCCGTCTTATGGGGCTTGTAGTAGATTTCCTCTGATTGTCTGCGGATAGTCTGGGTGCTGCAGCCAGCTGGGAAAAGGTTATCAAGAGTAAATATGTGATCTGGATGCTCTTCAAAGCTGCACAGATAGGCATGTGTACTCAGCTGTTAAAATGTATCAGTGTTGAAGGAAGAGAGGAAAGGAGGGGGTTATTAGGACGCTACACCTGCTGTTTGTGGTTTCATTTCCACCAGAGACGTACATTTTGAGCTGAAAATATTGTTTAGTGCTGGTGTTTGGGCTGGTACACCAGGAATCATGTCTTGGCCTCTTTTGTTTTTTTGTTTTTTTTTAAATATTAGTTCATCAGTTACCTTGATATTCTTCTCGTTAAAATCAAATAATAATAGCTGTGTGACAACATTTCACCAAATTAAAGATCAGGACACCAAATATTCATCAGGTTTTGATTTTAAACAGTAATATCTGACAAAATAAAAATGACCAAAAGTACCAAAAAATCTTTGCATCATTATGTACACACTTTATGCCAACATTTCCTCTACTCTTAATGCAGTTATTTTTAACATGATTATTAGGCTTTGGCCTGAAATGTAAAACATATAAGGAAGAAAGTGTTAACAAGTAACAGTTAGTGAAGAGACTCAAATACCAAAAATAAAAAACATGACTAGAAATGAATAAACTGAGGAAAAGAAAGAAAACCAACAGGCATATATAGTCTTTGGTTTTTTGTATCAATTATTTTTTTCTTAAGCTTTTTTAAATAAGTGTATCTTTCTGTCACTACTTTTTTCTAACATGTCGCCATATTAAACCATTTTAATACCCTGTGTTCTCAAAAAGTTTGATGGTTATTCTTTCTCATAACAAGAGAACGACAGACTACTGTCTATAATACATAAAATACGCTGGTGAGGAACTGGCATGACTTCTCAACAATTACACACACATTTTCAGATTTTGCAAACATTTTTGTCTATGATAAAATGTATTTTGAATAACAACAAACAATAATTCCCCAGTGTAAGGTGTCTTGGAATTTGACTTTTGTAGCTTTGTTACCAAACAGATATTAGTGATATTTGAGTTTTCATATGATATAAATGCTCCTAAACTGAACAGATTGATATAATCCTAATTCCACATTTAGATTTACTTTGTCCTATTATCTAAAATAGGTAATGAGTCAAACTGTAAACAACTTTGTTTTTGCATTTTGGACTTCATTAAATATGTCCAAACCCATAACACTCATGTCTTAACCTAAATCCCATCTGAAAATGTATCAATATATATTTGAAAAAGTGGAAGTGTCACCCAGCCCTATCCAGGATGAGTGCGGTCAGGAGCAGTTCCCATGAAAGACGGCCATGCTGGCGTTGCAGTGAGGCCACAGAGGGTGAAGCGCTGAGGCTGTGGTGATGTAACGTCACTCGGCAGCGTGTCTTTTTTACAGGCCCGGGTGTTGGGATTGTATTAACAGGTATGCAGCTTGCTGAAGGCTGCTGACAGTGTGCACTGACAAGTAGATTACAGAGAAAGACATAACCGCCATACCAGCACACTGCCTGCCTTAAATCACACCAAAGGCATTTCTAATGGCTCACCAAAGGCCTCATCATCTCCAGAGAAGATTTAAATCCTCAGCACTTTGACGAAAAACCCACAGTCCTTTACTCTCTGTCTTTTGTGAAATCAGCTGGAGCTAAAGATGCAGGGCACTGATGCCAGCTTCAGATTTAAAATTTATGCTTCAGGTAGATCAGGGTCAAACTAGGGCTGGGAAATATTTGGAATTTTTAAGAAACAGTTATATTATTTACGAAGATATTGAGGATATTTTGGCATTTCTGTATCTGAGGGTACGTAGAAGACCACAGTTTGGAAGTTTCCTTAGATTTAGTTTCCTTAAGACAAAAGCATTATCTTTATAGTGACGTCACTTATTTTGATATCCAAAGTTAAGGTAAAAATTAGGTTTGCATGACAGAAAATAAATCATGTTCTTGGCTCCCACATACTGTCCCTTAGAGCTGGGCAATTAATCACTTTTCTTGTAGACATATTTTTATTTAGTTTTAACAGTTTACAAATAAAAAAGATTATAAGATCAACAAGGCATATATAAAATAATCCACGCACTTCACCCCAAAGGGAATTCAGAACAAAACAAAACAAAAATGGGTAACAAGATTACATGATCATACACAGCTGAGTATCACCTTTAAGTTTCAGAGTTCCTTTAACCTCACAGCTCCCTGAATAATCAAATTTTAATCAGGATTACAATTACCTCCTTCCATGATGATGAACACAGTAACTGAGATTATAAAGTTTTCTTCCACATGAAATGTTGTTTTTTTTCCAATTTCCATGACTATTGTCTACTTTATTTTGATGTATTTGTATTTTACAAGTATATGTCTATATTTTGACAGGTCTGTAATGTTCACGATTATAGTTTCCAAAACGTATGTTTAATGAAGAATGTGGTGCAAGTTTAAATCACTAATCATGTTACATAAATGTGATGTCAACATCGAGTCAAGATTAAAGGTGCAGTGTGTAGAACTTGGCATTTTAGCGACATCTAGCATTCAGATTCTAGAATGAACCAAACTGTAGCCAAAACGTCAGGTCGCTGAGCAATGGAATCCTGTGAAGACCAAAAAGGATCCTGAGCAGAGCACACAATTAATGTCGTGTGTGTGTTTATACTCACAGTTTGAATCCCTAGGACAGAGTAACAACCTTCTATACATCCACTGCCATCCTCTCCTCTTCTTCGCCTGCATTCCAGGTAGATTTCAGAACCGGCGGACAGTTTCGCGTTTCATTCTTTTTGTCCCTAAAAACCACCCGTAGACAAAACGGCAGAACAATATGTCGGCTTACACGAAACAGCGGCCCGCAGTAATGTAATTTTTTTTACAACGATTTTTCTAACTAAATAAAAATAAAACAAATGTTTCATGGGGTTGTTTGCACTCCTATTTTGACGGACATTACATACAAATAAAGACATATATCTCCTATATTCACCGTTTCTGTTTGGTTGAAATGCAGTGGATGTATAAAATGCCACATTCTACACACTGCACCTTTAAGATTTTAACTGAGAAGCCATACGCTATATTCAACCTTGTTTGAAAGAGCCCATATTATGTTCTTTCTAGTTTTAAACTGTACAGCTCCTCACTGTGGGGGAGGATGAGTAACGGGAAGACGGAGAACAGGAAGGAGCCGCAGCCAGTAGACATAGTTTTATTTTTATTTATTTAGTTATTGTTTGGATCATTTATATTTTCTATTTATACCTGCTTTTTTCTTCTATTTATATCTGCATTTTTTAAAACTTTTTAAAAGTTTAATATCCAGTGTTTTTTTTTTTACCCGTGTACTATGCAATGCTACTGGAGTCTTGATATTCCTTAAGGAGGTCCTCCAAGGGATTAATGAAGTTCTATCTAATGAAATCCAAGCTAAGCTAAGCTAATATCATCTCATCACATCACATCTCATCTCAATCATCTCAGCAATCACTGCTGCTTTATAAAGCAGCGTTGCATAAAGGAAATCACAGATTAAATTCAGTAAACAGATCATTAGACTCCGCCAATTTTCTCAATTATAGTTGCAGTTTCTCTTCATCTGCTGTGTTGTGCTGTCAGTCACTGCTGCCATAGTGACCAAAGACAGGCCACCAGCTTTAAAATGAAAGACAAGAAGGGAGATAACTTTAGATGAAGTTAAAGCCTAATCAGTTTTCATGGGAAATAATGAAAAGGGAAAACAATGAGGAAAATATGGTGGCAAGAATGAAAGTGATGTTAAACTGGAGCTGAGAAAAAAGAGGGGCGCACTGGTGCTGGGGTGTTTCTGTGGTTAAAAGCTAACAGTTCAGGATTCTTGAGGCTTTTACACACCAATGCAAATAAATGTCATGGCTTCAGAGAGACCATTTGTTGTTCTCTCTGCGTGTATTTGCAAGTTTCATTTTAGCTAAAGTTGTGTAGCTCTGGCTGGATCATTACTTTGAAGTGTGTTTACAGATTTTGAAATTAAGGATGTAGAAAGACATTTACACACACATACAGTCATGGAAAAAATTATTAGACCACCCTTGTTTTCTTCAATTTCTTGTTCATTCTAATATCTGGTACCACTAAACGTATAATACAATGAACACAACAAAAAATGTAGCTGGTCACATAATACTTAATGTCCTATTTGACATTCTTAAGCTTAATTGATTCCCAGGGTATATAAGAGGCCATTTCATGTCACAAGCAGCACTGCACATGCAAAGGCCTAGAGTGGTTTCCTGCTTACATTCAAGCCGTAGCACAACTCTCTCACATAATGCCTAAAACAAAAGAATTATGTGAAGCCACAAAGGCAGCCATCTTGGCACTGCTGGAAATTGACATGAGTGAGAGACAGGTAGCGAAAAAACTGAAGATCTCCAAGACAGCCGTTCATTACAACAAAAAAAAAACAAGCTGAACATGGCACTACCAAATTGCTACCTGGCTGTGGCAGGAAACGTCTTTCTACCCCACGAGATGACCGTGCACTCATCCGTTCCTGTGTCAGGAATCGTCGTCAGACCTCTAGGGACCTTAAAAATGAGTGGGCACTGTCGAGAAATGTGACTTGTTCAGCAAGGACAGTTCGAAACCGACTTGTTGAAGCTGGTTTGAAGTCACACAGAGCACGCAAGAAGCCCTTCATCAATGAAAGGCAGAGGAAGGCCCGGTTACTCTTTGCTCGAGACCACAAGGATTGGACTGTTGATGATTGGGCTAAGGTTCTCTTCAGTGATGAATCCAATTTTGAATTGATGCCCACTCCAGCCAACTTACTGGTTAGGAGGAAGCCTGGAGAAGCTTACAACCCAGACTGTCTTGCCCCTACAGTAAAACATGGGGTGGATCAGTCATGATCTGGGGTTGTTTCAGTCTGAGTGGAACAGGGCAAATGCAATTGTGTGAAGGCCGAATGAACCAGGTCATGTACAGGACTACCCTTGAAAACAGTCTTCTTCCATCAGCTGGAAAACTCTTTCCTGCCTCGAATGACTGGATTTTCCAACAAGACAATGCCCCTTGCCACACGGCAAGGTCAGTTAAAGCCTGGATGGAGAACCACAACATTCGCACCATGCCTTGGCCTGCTCAATTACCAGATCTTAATCCAATAGAAAACCTGTGGAAAATCATCAAACTCAAAATGGAGAACCACAAGCCCAAAAACAAAGAAAATTTGTTTGAATTTGTCCAACAGGAATGGGCTGCTGTGACAGCAGAACAATGTCAGAAGCTGGTGGAGAGCATGCCAAGACGCATGGCTGCAGTCATCAAAAACAATGGTTATGCAATCAAGTATTAACTCTTGTGTGTATCGTGTTTAAAGCAAACAGAAAAGAAAACATGGAATGCTTAAAAGTAGTGTTTTTGGCGGTACAATGCCATAGCTATTGATGTAAGAATTTAAGTAATTTTGGTTATTATCAAGAAAACCATGGAAAATGAATAGTTCTTAGTTCTTAAATTAAACTCTCATGAGCTATTTTTGTTGTTATCATTATAATTGTCCAAACAAATGTACCTTTAGTTATGCCAGGCATTAAAATTAACAAGAAATTGAAGAAAACAAGGGTGGTCTAATAATTTTTTCCATGACTGTATATTCCCAAGTGTTGATTTGAATCTAAAGATGTAAAACAGGGAAATGCCTCTTGCTTATGAGGCTACTGTCACTTCAGGAACTTTTGATGCCCAGGTAGTGCAGGAGGTGCTGGTTTTGAGGGTTGAGGAAAAGTCAATTTTGAAAGAAAATAGATCAGAAATGACACATTGTCATTTCATTTGCGTACCGCTTGATAACAGTAACACAATAACCTTGTTTTCTATAACTTCAGTCCTCATGAGGCCTGAATAATATGATAAAAATGTGATGTCAATATTTAGATCAATCAATCTTTATTTGTATAGCGCCAATTCATAACAGTTGTTATCTCAAGACACTTTACAATAGAGCATAAAGCTCTTCATATTATGGATACACATATATGCATAGATACATATATACATATAAAATACACATATACATATATATATATATATATATATATATATATATATATATACAAATACAGTCATGGAAAAAATTATTAGACCACCCTTGTTTTCTTCAATTTCTTGTTAATTTTAATGCCTGGCTCTACTAAAGGTACATTTGTTTGGACAATTATAATGATAACAACAAAAATAGCTCACGAGAGTTTAATTTAAGAACTAAGAACTATTCATTTTCCATGGTTTTCTTGATAATAACCAAAATTACTTAAATTCTTACATCAATAGCTATGGCATTGTACCGCCAAAAACACTTCTTTTAAGCATTCCATGTTTTCTTTTCTGTTTGCTTTAAACACATGATACACACAAGAGTTAATACTTGATTGCATAACCATTGTTTTTGATGACTGCAGCCATGCGTCTTGGCATGCTCTCCACCAGCTTCTGACATTGTTCTGCTGTCACAGCAGCCCATTCCTGTTGGACAAATTCAAACAAATTTTCTTTGTTTTTGGGCTTGTGGTTCTCCATTTTGAGTTTGATGATTTTCCACAGGTTTTCAATTGGATTAAGATCTGGTGATTGAGCAGGCCAAGGCATGGTGCATGTTGTGGTTCTCCATCCAGGCTTTTCTGACCGTGTGGCAACAGGCTGTTGGAAAATCCAGTCATTGAGGCAGGAAAGAGTTTTCCAGCTGATGGAAGAAGACTGTTTTCAAGGGTAGTCCTGTACATGACCTGGTTCATTCGGCCTTCACACAATTGCATTTGCCCTGTTCCACTCAGACTGAAACAACCCCAGATCATGACTGATCCACCCCCATGTTTTACTGTAGGGCAAGACAGTCTGGGGTGTAAGCTTCTCCAGGCTTCCTCCTAACCAGTAAGTTGGCTGGAGGGCATCAATTCAAAATTGGATTCATCACTGAAGAGAACCTTAGCCCAATCATCAACAGTCCAATCCTTGTGGTCTCGAGCAAAGAGTAACCGGGCCTTCCTCTGCCTTTCATTGATGAAGGGCTTCTTGCGTGCTCTGTGTGACTTCAAACCAGCTTCAACAAGTCGGTTCGAACTGTCCTTGCTGAACAAGTCACATTTCTCGACAGTGCCCACTCATTTTTAAGGTCCCTGGAGGTCTGGACGATTCCTGACACAGGAACGGATGAGTCATCTCGTGGGGTAGAAAGACGTTTCCTGCCACGGCCAGGTAGCAATTTGGTAGTGCCATGTTCAGCTTGTTTTTTTTGTTGTAATGAACGGCTGTCTTGGAGATCTTCAGTTTTTTCGCTACCTGTCTCTCACTCATGCCAATTTCCAGCAGTGCCAAGATGGCTGCCTTTGTGGCTTCACATAATTCTTTTGTTTTAGGCATTATGTGAGAGCTGACAACTTCTGAGTTGTGCTACGGCTTGAATGTAAGCAGGAAACCACTCTAGGCCTTTGCATGTGCAGTGCTGCTTGTGACATGAAATGGCCTCTTATATACCCTGGGAATCAATTAAGCTTAAGAATGTCAAATAGGACATAAAGTATTATGTGACCAGCTGCATTTTTTGTTGTGTTCATTGTATTATACGTTTAGTGGTACCAGATATTAGAATGAACAAGAAATTGAAGAAAACAAGGGTAGTCTAATAATTTTTTCCATGACTGTATATACATCCAATAGCCAATCATGAATCCCTCCATCATGGTGGCAAGAAAAAACCTTCTGTTAAGCAGCAGGAAATCTTGAATGTGGATCCCAGTCTCATGATGAACAGCAAATCCACACGATGCTGTGTCGGATGTGAGGGCAAAGGAAGGGAGGTAAGAGGAGACAAGTGGACTAAAATAAGAACTAAAGTTGGGGACAGGTTCATGAACACAGACCTGTCATCTGATTTATTAGAGGTTAGCCTCTTGAGATGCTTCATCTCATTTTCAGGAGGGTCCTCATGTCTGAATGGTTGTGGTGATCATTTTATAGAAGTATAATCGATATTCTTACTGAAAATTAGAATTTATGGTAGTGACGAACTCATGGGTGCCTAGACCACAAGGTCATCCCTACCATATTTGTCTCCATTAAGTATAAATGTGTTAAAGGCCTCTTGAGATGTGACATCCCATTTTCAAGAGGGACCTCATGCCCATGTGGTAATTAAAAATAGATACTGTAGATGTATCGATCATGGATATGGAGATCATGCTAATATCTACATTACCAGCTATAATGATAAAGGGAATGGAGTGTTCCTAATAAAATGGCCAACTATGTGTCATGTTTATAATTGTAGTTTTGAGGCTTCGTGACTCCACAGCAGCAGGCAGTCTCCACCAGGATCCCAGGCCACCTACAAGACAAGAGCCAGAGACGAGTACAGGAGCAAACAAAAGGGGCAAAAGCAGATGTGGAGAGAGAGTGAGAGTGATAGAGCCCAATGTGACAGATCCCCCCCCCCGGCAGTCTAGGTCTATTGCATCTTAACTATGAGTCTAATTTATGAACTAATTTATAAACTATAAGCTGGTCCCTAACTGAAAGCTTTATCAAAGAGGAAAGTTTTAAGCCTAACCTTGAAGGTAGAGAGAGTGTCAGCCTCCCGAACTGTGGTCGGTAAATTGTTCAGAGAAGAGGAGCCTGATAACTGAAGGCTCTACCTCCCATACAACTTTTGGAGATTGATTGTACCACAAGTAGGCCAGCATTTTGGGAGCGCAATGTTTTAGAGGGGTTGTACGGCACTACAAGCTCTTTAAGATAGACTGGTGCCTGTCCACTGAGAGCTTTATAGGTGAGGAGAAGAATCTTGAATTCTATTCTATATTTAATGGGAAGCCAATGCAGAGAAGCTAATACAGGAGTAATGTGGTCTCTTCTCCTAGTTCTAGTCAGTACACGTGCTGCAGCATTTTGGACCAGCTGAAGCGTCTTAAGTGACTTGCTGGGACAGCCCAAAAGCAGAGAATTACAATAGTCCAGTCTAGAGGTAACAAAAGCATGGAATAGCCTTTCAGCATCGCTCTGGGACAGGATAGGCCTGATTTTAGCGATGCTACGAAGATGAAAAAAGGCTGTTTTTGAAATTTGCTTTTTGTGAGAGTTAAAGGATAAATCCTGATCAAATAGCACTCCTAGATTTCTAACAGTTGTGCTTGGTGCCAGGCTAATGCCACCTATGGCAGTTAAATCACTAGATAAGGTTTCTCTTAGGTGCCGAGGGCCCAGCACAATAATCTCTGTCTTGTCTGAGTTAAGAAGAAGAAAATTTCTGGCCATCCAGGTTCTGATGTCCTTTAAACAGGCATCTAGTTTGTCTAAGTGGTTTGTCTCACCTGGCTTCAGTGATACATAAAGCTGTGTATCATCAGCGTAACAGTGAAAATTAACAGAGTATTTCCTCATGATATCACCAAGGGGAAGCATATAGAGAAGAGAATTGGACCTAGCACCGAACCTTGAGGAACCCCGTAGCTTACTTTAGTGTACACAGAGGACTTGTTGTTCACGTGTACAAACTGATATCTATTAGATAAGTAGGACTTAAACCAATTTAAGGCAGTCCCTGTAATCCCAAGTAACATCTCTAGTCTCTGTATAAGAACATCATTAGATAATCACACTAATAATGTATAAGGCATTTAAGCTAAAGCTCAGTGTCCTAGCCTCTTTTCAGCTTTTCTTACCATTTTATCCAAACTTTTTTTTATTATTGAATTAGTATTATTATAACAAACAAACAAAACAGCATAAACACAAAATACACCCCACCCACCTTAACCTCCCACACAAACATACACATAATACATAATCTCAAAACGGTGCCCCTGGTAGGCCTGTCACGATAATCAATAAATCAATTAACCGCTCAATAAATAAAACGTCCTCTGTAAGTTTGCAGGCCTTGATAAACTGACATGTGCATGCATGTTTGTTTTCCTCCTCTCTTTCTACCGAACAGGCTGGATGAGAAGATGGCTCACTCTGAGCTCTGTGAGCTCATGAACACCGATGAGCTAATATGTCGTATTTGTTTGAAAGTAATGGCGACGAAGAAGGGGAGGTGCAGCGAAGCCTTTGTCCTTGACAGTCAGTGCTTACTGAGGCATTTGGTCGTCAAATTAAATATAAATAAAAGCGCAAAATGGTGCATGCTCACAGACAGTGTTGTTCGCTACATTGCAAAAGAAATGCAGCCCTTCAATACGGTTGAAAACCCAGCAATATTACAAATATTTGACAGACAGTACAAATTGACTGGGAGAACGAACATGCCACAAACAGTTCCTCAACTGTATAAACTCCATTTTATTAATTGTTTTTATTGTTGGGTGTGTTTTTATTGCAGTTTTTTTTACTTTACAGAGACAGGGTCTATTTTTTTAATTGTTTTTGATTAGTGTAATAATTTTTAGTGACATGCAATTTTTCCTGCAAGAGTCCATTTCATTTTCATTGGGTCTTTTTTCTCTGTTTTTGTTTGTTTAATTTACTTTATTTAAAAGTTCTTCAACTCCAATTATAGTTCAATACTTTTAAGAAATTAAAGTTTATTGCTTTTGATACAGTGTACTCATTTTATTATGACATATATTATAATTACATGAATGAAAAAAATGACGTTTCAAAATAATATTGGCAATAATATTGGTTATTGGCAATAATTTTTTGGACAATTATCGTCCAGCAAAATTTGTTATCATGACAGTCCTAGCCCTGGGTCTCACCATTTACTGTTGGTGAGCCACAGCACAACAACAATTATGCATGTAGTCCAAAATTCAGTTTATGTTTCCAAAATAAACCTTTGAGAATTTCCTATTGCCTTTTATATATTTTTGGCATTATTGTCTGTTTCAGCTATATAGCCTTCTAAAAGTAGATATTTCAGAATAAATCTTTTAAGGGAAAAAATATGAAGTGAAAAATTATTTAAGGCCTTGTTGTTTACCAACAACAATAAATAGGTTAACCAGATCCTTATAATCTACAAACTTTCCTAGCAGTACAGAAACAAAATCTAGCTTCAAAGACAAGCCAATTTCTAAACACATTTCTCAACCTCCATCCAAAACAAGGACACAACATGACAGACCAAAACAGGTGCAAGGTGGATTCAGACTCAAGATAACAAAAACGACAGTCATCTGTCTCCGCCATATTCCATAGCTTCCATAGTCCTTGTGGTTAAAAAATTATATATGATTCTAATTCGAAGAAAAAAAAAATAGATTTTGCACATCTGCTGTAGTTTTGTAAATTAATTTAAATATGTTTTTTTCCCCATGGTAATGGACAGTCAAAAGTGTCCTCCCATTTTCCATATGTATTCTATGGAGCAACCAGTAGCAATTGCTTAATTAAATGAAAATTATACATTTCAAAAAATATATATATTTTTACATTACTTTAAATTGATTTTTATTCATTTTAACCAAGTAGAGTTTTTTTATTGATTGTTTACAGACCAACAGTTTGCTTTGTCCATAGGTATTTGTTTGTTCTCATTTTTTTTCTATTACAGCAATTAATTGATTAAAGAAATACCTTGAACATACATTTATCCAAACTTACCATATTTTTCACACTGTTAGTTGCTCCTAATTCTCATCAGTCAGAAAATGCGCCATGAAAAGAAAAAATCATATATACAGTAAGTCGCACTGGACTATAATACCGCTTTCACACTAAAATTAGCAGGTCAATGTGGATTTTTTGAACACAGGTTAACTTGCTAATAACTGACAACTGACTCTTTTCCCACTGCCAGCAGACCCAGGTCTAATCGGCAGCAGGCGAGCTGCCTGACTGTTTTTTTCCTCTAATGCATCAAGCTGATGTCATCACGTTGATGACATCATCTGCATTATGAAGCCCCTCCATGTAAACAGTGGAAAGGAGCATGGAGGCCATGGACACGGTTTTCTATACTTTGTACTTTTGTCCCTCTTTAAGAATGTACAAACTCTCATCATGCTTTGGGGACGTTACGCCGACATAATCCTTAAATTAGCAAGTGTGAAATTCTCAATGAAGCCAGTCAGAGGCGAGCCGATAAAAACCTGCGTCGCTTGCAGGGTCAGTTGACCCGGGTTGAATTGCTGATTAAACCCTTTGAAACAGCTGACAGTAGCCGATGTTACTGGGTTTGAACAGTTTTTTTGGCCAGTCTGAGAGGGGCATAAGTCGCGTATATTTAGTGCTCTGATAGAGAGGTGGTTGCCTTGTTTTAAGCAGCAGCACCAAGATGGCCCACCTGCCTCATTTATATCCATCTCCTTGCAACTACCAGGGCGCGGAGACGAAACTGCATCGTGAACAAGTCTGTCCCGGCAGCACGCGCTTCAAGCACCCAAATGTGGACTCATTCCTCCAGCTTTGGCCATCTTGCTTCCTGTCCGATTATCTTGCTTTGCTTTTTTTGTTGCCGTAAGAGTAACCTCTGCTTTTCGCCAGTGCCTCAGGAGTTTTTCAGTCACTCCGGGCTTTATTTCTGCTTGATTTCCATCACATATTTTACTACCTGCAGTTTGTTATCTGCAGAATAGGATTTTCTTTTGGAGGCATTTTGTTCATGTCTCGCCTAGCCTAGAGCGCCCTCTCATGACTGTAGATGGTAATGTTTACTTATTGGTTCATGTCAGTCAGTTTGAATAGCTTTTAAAAACATGTACATTTATGTATATTTTGATATGTAAGTTGCACCCGACTATAAGTTGGAGGACCAGCCAAACTATGAAAAAAGTGTGACCTGTAGTCCGAAAAATGCGGTACAGCTACGACATGATTTTTCACAGTCTAAACAAAATAAAACAAACTTTTCTTAACTGAACTGTTAATGAAGTTACATGTCCCTTGTAGCGAGCTTCAGTCTCATCTGACAGTATAAAGTCTGTAAAGTCAGAGTTTTTAAACCACAGATCTTTACTTGACAACAGCCAAAATGTTGTTCCTAGTTCATTGCAATCGATATATTTATGAAACGTGTTTTGTTTTTCAAAGCCTCATTGGAAAAATGAGAAAATCATGATAATTGCTCAGGCCTGTTCTTCACAATAAAATTAAAAAATGGAAGAAAAATTAAAACAAAAGGGATAAATGCAATGTTTTTGATAGAAAACTTAGCTAAAAGTACATAGCAGGCTTAATTTGTGCAAGAAGAGTCGATGTATTTAGAGTGTTAAAATAAGTCATTTATGATGCATTGAAAAGCAGATGTGGAGGATTTGCACAATGGAGTGACAGAACATTTATGATATCATATATCAGTGACAGAAGTGTCACAGGCTCCTCTTGGTACCATATGTGGTGCAGGCATCAAGTTCAGACTGGAAATGAAAAAAAGTCAAATGAGTTAAATGATGAATTAGGTTCAAGCTTTATTTGATCTACTCAAATGTTAAAAAAAGGACTTGAATTAATGAAACATGTCCCAACTCTTTTTGAATGTAGCTCCAGGTTTTCTTTAATCCATGCCAGAACTAAACAAACAGTGCCTGCAGTTTATAAAACAGAAGTTATAATGAAAGATTGATCAATGATGTGCTTGGTCTGCATTGTCTCTCCTGAACCTGCCTGCGTCACATTCCTCCAGTAAAACTTTATGGACCAGCATTAAAGTAGAAGTGTATGCGACAACCTGTTCGCTGGTTGGTGTGAGTTTTCCATGACTCACTGCCCTCCAGCTTTTGAAGTCTAAATCCTCCTCGCAGTGATGTGCGATAATGGCCTCCATGTTTCTGTGGGTGCTGCCGGGGCTTCAGGCTAAGTATTGTTTGGAGAATCGCACACAGGTGGGAGGAAAAGTTGGAAAGGCAAACACTCCACTTATCATTACCGATCATCATCAGGCCTTCACCAAAAAGTTTTCCTGATGTGGGTGCAGAGTCTTCCCAGAAGTCAGGGCAGTGTTTTTTATATCCTCCTCTCTTTGTAGTTGTTTGGTTTGTGTTCACTGCAGCCCGTTTGTTGGTGTAAATAGATCCAGAGTTCACCAGCTCTCTTAGAAACGAGAACAAAGCCGAACTCAAGAGGTTAAAAAGCAAACAAATGTAAACAAATCTGTTTTAAATTGAACATAAAACGGCATAAATACATGTTTTTACAATTTGCCTCCATCAAAGAGCAGACGAGTGTCCTTTGTTGTCTGTCGTTTGATCAGAAGCCCAGACGTTTTCACTTCTGCCAAAGATAATCCTTCAATTCACCAGATTACAGAGTAAGAAGCCACTGCCGCAGGTCGCTGCCTTACACAGAGGGGGCGCTACACAGCCTGATTTTAACCATTCAGGCATAAGCAGGGTTTTGGTCTGAACTGCAGTGTTTCAGCTTTTTTTATAGGAACTGCAACAGCATTTTACACCTGCATCAATGGAAGGGATTAGCAGGGTTTTGTGATCCTGGACTTTTTATTTTAGTCTCATATTTGTCAGAGATCTTAATGCACTTGTGGAATATTACAAAATGTTTATTACTGGTGTCACAATTAGGGTTAGGTACCATTTTGATTTAATCTATTCTTTCTTATTCTTATGATTTTATTTCCATTTTAGTCTTAGCTCCTGCGTTTCCTTATTTTTAATCTAAGATAGCATTTCCTGAGTCTCCAGCTCTGCTTTCTGTTGGAATCTCCTCATAATGTGTGTGTGTGAGAGAGAGCGAGTGTGTGTGCTGTATATGGACCACCAGGGTGGGTGGTCTTGTGTTTTCATTGTAATCAGTTTTCTACTTTTTATTTATTTTCATTTTATTTCATCTTCCTTCAGTAGTTGTTGACCAGTTTTTTGATACCAGTTTTGACCAGTTTAAGATCTTCGTAATTAATTATCAGCTATGAAAAGGGCACTCTTCGTTCTCTATTTATAAAAAAAAATATTTTCATTTGAATAAGAATAGATGGGATTTTGCAAGAATGTAGTGGTTCTCAAAGTTGAGATTGAGGGACAACAAACGTTGCAAGATGCTTTCTGGAAATCATAGAAAATATTGACCTCAAATAGGATGTTTTATAGCTTTGATTAAAAAAAAAATACACCAATGAGTTGGATTTTATTATTTCATTGTCATCAGTATTATGCTAAAATGGGGTGAAACAGCTGGTAACCACAAATATAAGTCTGCACATTGATGTAATTCCAGTGAAAAGGGAAATTCAAGGGATGATTTGTCACAAATGTGGACTTATTTTTCTCTGCAGCCAATTGTGCTGAATGGGAGTTTTGATCTATGATCAGTGCTGTATTGTTGTTAGTGCGCAAAAAGTAATCATGGCGAGTATTCCCGTGAGGTAAGGAAAAAATGTCTCCAAGAGTTCCTGAATTATGATCTTGCTTATTTTGTAAATATTGTAATTATGTTCTTAAAACCCAGTTACTCACAGATTTTAATACACACCTTATGGGCATAAACTTTCATTCTTAACATTGTCATCATGGACATTTAATGAAAGCAACAAATCCAAAATAATGTGAGAAAAATATAGATAGCTTAAAATACTGTTGAAAAACAGACAAAAACAATGCAACATGTCATAATACACATTTATTTTCTTATATAAGTTAATCATTGTGCATATGTAGGTGGCAGTTTTTCGGCCAAGGGTGGCACACAGAAAGAAAAGTATGGTGAAGGTAAGCAGACAAGAGACTATACATGTCTGAGTCGGCAGCATACCAAGCTGATAGTGGTGCTGTTGACAGTCAGGCATAGGCTCTTCCTCTTGATGGAGCCCAGTATCAGGATCATGTGACAGTGGTGATATGATCTCTGGAACGGCAGTGACTCAAGAAGGTGTCAAATTAGACACCAAATTAGAACAGGTCTGATAGGCCAGGTTGACATTGCAGAACTGCTAAAGTTATTTTTTTTTTTTTACATTTTGTAGCCAGATGGTGATTTAAAGGTGACCTTGGGTGGAATGAAAGTTGCAAGAAAGCCTTTAACCTAAATTTGACCACTTTTAGATATAAGTTTAGTCATGGCCGCCAAAATATGGGTTGTGACTTTAAAAAAACACAGTGGGGTTGCTGGTTCAGAGTATTGCTTTTTTAAGGGTTATTGGCTTAAAGTTTGTGACCCTCTGCATTAATGAGTAGAGGTAAGAGGCTCACAAATTATGTGAGATTTTCAAATGACTTTTAGGGTAGATGTCTGAAGTAAAGTATCTGGTGGACACAAGAATAAAGGACTTAATTTTTTTTCCTACAACATAAAATTGATCTGAAATTGCCCTACATCTGAGTTTCACAGTGATGCTAACAAAGAGTACAGAGTTTGTAAGGGACATTGGACATAACCAGTTTTGAACATCTTAAAAAATGGATGTTGGACTTCATAAACACAGCAATGACCACATACAAACTTGACCAGGCCCCACTAAGAAGAAAGTCTTATGGAAGAGGCAAGAGAAGTTTTAAGACAGCCATGTTGTAGTTCCATAAGAACCTGACAATAACTTTTGTCTCTCCCTGATTATATTTACTGTCCAAAAAATGTGAAAGTTCTGTTCCTTTGTAAAGTTTATCATGACAAAACATGTACGATTTGTGGACTTTTTTTTAATTGCACAGACCTTATGATCAGTATTAGTCCAAAAACCCATTGCAAAATCCCATAGACTTTAATTTGATGCTTACACCCTGGTCAGCCTACAAACTAGGCCTGTGCTCAAAATAACAACAAAGCAAAATACCGTCATTCACTCCTTGGGGATGCATGTTACGATACGGATTGTACAGAATCGATAAAGCCTCAATATTTGACAGTTGTTGTCAATACACTTTGAGCAATGCTAACAGTGGCATGGTTCAAAGTAGAAGCCAAGCTACATGATGAAGCACATGTTCCAAATCTGAACTTAGGTCTACAGTCTTTGAGAACCTGAAAATAAGTTTATTAAGTTGTAGAATCATTTAAAACTCATCCTTGTTCTTTTACCTCATTATAAAAAAGCAGAAGTTGTTGGGAATTGTGTTGAAAGTGTAATCGATGTCCATAATTTACATGTATTGGGATACATATCGTATCCTGGCCTCAGTGTCCGGATATGTATGGTATGGTGAGGTTGCTGGAAATACCCATCCCTACTGCTAAGGTCTTCATCCCTACACCATTCAACGAAGACTTTTGAGTTTTTTTTTCTTGGTCCTGAAAAAGTTCAGTCCATGCACAGGTCAGAAATGATCACCTCCAGTAACCTTTTTAATGACGTAAAATCCGCAGAGCGTTCTTAAATGTAAACATTTTCAGGCTTAAGCCCTTTCATGGAGGGCCTTCATCTTTTTGAAGCTGTAGTCGTTTGAGGTTTTCCATGACTTATTCCGTCTTTTGTTTAACATGTTGTTGTTGGACTTGAACTCTTTTGATCCATTGACAATGCCTACATATTTTATGGATGATGTCTTATATAAAAGACTGTTTTTTATTCCTTTGATGGAGTTCTTTTTATGACAACCTGACAAAGGGGAGAAATCAAAGAGCCTTAGGTTGATGGTAGGTGGAAACAAAGCAGTGATCGGCTCCAGGCCGAGTAATGTAAACTTTATTGAACTGTTCACCTGTGCCTGAATAGAACCTGAGCAGAGTGTTGACTTTGTCACACCGGGTTAAGTTGGCATAGAAAATGAAAACTGCCCTGCAAACATGTTCTGTCAACAACAGCACAGCTCAAGTGTACTGTCAATATTTAAGATATGTATTGAATAACCTTTCTGTATAAATAATGCTATTTCTGGAGCAGAGGACTTTGTGTTGCATATTGTTACAATTCTACGATCTCTTGCTGTGTTTGGGAATAAAAGATGAAATATGCAGATTATTTGTAAAACCTATTATTTCATAATCTGATTTGTTAAAGAAGGGGTAACCTTTTTTTTTAAAGGTTTTTTCTTTCTTTTTTTTCTTTAACCTAAGTTAGACCATGTGGCAAGTAAATTCAGAATATATAATATCACTGCTAAAATTCAAAGATCACCAAGTATATACGTCAATTTTTGAGTTGAAACATTTATAAACTATTTCTTTGGTCAAATTTATTAAAGATATTAAAGATCTGCTTTGAGTGTTTTGTCCACATTTAGATAAGGGATGGATGTTGTTATTATTATTATCTATATTATCATTATTATTATTATCATAATTGTATCAATTTTCTTTATGGTAGTATTACAATCTCAACTGAATCATGACTTTTCTTAATCCTGGGAAATCTCTGCAACGATTTACAAATTGCACTCCATGACCAATCTAATGCCTGTAAAAACTCTTTCAAACACACAAATACTGGACGTAGAACATAAGTTATAGACTGTTTAAACTTTTGCTTGTCTTAAGCAGCAAGATGTTGGTCAATGTTGGAGAATATTTGTGTTTTTACCATTGGAACAACTGTGCAAGAAGGTTGTCTACCATTAAATAAAAAGCTATAACTTTTTTGTAATGACAAAAAAAAATTAGGTATAAAGTCTGTTTTAGCCATTCATCATGAAAAATGAGTCACAAAGGTTTGTTCTTATGTCCTATCCCTAGTGTGTGCAGTAATCAGCGATGACTTCCCTCTCACTCTGACTTTTGTTTCTGTTGCAGTATGTGGTCCCAGTATCGACATTGGCAATGACATCAGTGAATTCAGGCTTCTGGAGAACTGCACCGTGGTTGAGGGCTATTTGCAGATCCTCCTTATCGGCGACAAGAACAACAACAACATCAACCAGGAAGTCTTCCGCTCCCTAAGCTTCCCAAAGCTGACCATGATCACCGACTACCTGCTGCTGTTCAGGGTTTCTGGCCTGGACAGTCTGAGCACGCTGTTTCCTAACCTCACTGTCATCCGTGGTCAGAAACTCTTCTACAACTATGCTCTGGTGATTTTTGAGATGACCAGCCTGAAGGACATCGGCCTCTTCAACCTGAGGAACATAACCCGCGGCTCCATCCGGATCGAGAAGAACCCAGAGCTGTGTTACCTGGACTCCATTGACTGGTCCCTCATCATGGATGCTGAGTTCAACAACTACATCGCGGGGAACAAGCAGTCCAAGGAGTGCAGTGATGTTTGTCCAGGCATCATGGAGAACAGCCCTCTGTGCAGAAAGACCATGTTCAACAACAACTACAACTACCGCTGCTGGAACTCCAATCACTGCCAGAAAGGTACACTGAGCGTCACACACAACAGCTCATCTGGGATTTGAAATGCAAATAGATCTTGCACCTAGTCCAGGCTCAGGTTGATTTGTTTAGATTGTGTTTTTAAGGTCAACTGTGACGCCCTGCCAGGCACCTGTAGAGCTTCAGTGGTTCTGCCGTGGTTGTCAGGATGTGTAACAGCAGGAAAGGTTAGATCAACATTTTAGGAGTTATCTAGTTGGGTTGAATGAATTTGTTTTCAAATCGAGGCAACATCAGAAATGACATTTTTCCAGGTAAACCCAATATTCCAGATTGTCTCTCTGAACCAATAAGACTTGAATCATCAGTGGTGGTTGGTTACTGTTATATGCAGTTAGAAGAGTGGATTAATTGTGTTATGCTATCAAAAGCTGCATTAAATAGCACTTAAGTGTGAGGAGGTATTTTCTTGCATTTGGAATTTGGTTGCGACCACAACCAACTATTTTCACACTGCTACCAGTCCCTGTCGTAGTCAAACTTTTAGCTTCCCTTTGTCTGTGATGGACATCATCAGACAACATTTCAATTTTTCCACACTTTTTTTACGAGTTTTTGTTTCTCTCTTTACCAATTGAAGTAACTTCTTTACAAGTATTCAATATATAATCAAATCACAAGACATAAAACGTTTGCCCCCAAAATGTCCTGTTTCCAGTTTTGGGCATCTAGGTACATAATAATAACCCAGACTGATTTGTGTGGGTGGACTTCAATGCATATTACAATACTGGAATTTCAGAATACATGCAGATGTGCTCCGGGATGCTGCCATTTTGATTGGTCTGGTAGTATAGACTTAATTTGAGCTTGCACACATTTAAAAACATCCTATCAGGCAATGCTGTCTGTAGCACTGTCCAAAATATCCAAAATATGATTTTGATCAGAGAATGTATCTATCTATCTATCTATCTATCTATCTATCTATCTATCTATCTATCTATCTATCTATCTATCTATCTATCTATCTATCTATCTATCTCTCTATCTCTCTATCTCTCTATCTCTCTGTCTGGCTGTCTGGCTGTCTGGCTGTCTGTCACAAGTCTTAGTAGAAGACATATTATTATCAATGCACAGTGAGGTTTCAAAAACTAAAGTGATCTCCAAATGTCTACAAACATTGTTAGTCTGCGTTTATACATAATGTAAACACAATCATAACTCTATGACTTTCTCTGTGCTCTGTTCTTACTTCAGTGAGGTTACAGACAACAGAACAAGGATAACTCTGTGAACTTATTCATATAAGAACTGTATGTTAGGATGGTTGCTATGGTCTGCTGAACTCATTTTGAGAGCTTATATGTTCATGTGTCCTATAGCTCTGATCAGATAAAACCAATGTCGAATACAAGTGCTCTCATGTGTCCAAACAAATAGAATTAAAGGCATAAATGCCTCCAAGTTTAATTAAACTACCCCGAGCTCAGTGAGTGTGATGTTGCCCTTTAATTTTGTGTTTACGACTGCAGTGTTGTTTTGCCGGTGCATTTCAGACGATGTGTTTTGGCTGACTGAGTGTGTGTCTGGCTGAATTGTTTCCCTGGTGACTGGCGCCTTGCTGCAGACTCAGCATGTTGATGTTTTCAGTCTTGTGACATGGAGCTGTCGCAGGACTGGCCTGGATTGCATGTATGTGCATGCATTCACACAAACACACACACTAACACAATTGTAAAACACACAAAGTGCAGACAGGGGTGCAGGCACTCGCTGATGTAAACAGACTCACACAGAGATGCAGAAATGTCTGACACACACACGTAAACAGACTCACACAGAGGTGCCGACATACGCTGGCTCTGCTTGGTGGGTTGTTAGAGTGGCAGAGTGTGGGCGCAGGAGGAGAAATCAAGAGGTGAGGCATTCACAGTCAGGCTAGGGATGCACAACACTGGTTTATTATAAGTCTTTGATCTCCAGATTTATAGATTATATAGATTTGACCAGCGCAGATTGTGCAATCATATTTTAATTGCAATGAATAACAAGTTTGTTTTGTAATCAATTTACTTTTTACTTCTGTTGTAATGGAAATGTACTGATACATCTCCTTCAGAGATTCATAAACCTTTTGAAATTATCCTTGAATCTGGTTTCAATCCAGACAATTCCTTCCCATTGAGTTGTGTGTGATGAGGCATGTTTCAAGACATATTGTACATATGATATTTCAGTTTAAAGTATCTCACTTCCCAAGGCAAGACTCATTATGCCCCTTGCGTAACATTACACTGAATGTAAAGGACAAAAGGAATCATGCATTAAAATATATTTTTCCATAACTTCAAGCACTATTTATCCATTAAACAAGCCTGCCATTAATTTTAAAGAACTCTTGGCAGTGTAAAAAAAGTTAAATTGGTCAATTCCTTCTCTTCTTTGAGTTACAGCTGTAACTGAATTTGTGGTTTGTTGCTCTGCTGAGTTTTGTGGAGCTGCCATGGAAAACCTGTCATTTCCTGAGTAACATATGTATCATTGCTGAATGTTTACTTTAGGGATGGGACAATTTGTTAAAAAAGAGGGTCACACTGATTTTGACTGCATTGCAGGAGGGCCAAGTTGTTGCCTATTCTGGATTATTTCAAACATTGAAATTACAATTATTTATAATTTGTCTAAAAGACTGTTGTTGTACATTATTAAATCAACACTAATGATTAAATCTAAAATTCAATTTGCAAAACTTAGTTACTTTTTTTTGCAGGTTTCCGAGCATTTAATAGTTATAAACCTATATTTTAATTCCATTTTTTCATTGATTAATACAAATGCATAACAATTACAGTCTGAAATGTTGCTATTTTAATGTTGTCATGGCAGTCTTGTTCCATTTTCTTCATCAAATTCATTTATTTGATATTTTAAATTGCCTTGCGGGCTGTGGTGGGAGAGGAGAGCTGCCACTTGATCATCCCTGATTTATTTGGTAGTGTAACTATAAAGAGTGTAAATAGCCAGAGAGTTTTTAGCCGCTTCTTTTATCAAGATAAGGATTCAGATTGATTAAATATAACTACTACTTTGGGCTTAGCACAAACAACTGATGCAGCTAAATACAGCTTTGAGATGCCATATAGCAGTTGAAATGGAGATTAAAAACTGCTGCAGTGCTGTGAATTTAGGCAAGGCAAACACACTTGCTTTTGTTGATACTATACTTGGAGAGGAAAGGTCACATTTACCACCTTGCTGTGAAGTAACTTAATTTAATCCTGAACACAGCCATGGTGCTGCTCTGTTGATGTGTACAGTATGGATGTGTGACTGCCTTGCTCCATGTATTAAGATTGAGAGGGAAACATGCAGAAAGAACTCAAACTTATCTGTCTGTGTCAGTAACCATCCATTCAAGGTGCAAGCTAATCATGTGTGTTCGGTTCAGCCTCCTGGAAACTCAACAACACGTGTGTTTAAACCAGTACTGCACTGTAGAGGCTCAGGGCCTTAGCTCTCTTAAAAAGTACAGAACCTCCTATAAGAAGATAATTTCCTTTTCTTTGCTTCATTGAGTTTAGATTCAATCAAATTGTTCTCGAGTAAGTGGGAGCCTTGGAGGACAGGGAGTAGATTTGGACATTATTTATAAATAGCCGTCCACTACCCGTAACACTGAGTGCCTTTGCTCTTACTTGACTTAGTGTTGGTTTGACAGCTGCTGCTCCTACAGTTTCTCTTACTACAGCTCCAACAACTTAACCATATGCTGCGTCTGGTGTGTCTCCGATTATTACTACCATTACTCCTACCAGTACTACTGTTACCGCACATTCATCCTGTTTATAGCTGGATTACATCATAGCCTAACTGAGGACTGTAAAATAAATCACACAGTGGTGACCGTGTAAAGAGGGACATTCCTGTTAGTCCAAGAAATATCAGAGAATCTGACCTTAAGGTGAGTTAACTGAGTCTGTGTTGCTCCTGACTAACCAACAGAAGGGACACTTTTAAGGCCTGACCAGTGTTTTTGTGTCAATTGGCATCTTCCTGTCCAGGAGGTTGACATGTTTTGTTAAATCAGTTTAAGCGGACTAAATATAGAAGACGTGAAGAATGACCCTGTGAAGATGCACAGGCACTCATGGTCGACTCCAGAGGGAGTTTGTCGGCCAGGGCAAATGGGCCATCACTTTGCTGCTGCTTTAAAACAGCAGTGAACTGAAACAACATGAGCACTACTGCTCTCACTGCAGAGACCGCATTGTTATGCTATTTATTAGGCTCTTTATTGGAGGAGTCTGGTGGCAGTAAAGCCAGGCTTCATTAAACTGAGGAAGGCCGAGAGTTTGAGTGGTTGATCTGGCTGACTGAACAGTGTTCATTTCCTCAAGTTTTTTTTTTTTTGTGGCTCCATACCTGCTGATCAGAGGCTGATTGTTTTGGAAGTTAAATGGTTGACAACTAAAACTTCATGATCAGTTTCTAAGTTTCAAGGTTACAGTTTACATTTAAGGTTGAAACCAAAGCATACAGAGATTTTATTTTGTCCTTTTGGCTTGGTGGTGGTTTGTAAACAATTTAACACTACAGAGTTAGTTTTATGAAGTTGTTTCAGTACTTTCCTCATCGCATCTCTGCTGCTGTGCAGGAACAAAGATCTGATGACATTTATGGATTAGGCCAAAGGTACACTTGAAGTTTTGTCTTTGTGTTCATGTTTTTATGTATATATATATATATATATATATATATTTTGGCTCAGATCAACCCAGTCATTAGAAGAAAATATCTAAAGCTAGTAGCTTGAAAACTAGTAATTCTAGCTTTTGATTGCAGCTCGACCTGTCATGATAAAAAAATTTTGCTGAACAATAATTGTCCAAAAAATTATTGCCTATAAAAGATACTGTCAATGTTATTTTCAAACATCATTTTTTCATTCATGTAATTATATGTTATAATAAAGTGAGTAAACTGTATCAAACCCAATAAACTTTAATTTCTTTAGAGTATTTAACTGTAATTGTAAGGTCAAGAGCTTTTAAATAACATAAATGAAACAAACAATTATTAATTTAAGAAACAAAAAAAGAGGAAAAAAAACAATTAATTTAAATGGACTCTCTTTTGGGAGAAATCACATGTAACTTGAAATCATTATACTCATCAAAAAAAAGACCCTGTGTCTGTAAAGAAAAAAACTCCAATAAATAATATAGAGTTTATACAGATCCTGAATTGTTTGTGACAAGTACGTTCTCCCAGTCAATTCGTACTGTCTGTCAAATGTTTGTAACATTTCCCGAAATGCGGACTTTCAACCGTATTGAAGGGTTGCATTTCTTATGCAATGTGGCAAACGACACTGTCTGTGAGTGCACCATTTTGCTCTGTTTAATTAATATTTACTTTGCAGATCAAACGTCTCAGTAAGACCTGACTGTCAGGATGAAGGCTCCTCTGCACCTACCCTTCTTCGTCACCACAACTTTCAAACAAATGCGACATATCTGGTGTTGGTATTCATGGGCCTACACACGTTGTTCATTCTGTTTAAAACCAAAATATTCCCACACTGGGGCTGTGGTAGCTGGCTCAGGAACCATCAGTTTCATGCCTTCATTCACATTAGTGTTTGTTTCCTTGTTCCTCCTCACGATGCTCACAGCTCTCTGTGTGTATGCACAGCGACCCCGTCCCACCCCACCCCCCAAAGATTGAATGAATGACAGATGCTCACTCTGCTAAATCCATCATATAACCAACACATCCAAGTGTTGAGACAGTTGCCGGGAGTGAACCATCTTCTCATCCAGCCTGCTTGGTAGAAAGAGAGAAGGAAAAAAACACGCGTGCATGTGTCAATTTATCAAGGCTGGCAGACTTACCAAGGACATTTTTATTTATCATGGGGTTAATTGATTGATTGATTATCATGATAGGCCTAAGTACAGCATGTTTTACGAAGGGAAACTTTATATTTTTTAATAATTAACCAGTGTAATTAATTTATAAGATTGAAATAATGAGTTTGTATACAACAGGAGTGTTATCAAACATATAGCCAAATAGCAACCTATCCTTTGCCAAAGGGTCAGTTACACTGGTTATGTATAGAGCTTCATGCTGTGTGAGAAGTAAACTACAAACATGAAGACAATTACATTAATACTATGTAACAGTAAAACTAAAAGCAATAATCAGTGTCATCCTCAGATATGTACTTACGAATGTAAAAATAACTGATAGTAAACAGTTTTTGTTTATGAGAAAGAACCTGGTGATTTAATGATATGAAGACAGAGGCAACGATATGTGAGAATATATTGCAGTACTGTAAGTAGGTTGATATATCACAACATCTTTTTGAAAGTGTTTTATAGTTTTAAGAACCCTCAGTTCTGTATATAAACATTGCAGATTTTGATACATGTCACTTATATATATGACATTATCCCTGGTGCATGGAAAAAATACATAGTGAGAGCAAAACCATTGGATTTCCACAAGTTATTAGTGAATTGAATAAAATTAAATTGTGCTTTAAAATATCAATACAGTTACATGCTACATAATGTCAGGATAAGAAAAGCACATCAATAGTTTCGAAAACTCCCAATTTTGTGTCTTTAAGTGTACTTGATATCAAAATGCTGTAAAAGTGTTAAAAATGTTGACACCCAAATCGAGAAAGCCCCCTGAAGTTGAAATTCAAGAAGTGTTAACTTGTGAATAAAAGTGCATGTGTTAGCGCTCTTTTTTACCATATATCTTATTTTCAGCAATAACCTAATAACCTATAAGTGTTGATTAAACCTGCATTACGTTAAGTATCAGGTTGGCTGACAATATTACGGCATCCCTGTAGCACTCAATGCGGGCAAATAAAGTAGTATGTTTGAGTGCAAACAGATCAGCCTGTTGAAGCTCTGCTCCGTGTCAGGTCTGATTACGTGATTTGAACCAGGGCAGCAAACACTCAGGACCGTTTGTCAGAGAGCTGTTTTCTGCTGGTTTTGTTTCTCCTATGATAACGCCCTGTATCAGGCTTCAGTAATCTAACCCAGGATCTTTTGTTTGAATGTGTGCCTTGCTCACAGGCCTGCTGCTTCTCTGGCATGAGTGCCAACTTTGTATCCACAGGCGTTTTATTACCAAACGCAGTCTGTCATTCATCAGATCAATAAATGACGGAAGGGAAAAGTGCGAGCCCTGTTTTCACTGAGTCTAAATAAAGGACATGCCTTCAGCCTGAACTCATTCATAAAACTGCTACAGAAAAAAAACGAGTTCGAAGTTTGCCTGCTTCTCTGGGGAAGTCAAGAGTTGTCGTAGTAGTTGAGGGGGCTTCAATCTCCCATGTTTACTTCCCTCATTTGCTCTATGGGATCTGGTTTGGGTGTTTTGTCTGGTTCATAACTTGTAGGCTTCTTCTAATGAGGAACCATGTCCGTGCATGCTGGGAGCAAACGCACGCTGTCTCGCACTCACTCCTCCGACTCACCAACCCGCACACTCGCTTGCACATTGAGCAGCATGGGGGATGTTTTTCCGGTGCTTTGTATGGTCTGAGGAGATGAAAGCACGTCATTAAAGTACAAAGTAGTCCTTCTGGGATTTACTGGAAGGAATTTTTTTGTCTTGTTAACCCTTAGCTGAAGGGATTACACATTAAACTGAAAGGATTGTCTTTCGGGTTGTTGCTTTGCCTTCCGCTCAATTAATTTGCAATACTTGACATGTCTGTGTTTGCTCATTTAGTTGACACATTATCCTGATGAGACAACAGACCTCCGTGAATTAGTCCTTGTTTTGAAGAAGAAAAATTTTGAACATGTCAGCTAAGAATTATGTACTTACAGGTGTGTTTATTGTTCATATGCCCTTGAAAAACACTGGTGCCTAATTATCTAAATATTTCTGAATAAATGTAATGTTTTAGTGTCTAACTCTAGCAGCTATTAGTGATACAATACAAAAACTTAATGCTCCAGGAGCACAAACCTCCAACCAAGACATTTCCAAAATTTTCTGACTAATCTTGGTAAAAAATATGGAAAACTAAAAATTGTCACACTGTTAACAAATCATTGTAAATATTCCTGGATCCACATACAGATTTACATCGCCAACAGATCTCATCACTTCTCCATTGTGCCATGACCAACATTCCATGAAAATTCATGTCATCAGAATTCATTGAGAACTTCACGAGTTAAGATCTAAAATGTGGAAAGCTATCCTATCTCGCAATGTTGAAGAATCAAACTTATTTGTCCTTGACTCTTTTCTGACCGATCCTGAAAGTGTAATTAAATTTTTTTTCTTAACGTTTTAGTTATCCTGTTCAGCGTTGACAAATGCTGGGGAAGACCCTTCTTGGTGAAATGAACTTCAATAACATTGAAAATGAGTGAGTTGGTAAAAGGCTCATTGTTTCATCACATGGATGGTGTTGGCTAGTGACACCTGCTATATGTGTGTATATATGTATATACACACGTGTATATATGTATATACACGTGTATATATATATATATATATACACACATATGTATATATATATATATATATATATATATATATATATATATATATGACACATATGAATGTATATATATATATGTGTGTGTGTGTGTATATATATATATGTGTGTATATATATGTATATATGTGGGTGAATATATGTGTATATATATGTATATATATATGTGTGTGTGTGTGTGTGTATATATATATATATATATATATATATATATATATATATATATATATATATATATATATATATATATATATATACTTAAAAACATATCAAGATGACATTTCTGATTTCTTACAGAATTACGTTTTTACCACACCAGCCACCATACTGCCAACCTGCTGGTGTCCAGAGTCTCTATGAATGGGTATTGGTCCCATCATTCAAAAAGGGATGATCTTCCTTTTATCAATGTTTTACATTTTTCTTTCTTAACCCACACCTAACCAAGAGAAAGTGATGTGTGTATATAAATATATATATATATATATATATATATATATATATATATATATATATATATATATATATATATAGGTCCTTTCCCTCTGACTTGAAGGTGTAACGTCAGTATGGCTAAGTTATTTTGCTTGGCTTGAAGCAGAGAACCGAATAAGAGTACAAATGTTTGTTGGGGTTAATCAGGAGCAAAGTCTCACAACACGTCTCTCTGTGTGAGGTTGTTTGTTGACATGGTGATTAACAGAAATTAGTGCTGCTGTCATTTTTGAGTTATGCTGAATACATCACTGTGGCATCTTTGAAACCATGCATGTTAGCTGACACGCAGGCAACACACTGTCAGCTGTCTACCAGGAAAACACTCAGTGTGTGTGTGTGCAGAGACAGACAGAGTGGTGGTGTGTCTCAGCCCTCTGCTCCTGTTCTCTGGCTGGTTTTGGATGTGGTAGATCCAGTGTTTATTTACCCTCTGCTTCTCTAGTGCTAAATCTGAAGCCATTTTAAAACATGACTTCCCTCAATGTGAATTTGTCTGTTCTGGTGTCAAACTCACTGATGTTTATGGAACTGTGCGGTGCTTTACCTTAAAAGATTCTCTCTTAACAATGAGGCTGCACTTATAGCTTTCTTTATTGAAAAAAATATCATATATTTTAGTTTTTAAAAATTGAATCGCATAACTACTAATAAGGTTTTAAAAAGTTTTGATCTTTTCTTTAAGGTCCTCCTCATGTTGTATTATTTCGTTGTGAAAAATCAATCTATGGCAAAAAAAGAAGTTTAAGCATCACTAAAGCATATGCCTACAATAAATATATACATAAAACGTCAAGCAGCAGCATTATGGAAAAATACATGTTCCACTATAAACACTATGTAGAGACAGATCATGATACATTTAATGGAAATGCTGAATATATATAACTATATAAATATAACTACATTTATATCTATATATCGCGAAATAGAGGTATTTTCTGAGCACCCGCATCATGTCTCAGAACACCATTTTAATGTATTTATCATTCATTTCAATGTTTTTATTTAAGAGCATTTCAATATTCTAGTCTAATAATCGCGTATTCGTTTTATAACTGCATGCGCTCTGCCCGCGCTGCAGCAGCGGGATCCCTCACCCAGCGCGCGCTGGATTTTATGCCCCATATAAACACCCAAATGCAAAAACTACATCTCTGAATGAATTGACTATTTTATTTCTGAGGGCATGAAGCCCATTGGTGTCGTGGAAGGCCAAGAAAAACATTGGAACCTGGATATTCAGTGCCAGCACGCCAGACAATTACGCACGCCCTCACAGCAAAATATGAGGGAGTAAAACGAGAAAGTTTCCGAGTTAATAGATAAAGATAACAGATGTGTACGTCTCTTCGAATGGAGTCCTATATGACAGTGACTGCCCATTTCATTGATGAAGACTGGAAAGGAAAGAGTCTTGTGTTGAGAAAAAAAAAAAAAAAAAAAAAAAAAAAGGAGGTGCGCTTTTTGGGAAGAACATAACGCGACTATGAAGTTAGCGATGCCCTCTAGAAGTTCCAGCAGGAAAAGTGTCTGTTGTAGTGAACAACGTGGTTAATATGAAACTCTGTGTGGGAACACTAAAAGAGTCCCATGAATTTCCAGGTTCGAATGTTTTTCTGGATATTCAGTGCCAGCGCGCCTCACAATTACGCATGCACTAACGGCAAAATACGAGGGAGGAAAAACAGAAAAAGCTTCCAAGTTAATAGATAAAGATAACAGATGTGTGCGTCTCTTCGAATGGAGTCCTATATGACAGTGACTGCCCATATTATTGATAAAGACAGGAAAGCAAAGAGTCTTGGGTTGAGAGAAAGAAAGGAGGGAAAGAGGCGCGCACAGGGGAGAAACGCCGGGGGGGGCGGCAATTGGGCCAAAAGATCTTATTTCGATTTTTCTGGCAGATATTGCAATTCACGATTTTTTTTCAAATCAAACTTCAGTGCAAAATTCACTTTTTTTACAGTACAGACAACAGTAAGGAAATAAATGATGAAAAACACAACACATTATTCACCTTCAATAGTGATGATAAATAATCTGTTTTCATTAATTTCTACTCCTAAACAGAGGCTTTGTGTTGTTGACCTGCTTACCAGCACTTTTAACATATAGATTGTCTACAAATTTGTAAAACAGTATGTGTATAATACTTGACACAACAGATCCTGAGTCAGTCAGGAGCGCTGCAAAAAATTGCTGCTTTGGCGATCACAAAATTGCATTGTCTAAAATTGCAATTTCGATCTGAAAACGATAAATCTTTCAGCCCTAATATACACACACATACAGACACACACAGACATGTGCAAATTTGTTAGTACCCTTCCGCTAAGGAAAGAACATGTCTGTGGCCTGAATGTATAGTATTGGTTGACTTATTTGTATGGAAATGCATCAGTAGTTTTATTTATCTTCTTCATTTGATTTAGTGCAAACTGCAACGCAGGGCTTGCTAACAGCTAGTTTTTATTGTATATTACCACCATTCAATATGCTTTTTTCATGACGTATGCTGGTGACCTCTTGGCCAGGCCACCCTTGTGAAAGAAATCTTGATCTCTATATGTGTTTTTTATCTGATTAAAGGTTAAATACACAATAGCCAGATGTATGGTACGTTTTTCCTGACTTTGTTATTGGAAATGCTCATTACTTGGACATGATATAACTCCCACTTCTGTCTTCCCAGTTCCGATGTAACAAAGCATTAGCCGATGGGAAAGTGAAGTGAGCATTATCTGCAGCCTTAGTTACCCCCGCAGAACATTTTCCTTAGAGAATTGTTGCTTTTTATTCTGTAGAAAACCTCTTACGGAAAATGTTGTCCATTTCTATGAAAATCCAGGTTTTTATTGACTTCTACTTTTAATGTCCAATTCCGCCAGAGATTGTGTGACCATGGATTTTTTTGATCTGCTGACAGATCCCTTTTTTCCCCTTTTGCTGCTTTCACACTGAAGGCGACTCGGCAACCAGGACAGTGTTGCCAACTGAAGTTGCATCGCGTGTCCATAAATACCTCATTTTCGTTATCATCGGCCCTTGCCGTTGCTCGTTGATGTCACCTCTGCTCGAGTTTCACCACGATCATATCATATATCATGTAAAAGGATGTATTCGCTGACATTTTCCTAACTGTATCCTTTTCACTCACTTTACAAACACAAAACACTGCAGCTGACGGCGCATCATCTGTGATTTTTCTGCAGTCCGTCTAGGCAGAACTAATGTCCTCACTGACTAATGTTTCCCACACAGACACAAATTGTACCTCTGTAGTCTGGAATAAAAACTGTCTGTCACAGGTACTGTCACACACCACTGATTTGGCTGTTGTCGCACAACCACACATGACATTGCCTGAAAAGATCAACTTTTTTCAACTTTGATGACGACCGACGAGTGAAATGATCGTTGCATCACGGGAGGGTTAACTTTGCCCCGTCGTGGCTGTACATTGACTTTGCATGGAGAGTGATCGCCGAGGTCGCATAGTCACGTTTGGTGCGTATGCACCTTTATATTTTCAAATTGAAGTAGAAGTGCAACAAGTCCACAAAGTCCATGCTAATGTTTAAGGCTAAAATACTGTCAGATATCTTCATATCTGCCAGTACTGATATTTAGCTTTTGGAGCATTTATCTGCTGATTCTGATATTATACCAATAGTATCATACATTTCTACCACTTTTTAATGCAAAAGAACCGAGGAGTAGTATCATAGAGAGTTAGAGTCTCAGCTCCAACAGAGAGGTCATGTTGTAGTGACATGTGTGACCCCTGAGTTTCAGGAAACACTTTAAATGAAGACTGCTGTGGTTACTCCATGCTGACGGATCCTCATCCCCTGACACCTGCTCTTCTCAAACAGAAAATTATTTCTTAAATATTTTTGCTGCTTGTTTTTGAGGTATCTTCTTGCCATGAACTAAACTTGATCCCATGTTTACCAAAAGACTTTGCTCATGCATGACTTGTCTGTCAGCTTCTATTTTTAGCTGGTTCGACATATTTAGGTCATGTCGGTTATTCTTAAACTACTCATAGTTTGGCTTTCCAGCCCTTTGTTTGAAATATAAACTTTAAAAAAGAAAAAGTTGCCCAATGTTATTCTACTTAAGTACGAAAATAAATGTTTAAAAAATATAGAACTTCTGTTGTGGTAGTGTCTGATAGTTTAAAGGTACCAAGACATAAACAACTGCAGCTGTTGCAAAAGACAGGTAAGCAGAAGAGGAACAAATGCATGAATAACAGGCTGATGTCTGCACACTGTGAGCTGCACAACATTTGCCAATATGTGTGAAAATATGGTGAGTAGGAGTGTGCCAGTATGGCTTATGTTGGAAAAGAAGAAATGACTCTTTATAAGGTCCCTTGAATTTTTCTTGTCTTGTTTGTATTTTATAGTTTATTTTAATTGAATAAGTAGAAACAAATGCTCAGTAAAGGAATTGCTCTGAGTCACTCACAGCTGTCAGTTTTCTATTGAAAATTTTTGCTAGGCCAACAAATTTTACTGGACAATAATTGTCCAAAGAAATTTTGCAGATAAACAATTTTATTGCCAATTTTATTTTGAAACGTTCTGACTGTCAGGACGAAGGCTCCGCTGCACCTCCCCTTCTTCGTCACCACAACTTTCAAACAAACGTGACATATCTGATGTTGGTATTCATGGGCCCACATCTTGTTCATCCTGTTTAAAACCAAAATATTCCCACACTGGGGCTGTGGTACCTGGCTCAGGAACCATCAGTTTCTTGCCTTCATTCACATTAGTGTTTGTTTCCTTGTTACTCCTCATGATGCTCACAGCTCAACTGCAGATATTTACAGCCGATATATTGGCTACACATATCGACAATATATTGGCTGGAATATTGGCAAATTACACAAATGTACCATACTGATGCCCCCTCTCATCACTGCATGGGTACATTTTAAAATCACGAGTTTCATTATTGCAAGTGTTACATGCGTATTTTCTTGTTTTACATCTGTTCATTGCAAAAGTGCACTGTTACACAGAAAGAATCAAGGCTATTTTAGTGAAGTTCAGAGCTTGTGCTCATGACCAGAAACATCGTTTTCGTTATCGTTGATAATGAATGTAAAAATATCCGCATATCGGATATCGGCAAAAATCTGATATTGTGTATCCCTAAAATAATTTTAAAACCTGTTTTATTCTAAATCCTTTAATATAGAAGTTATTGACAACGAATGTTTTGAGTTATTGTTTTCAGCAAAAATTGCTTGCAAACACTTACACAGTGCTTTAAATTGCACAAATATGTGGGTATGATATCCCACAGTCTTAATGTGAAGGACTTCTATTTTTAAACAAATATGAATGTATTACTGCTTGATTAGGGAAAAAAGGTCATCTAGATTTTTTGGTTTAGTACTAAGATGATGATTATAAGGCACATTTTGATTAAAAAGAAAAAACTATTTTCTACATTTTTAAATTCTGCATAAATGCGATCTGTTAGAGCGCTAGTTTGGCAGAGTGGTTAGCAATCAGGCACATCCTATGTGCATAATTCTGGCTCGAATCCAGCCTGTGGATTTGAGCCATATATATATATATATATATGTATATATATATATATATATATATATATATATATTTAAATGCGATCTGTTAAAAATATTGTAAAACATGTTTAAAATTCATTTTAGGATTGATTCTACAAAGCACAGATTGAAGACCCTCATACCCAAATAAAAATGAATGAATAAATGAAATTCACAGTTTTTGAGTACTGATGTAAATGTTCATAAATATAGTTTTCATACACATAGTACCCCTAAAAGTGCTGTACTCTCTCTGGGACTTTCTGTTAGAGCTTCTGCTTCTTAAGGCTCTCTTCCCCATGTGGGCCCACTCGGCTCTGTGGTAGTTGGTCTTTTCAGCTCAGTGCCACGTTGTCATCAACCCTGCTTTCATTCTAACACCTACTCTCTGCACGGGGCTTGCTGCCATGAGCCAATAGGCTAAAACTGATTATAACAATGGTAGGACACCTCTCTGGTAGGTCTGAAGCAAGACATTTGAGAGGGGGGGACAGAAAAGCCTGAATGTTGTGGACTTTTTGTTTGTTCATAAAGGGGATCCTCACTTTGAGGATGTTAAACACATAAAAAAATTAACCCTTTATGATCAAGACTCCTTGACCCAATGTTCTTTAAAACTTAAACTGTTTGCAACCTGAAAAGCCTGAAAAATGATTGACTGATCTTCCAGTCATGGAAAGCATGGAAAATGAGGATAAAGGTGAGATGTCCTGGAAAATCTGTAATTGTCCTTGAAAATTATTTATCTCTTTTCCACCTTGTTTGTGAACAAAAATCAAACAAAGGAAATGAAGTAGAAATGTGCTTGGTAACTAAAGCACACTTAACCATAAATATGGACGGATAAAATGATGCAAGTTAAGGAATAAAATACAATAACTCAAAACACTGGTGACCAAAAGAAATAAAACAAATGTCTAAATAAAATGTAGGCTACCTTAACAGTAAATCAATAAAATATATTTATGAAAAAGACAAATAAATATAAACCATAAATTTATAGCCAGACTAAAAAGATAGCTCTCAGACGATGTTCACGCCCGGGAGTTAGAAATGAATAAATCTTAAGTTCAGTATGATATGGTGGAGCTAGCTCGAGATGCCAATCAACCTTTAATCCTGAATGTCAGAAGGCTTGATTAACCTGAGAATCACCCACACCAATATTTAAACTTCAGTTGGACATGTGACACTGGAATCTACGGCTGTCATTGCCCTATTCTGTGATAAATTAGTCATAATTTCTGAGAAGAATCAGAGAATGTCTGACATTTCAGAGATTTGTTACAGCTATAGACTACACATCTTGTAAATCAGACCTCTGGGGTGGAAGGGCATAAAAATAGCAATGTGGGTAAATTTGCAAAATTGGACATACAACTTGGACAAAGTCCTGGAACATGATTCAAGAAAAAAGTGGGAACCCTGGAAGAGTATCAGTAATAAATTAGCTCAGACGTGTTTATTATATCCTTTTCTTTGTCATTATTTTAAACGGCTGTCTGACACTGATCATCCAAACTTAAATCCATAACATCTGATGATCTGCATCTGGTCTTGCACCCCATACCCTGACCCAGATCCCAGAGACTGTCAGGCCGGGTAATTATAGGGACCACTTTGTCAAGCAGGCACATCCATGACTACTTTTAGTGAACAGTCACACCCATCCATGGAATTCCTGGAAGAGAACATTACTGGTTTGGCTGTGTTGAAGTGCCTACTGTAATTATGTGGCCTTTAATTGTGCTCTGTTAACACCGTTAGATTGGGATGAGCTGTGGCCAGGCACTCAGACGAATTCATGTTTGCTGTGAAGGACCATTCCCATAATTTCCCAGTCCTCAGATCACTTTTGAATGGAGATGGTAGAGTTACATAACACTTTGCAGAATAATGCACAGGCACCATTGGATGTCTTTTGTTATGCTGAGTTTATCATTTTTTTTTAAATGTATATTTTTGGGCATTTTTGGGCCTTTATTGATAGGTGAGAGACAGTAGATAGGCTTGTGAAAGGGGGTGAGAGAGCAGGGGAAGACACGCTGCAAACTGGTCACAGGCGGGACTCGAACCTGGACCGGCAGAAGCATGTACATGGGGTGCTAACCACTACGCCAAACCAGCACCCCTGCTGAGTTTATTTTGACCTAGTATTAAACATACAGTAAAATGTGTTAGTATGTGATATATTTGGTCAAATGCATGTATGCTTTATCTCAAAGAAGGATGGGTTTAGAACATAATAAAATGTACCAGTTTTTGTTTTACAGACCTCAGCAAAAATAAACACATCAACATTAGCAGATGTTGTAATGCTTGGCACTTGTGGGAATGCTCTGAGCCTGAGGTTGTGGGCATCAGCAGAAACATCAGTGGGAATTGGCCCTTATCAGGTGAAGAGTCCAGATTATTCTTTGCTGGCAATCTTCAGCCATTTGTTTTTGTTGCACATGATATAGGAACCATAGCAACATGTTGAGTGTTAAAGTTTAGTTATTAGGTATTATTTAGCCATACATCAATTTGAGCGGGTCCAGATTTGACCAAGGAAGTAGTTGTTTTCACTTTTCTAAACACACATATCAACAAAGACCTGAATGGAGCATCTCCTCCATCAAAATATGCAAGAGAAACTCGCAAACATTCGTGTTGGGTGGAGTTTTGCCCCCATACTGCAGTGGTGTGATTGATAGTTAGCAAAGCCAGCCAACCAGGATGATCTGCCCCAAGGTGAATGGGAATCTTGCACTCTGCCTCCTGCATCCTCCATCAAATTCCAGGGATATTTCTGCCGTCCTCGCTGAGACAACACGTAAACACAAAGACCCAGGAATGCAGACGAGTCATTCTGATTCAGCCTGTTTGTGTGCAAACAAAATGAAATTAGCTTGTGTTTGACACTGACTCCTAATTTACTCAGACTGAAATGAATCTGCTGTGTCAAACATACAGTCTCAAACATGATTTAATTACAAGGAGGCTTAAAAAGTCTGTTTAAGTAACTTCTCTTAAAGAAATGGGATTTAATAAGTTTGTTTGTAAACAGTTTTTGAGAGTTTAAATGTTGATCTCCTAGCAGATCTTTCAGACAGTTTCTGGTTGATCTACAAGACTTTGACATTTTTAATTCACACACAGTATGGAGTGTTTCACTCACCCATGGTTTTCGTGGTCGATCTAGTTAATTTAGCAGCTCCGATTAGTTAGACCTAACAGACTCACCCCATTTGCTTTCTGTATAAGCAAGACGTTTAGGCGTCTGAAAATGTGTCTTATGTTTACATTTTTATATTCTTCAGCTCTTGGAACCCTCATTTTAACCTTCACCAATGAGTTTATGTTTTCCCCAGCATCTGTCTGTTTGTTTGTCTGTTAGCAAGATTACTGAAAAACTGCTTGCTGGATTTACATAAGAATTTAACTAGAGGTGTGGTCCGGCCCAAGAAGGAAGCCATTGCATTTTGGTGCTGATCCGATCCAGATTGATGCCACAAAAAACAATGAATATTATAATGTCCCATCTCATTGATTTCCGTCATTTTGGGAATTGTAGTTTATTTGCAAACTGTCATCAACATTTTTCAAGCTAATGTCACTGCATTTCCCAGCTTCCCTTTCAATGCCAGCAGAGGAGTTCTGCTAACACAATGGCTAACAATAGTCAGGTAGATCAGCTTTTAGTTTTGTTCTGTCTTAGTCTGCATAATTTGTAAAATTACCCTGACACAGCAGCAGCTGGGCCATTCTGTAGTGGTCCATCTGGGAAAGAGCCCACAGAAAGTGCTTGGGGAGAGCTGGACCTTTTTGAAGCATATCTGGTTGGTGATTAGGGTTGTCAAAAGTATCGATACTCAAAAAAGCATCGATACTAAAATGTTGTATCCGGATATGATACTCACTTTCAAAAGTATCGATACCCCCCCCCGGATGCTGAGCCACCGCCGCCGTCTCTCTCTCTCTGCCTCTTCACACACACAGGAGAGCAGGCACCCTCCCCCTCTCCGTGACGCGCTCAATAACAAAACAGCATGAGTTGTGCTGCTGCAGGAGGGCCAAATCAACCAAGTTTGGTTAAAATAAAATTCAAAGACGCTCGAAAAAAAAGGACGAAATAACCCCCCCCTCGCCTCCTATGCTAAACACTCACTGCAATAAGGAGGAGGACGAAGTGGAGGAATTAGCTGATGCTCCTTCGTCAAAACGGTTGTGTGGACCTATTTTGGCTTCCCATCTAAAAGACGAGAGAACGGTGAGAAGACTTAGGACAAAACAACAAACGTGTGCAAAATATGCCGCTACATTTCGCCCTTTATGTGGCGAGTAAAACTACTACCAACTTCGAACTGTGACGCTCCTTTGGACGTAATAACAAAGGTGACTCCGGCTTGTGAATACCTGCTTTTATTTAACAGTCACTGTGGGCTGTGACCATGCCAACTACAACTTTAATTCACGAACAAAACAGTGAGTAGTTATCTCTAGACCTCCTGCACGGCTCTCTCCCTCCTCGCTAATACACACACAAAACTCTCCCCTTCTGAACTCTGACCCACTCGCCCCGCCTATCTGGTCCATTCACTGACCATCAATTCATAGGAAACATTAAAATCCACATTGAACTCATGAACTGTAGAACTGCTCCACTATGTTTGTGTAAGTCTGCAAAAAACAATATTTGATTTTTGCATACAAAGCACTTTTTATTGAGATTTTATGTTTGTATTTGCACTGTAGTCTAAATAAGGGGAGAAAACTACAATTTTGTTTTTTTCAAAGAGCATTTATTTTGTTCTGATGCAGCAATATTATTTGTATTGTGTTATCATTTTTTGCATTAGGACAAAAATAAAGAAAATTAGACTTTTGCACAACTTCCTAGAGGTTATATTTGCATTTTTTTGTTAATAAAAGTGTTTCTTTTAAATATTGGGTTCTTTTTTTCTTATCCTTGTGGTATCGAGTTGAAAATTTTAGTATCGCGACAACCCTACAGGTGATTGGACAATTATTCCATCAGTCACATTCATTACGAGCCCATCAGATCGTGCAGTGATAGGCGCTACTGCTGCAGTGTGAAGCACAGAATGTGAACCACTTCATAAAACAAACTCTAAAACATTTGGGATGTGGAGCAAAATTATCCTTTCTATTAACAGGTTTGTGGTGGTTTTTTTTTTGTCATTTACTAAAGAAATATGGTCTAGATCTGATATCACAGCTACTGAAGCTGTCCATACAGAGATCTATGCTAATCTCTGGATGGACAGTCGCTTCTTGCTATCATCTTGGGCTGCTTACAGTCATAGATTTGAGCTTGGCAAGATGTATCTGTGTGATTACAGACATTGAATTAGGCTGATCCATCAACACTGCAATAATATTGTAAAATTGAATTCAGATCCACTGATTCTGTATTTTCACTCATTTCCTTTATCACACTGATGGATAGAAGACTGTTTCTACTTGAAAAGAAACTCTGTGTTGAGGTTGCTCTATGAATTTGGGTGGGAAGATTTTAGAAATGTAGGGTATCTTTAGTTGAAAAAGACTGGTTACCACAGGTTTTAAATATTTGGTATACATCGTTTGTAACTTCCAAGTCCCAAAAATGTTGGGAAGCACAATTGCAGATTTTTACAAATATATATATTACCCTTTTTTTGTGGCGCTGTTTTCTTCTTTAAACTTGCATAAAATCCAGAGAATACTGGCATCCTATTGTTCATGTGATTCACTCATCTAAATTTACAAATGAATTAAAATCTCAGTTGTGATAATTAAATCCAACAACGTAGTGCAAGAGGTCCACAAACTTAAGGTCATGTGTTTGTGTTTTACACCAAGACATTAAGAAGAGGTTATAAGGTGGTGGGTGCTCTAGCTAAGATGATGCATGCTTGTTTTCTCAAAGCCCAAATACTTCCAGGTCATGAATCAAGTTAAAGCTGTTAGCTGTTAGCAAGTTAAAATGTAAATGCTTAATTTTAGTCTGTGTTAATAAGCCACTTTTAAATGCAATTCAGGCTTTTTTAGAGAGAGTATAAACAGCTCATTAAAATATATTGCTGAATAAATACTAAAAACTGACTCGCATGTGATGGGGTTTCTTTCCTGATATAGTCTGTAGGCATCATCATTGTTCATCTTTTTCACTGGTATTAAAAAAGCTAATTAAAGATTGCAAAAATCGGCAATGTCGTAGAATCACAATTTAAATCGAATCGGCACCTAAAAAATCGTAAAAAATCAAATGATGAGAAAAGTGAATTGACCCGGCCTATTGACTAGATAGGCCAATAAATTATCGAGCTCTATCATCCGAACTGTCTGGAGAGAACCAGGGAAGAGTGATGTGGTGTTTGCATGTCTTCAGTTTAGAGCTGAAACGATTCCTCGAATATTCGCGAGTACTCGATTACAAAATATCCTCGAATTAAATTTTGTGCCTCGAAGCCTCGTTTAATATATAATTATACATATAAATATATATCTGGACTACTATACAGTTCACGGTGTTTGACATGGACGGTCATTTCTGTGGCACAACGCGCCTGCTACCTGGGCTGCTGCACGGCTTGTACAATCATAAAGGAAGAGAAAAGAGAGGAACAGAAAGGAGAGAGTCCGCAGAAGAAATGGCAGAGAGTGTTCCAAGTGTGTGGTCACCACAAGAAGGGACGAAAAGGAAACACAGTGCAGTGTGTCTGATGTCAAACAGAGTTAGCCTAGCACATAGCTTAGCATGATATCACGTCGTTAGGGCTGCAACTATTACTATTACAGCATTTTAAATATGCTCATCACAGACATGCGTCCTCTTTCCATGGTGGAGGACACAGGATTTAAGAACATGATCAAGGATTTCAATCCAAACTGCACAATGCCCTCCAGAACATACTTCACAAATATAATTGTTAAAAAGTTGTTAAAATAAAACCCTCTTCTGAGGAATAAACAGCATTTGGTTGCTCAATTTGAAAGCCCTAACATGTTGCACTGTATACAATTGATTTACTTGTTTAAAAACAAAAAAGTATATTTTGTTAGAGTACTCGAGTACTCGAAGAAATAATCGACAGAGTACTCGATTCCAAAAATACTCGATAGTTGCAGCTCTACTTCAGTTTCTTACTGTCTTACTGGAAAAACATAGAATAGCTAACGTCATGGCTCAGCTTGCATTGTGAACATTCAGTTTCTTACATTATAGATTCAGGTAAAGAATTAAAAAGAGAATAGTGTAGTTCCTGGAAGACTATGAGCACACTGAACGGCTAAAGGGCTATCATTGTTATCTCTGCTTTCTTCTGTTTGTGTGGAGAAAAGCTTAACATTAGCAGGGACGAATTGAAATGCATTTGTGTCATGTGACTTTGAAATTACCTAACACTGCAAACTAAAAAAAAACACAACATTAGCAGAGAAAGTATGACAATGAACCTGAGCTATGTCTGATAGTGATTGGCCGTGTTGAGGCTCAAACATAATATTACACTGCAACTGAGACCAATGTGTAGTGGCCCTTTTCCACTAGCACACCTTGGCCCTACTCTACTCGGCCCTACTTGATTTGCAGCGTGTTTCCACTAGCCTGGTACCTCCTAAAAAAAGCTAGTTTTAGTACCTACTCCACTCTGGTTCCAAGCGAGCTGAGGCGATACTGGAAGATGAGGTCCCAGACCGGCTACTGATTGGTCAGACAATGTCGTCATCAATGAGTCATGAGCGCGACGACCTAGTATGCTAGCGGTAGCTACCATTAGCTTACCCTCATACGTCTTTTCTTTGCAGCTCGATTGCTCTTGTCCTCTGCTTCATTCTGTTTTATAGCTTCCAAAACTCTCCTGTGCTTCTCAAGGGGAAATTACTTCTTGCCACCTGCAGCCTTCTCCTGCTTTCCTTTTTTTTTCCTTTTGGTGTGTCGCGCTCAAAATGATGGCTGTTTACAGCGACACTGCACCCCGTTGGGCAGGCGACTGGGGCTAATGGAAAAGCAGCACAAGGCAAGTAGAGTAGAGCCGGGTAGAGTAGAGTGGAGTAGGGCTAATGGAAAAGGGCCATATGTGTGTTTGTCAGCTCACTACTGCTGTAGTACTGGAGTTGGCTCCTTCTTGGTGCCTTGTAGTAGCTTTGTTTTCCACTACAGTACACTCTTGGCTTGTAGACTAATTATTTTTGTCATAGTTTTTTTCAACAACTTCTTTTCCTAGACAGTAACTAATAGAAACAAGTGCACATGGACGAAACCAAAAGAAAATTAACTGACATTTTCATCAACAAATAAAAACTACACTACAATGTTTGAGAGAGACTTAATCCAATCAGACCTAATTTGGTCATTAAGAAAGTAGGAACAAGTTACAAATACACCCAATCAGCTACTTTGGTTGTGTGGAAAGGTTGGATGAGTCAAGATGGACATCCAGTCACAGCTGCCTTAGCTTCATGGTAGGGGTGTGCGATATGACGATATAAAATCGTTAAGGATTATAAAGTGGGGATGATCTCATAAAGCAGGAAGATCGTCTGTGTGGGCACAGAGACTTTGACGCGCACCCGACTAGCCAATCGTAGCACATTACGCGCAGTGCATGGTAGGATCTCCTGTTTGGTTATGTAGTGTGAAGCCATGGCGGGAAGAGAAAAGGAGATAAAAGCTTGAAGATGTCTGAACAAAAATCTGTTCTAAAGCAGCTGTATTATTCACTCAGGTTATAGACATTGCAGTTGGATAACATTTGTTTTGAATTGTTGCACTTTAAGCGATAATGTTGATATTGTTGCTCATTACCTTTTATGTTTACATTTATTGCACATTTTTATAAAAACTGCACTATTTAAATTAAAACCTGTTCAGAAAGTTTCTTTGGCTTTAATTGTCATTTTTTTTCTTTTTACATGTTTTATGTGTTAAACATAGGGGAAAAAATGGTCAAACATGCAAATTAGTCTAGAAAAATGAATGTAAAAGAATCGTGATAAAATCGTGATCGTGATTTTATTTTAAAAAAATCGTGATATGATATTTTTGCCATATCTCCCACCCCTACTTCATGGTGGTGGGATAAGTTGGGAACTGATCCAATCAGAGCTGCTCTCTTTATGAATTGATATATTCATGTAGAGCAGGCTCACTGTTGTCATTTCTGGTATTGAAATTGAGATGCTCTGCCATGTAGCCTAAATAAAGGTGACTGCATTTCACACAAAAGATACATTTGTTTCTGTTCATTTATACATTCAATGTTTACGAGCATTCAATAAAGGGTTATTAGATGTTTCATTTTATCCAAGTGTAAAACACGACTTCAGAAATTCAAAGAAACAGAAGAAATGCCTTACACTTTACACTTCATATTTTGGTCGACTAAATTTAAAGTAGATTTCATTTACTAAAATGTTGTGAAGTTTAATTAACTAACACTAGGCTAGGCTAACATGAAAACATTTGAGAAGACTAAATTATGACTTAAGCTAAAAGGCAAGTTTGTGCTTGGGAGGCTAGCAAGCAGCAAAATAGCACACTGTTAAAATCAGAGGTGAGATAGTGAAGGTGAGGGTTTGATCCGCCACCAGTTTTCGAGCATACACATTTCTAACAGATAATATTTGGTTATTGCTTATGTCCTTTATTTCCTTGAAGTATCTTCTTCTGCGGGCGGCACGGTGGTGCAGCTGGTAGAGCGCGTGCCTCACAGCAAGAAGGATCCCGGTTCGATTCCGGGTCGGGAGGGCCTTTCTGTGTGAAGTTTGCATGTTCTTCCCATGCATGCGTGGGTTCTCTCCGGGTACTCCGGCTTCCTCCCACAGACCAAAAACATGCTCATTAGGTTAAAGCTATGGTCTACAATTTGGAAGCTTTGTACATATTAATAACACCGTTTATAAGGCTGTTATGGTCCTATGGTCCTATCTACACAGTATAAAGACCAAAAAGAACGAAAAAAATCCATTCAATATATCCGCTGAAAAGCTGCATACTAGCTGACCAATCAAGCCTAAGAACCTGCAACTATTAATTGGTCCGTGAGTTGGTCCGTGAGTCCATCCAATCCCCTGTGTCTCTCACTACGCAGCGTCATGCGTAGTGCGTCATGGTCCCGTCTCATCCCCTCTACCTCCGGTGAGCAGCTAGCAGCGTTAGCTACTGAACTATCATGGAGCCGGAAAAGCCTAGCGCCAAGACCGAAGCCGCCTCCCTCTCCCAACAGAGCTCTGCCCGCGGGTTGAGGCCTGTTAGCAGGCTAACGGCTAACGAATAGCCTCAGCCGGCCGTCAGACCTTCAGCATCGACCGTTTCGCCCCTGGTTGATCAGGTAATGGCTTTGTTTACTACAGTGGGAGATGTCTGCTGAATAACTCTGGTTAGTTTGTGCCTGCACGGGCTAATAACTTGTAGGGGAGCGGGTTAGCCTGTTAGCCGCTAATCGTTTGCACTGTAAGCTGAGCTGGGGAGGACAGGCTGAGAAAGATAAATCCTCCCCCACACTAGGCTCCGCTCTGGCGGCGCCAGACCCGCATTGCCGCCGGTCCAATTGAAATGGCTACTGCTGTGTGTTACAAGGGGGATGTCTGTCGTGTTTGATACTTTCAGTTGAGCTGAGCTGTTTTTGATTGAGTTTGCTGCTGATATATTGTGCTTGTCGCTCGTAGCTCTGTCCGAGGGGGCTTTATCAGGCGACACGAGCTGGGGGCGGGATCTTGGAACACGGGGGGAGAGGTGAGGGAAGGGGGGGCAGGCTGCGGTTTCAAATCGTAGACCACAGCTTTAATTGGTAACTCTAAATTGCCCTTAGGTATGAGTGTGTGCGTGAATGGTTGTCTGTCTCTCTATGTTGCCCTGCGATCGACTGGCGACCGATTCAGGGTGTACCCCGCCTCTCGCCCGATGATAGCTGGGATAGGCTCCAGCCCCCCGCAACCCCGAAAGGGATAGCCGGGTATAGAAAATGAATGAATGAATCTTCTTCTGCTGTTTGTTTCTAGCAGACAAGAGGCAGCTGTTGCGGAGGTCGAGAGCACTGATGGAGGCTCTCTCTGCTGGATCAAGTAGTTCACTGCCCCAGGCACCCCAATGTGCTGTTGAGCTGTTTATTTTATATTGGAATATTTATTGACACTTTGAGTATGGATTTCTTAGCACATTACTCAAACGGATCTTTGAATATTGGGTGCATAGGGGACAGCCCTATTCAGTGGGTAGAAGTGTCTCAGTGTCACATTTGGTGTTTGCACGGCTCACTTGGGATGACACACAAAAGATGTATCCCTAACTAAATCCAAAATAAGTGAGTAGAGTCAAGAAAGTCAAGCTTATCACACATAGTGGAACTGTGGCCCCACAAACAACCGTTACTGGGCTATTTTTGGTTTGACAACTTTTTGTCTGGGTAATCTTCTCAGAGTGCCACGGTAAAATGTGACCATTATTTTGCTATTTCTGCAAAGTTAAAATGTGTGATGGGCTGTCTGCAAGAGCAGCCCAAGCTCACAACATCTTCACCCAAGAGTAATTCATATCCTGTTTCTGAAAGATGAGTTTAGTGAAGAGCAGTGTCTGTTCAGATGTTGTGAGCCACACTGACAATTCAACCTCTCAACAATCACGTAGAAAACTTCCATTTGCTCTTTAAGATAGCATTTCCCATGGCTGTGTCCAAAATCACTCCTTATTCACTATCCAGTGCACTAAACTGAAGACTAACTGAGCATGATAAAGTGCACTCATTGTATCACATAGTGCATGCCAAATGTAACCATCATACATTGCAGATAAAATATCTAATGAGTGCAATGTGATGTTCTGCTGCTCCAAGATGGACAAAAGGTGCAACTTTCAAGAAAATGGAACAGAAACCTACTATAGGTTCATATTTTGGGCCGTTTTTTGCTGAAATACAGTGGCTTTATTGGTTTAACCTTAGAGTGGATATTCCCACTGGACTGATTGTTGACGTCAAAACAATACCTACATGCACATCAGCAGTTTAACTTGTAAAATGCGGCACACAGTAACGAGTATTATTCTGTCAAAAACAGGAATAAGTTCTTGTTCAATAAATACATCAATTTTAAGTCAAATATTTTTATTTTTACTATTTATTTATTTTTTATTTTAAGTTAGGTTTTAGATCGATTTGTACTTTAAAATATTGAGGTGCTGAAGAGTTGGAAATCAGTTTGATATTTTGCCATTGAGTGCACAAGTTAACTTGATTTGACTCACTATAAAGAGAAAAATGGAGTGTGTGATTTCGGACATAGCTAACGTGATTTTTTCATGTTAAACTCTTACGCTGTCTAATATGAAAAACGTCTAAACATCAAATTGCAAACAATTTTAGCCAGTACTGTTAGCCAGTTATTAGCTTTCAGATGAACTTGACACCCTAATTGTAATACTAGTCTATCGAGTATCGAGTAGATTGGAACTGAAATAAAATCTGCATTTTAATCATTTTAACAAACTTAAGTGATTCTAAGTTATCCTTATACACCATTCTGCACTGTTTTATCCTTTTGCTAAAACCATGTTATGAGAAGATTGAAGTTAATTATCTATTTGTTCAATAATTATTTATGTTGAGTCTACTTGTGGGTATTTTTGATTGTTTTAAATGGACGGGATCAAAGAGCTCCAGCAGCTCTTGTAGTTCAGGAAACAACTTTATTAGACCGACATGTTTCGGCTTGTGTCCTTCATCAGGGTCCTCTTCAAGATTTTTTCCTCTCCAAGCACCTTGAAAGTTGATAAAGTTTTGCCAGAACATCTGACCTTTAATTGGGAAGGGCCCAGAGACTAGTCATTTTGTCAAAGCTGAACTTTTCCCGAAGAGGTTGGGGCTGACTAAGGGTCACTTCTCCATAAAGTTTTGGCTTGCGTAAGGAGTCAGTAGTATCAGTGTCTATAGGCACACATCCCTAAATGAAACACTGGTATTTTACATGATTGAGCTCTTATTATTTCAAAGTCACACAAAAGCGTGATCAAGAGAAACCGTGTCCCAGGGAAACTCGACTAACAGCAGTGAAGTTATTTAGGTTAGAGGGTTAGGGCATTGGGTTTATTGTGTCTGTTGATTTGGGCTCAATGCCATGCCCTTTTCTCTGGAACAGAAACAATGTGATATTTCATCAGAACTACAACAACATCACACACATTTCATACCTTATCCTTTGTTATTTGTAAGGTTTCAACAGATATTTTGACCGAAACATAACCCCCAGTATCGACTTACTCTTTGTCCCGGTGTGACTGTAAACACATGTAACATCAGCTTTCATAAAAAGTTATTGTGGGGATGTAGGTATCAAGAAAAAAGCTGATGTAGGAGCTCCTCGTAAACCTCATCCTCCCTGTTATTGTCTGGTCTGTGTGGAGGCTCGGGGGACCCGAGTATTTGATTTGTCTTGTCTTTTCCAGGTCAGTCAGCAGGGGGATGCCAGGAATTCCTTCTGTCAGTAGTTATCCTGTCGTGTCAGCTGATCTGACAGATGTTTGTTCACTACAAGTTCAACTGTTGGCTCTGTTTAGGCGAGCTCTAGCTGAATATTTGTATGATGTTGTTTTACAAGCTTTGACTACAGTGTAAGTAAAGAGCGTTTGATTGGTCTTAACAGCACTTGGTGTCTTTCGCCGGCTGATAGGCCCCGTGTTTCTCCACATTCCTGTTGTGTCGTGCGGGAGGAGATTTGATAGAATAAAAAGCAGCTGTATGAGTTGTATGTATAAAGACCACAGGTTGTTATCAAGTATGTTTTGCCTTCCTGTCTGAACCTTCAGGGCATTCTGGGAATGATTACAAATGAATGAAAAATAAAGAAGGGCTGTGTGTGCAGATGGGAGGCAGGTAGAGGATGTTTTCTTCTTCACTGGTGACTCAGACTTTCAGGATGAAATGGAGGGCAACAAGTTAAAATGTGTTCACTGTCATACAAGCACAGAGAAAGGGCTGTTGTTTTCTGTTTGGTTTCTGATAAACCTAAAGCTTTTTGTCCTGGTTCATGTTTTCCCGTCTTTGTTCCCTGTAGAAACATGCCCTGATGACTGGAGAGACCTTTGTGGGCATGCTTTCTGTTTGGACCCTTATTGTGTGTCATTGATTTCCCAAAAACTATGACACACACTCGACCAGCCCAGACTTGGTCGGTGTTCTGTTTCAGCGATGCTCTGAAATGACTTTTTCCTTTGTCTCTTTTGATCAGTGGTGTTTTGTGCTCAAAGTTGGATGAAAGTCAAATCCGTCAGGACTGCTGAAATATTTGCTCCAGCAGAGACCTGACCTCATTAACTGAATGGACCAATGGGAGAATGGCTTGTTCACATTAATATCAACGTACTTTGTGTCCGGCAAACCAGATGTTCTTTTGTTTTAAACTGATAATTATATCAAAAAAAGAGGAAAGGATAAAGGGTTAGCTTAGTATTTAGTATTTTTGTGTTGGGGTTGTTTGAGGTCCATGTCAGTTTAAATACTTTAGTTCCAGTAAAAGCATTTAGCTCGAAGGCTAAGCATTGCTTCTATAGGGGCCAAGAGCTTCACGTAAATGAGTGAATTTTTTGGTGAAAAAAGCTTTAAAAAAAGTGTGGGTTGATTTTGCACTGTGTTTTACACATTAACGTTGCTGTTCTTTTCCACCAGCATGCCTCTTTGTTTTGCTCTCTCACCACAGTACACAGCTTTCATGAGTGGTTTTCAAATGCTTGTTTAAGGCACACCTAATATGCTAAACTCTCAAGGTACCACCTGATCATACCATGAAACATGACCTTTAAAACATGTTACTGTTCATTTTCTGTCTGTATGTTAAGGTTGTCACTTTCCCCAAAGCATAAACTCAAACAAGCTAAGGTATTCGGTTATTTTGCCCACCAAAAAACACAGTTACACCAAATTGAACAGAAGGGCCGAAAGTGCCACTACATTTTGGTGCCTCCTCTTTGACTGCATGGTTCGGATGAAGAGCCAACAGGTGAAACAGCAATCTCTGGTGGTGGAGGACTAAGTAAGTTGTTTTGCACTTGACTGACGCAGAACCCGGTCTTTGATTTTGCCATCAGCGGTGTAAAACCCAAAACATTTCCACCCAACGCTGCTCAGATGATTTGATGTTATTATTGTCCTCCTCAAGTAGCTTTTTTTGCGATATTTAAAAATGTATCTCACTCTTTGTTTGTTGAGGTCAAGAGTTTGTTGAGGTTTGTTGAGGATGTGGCTGATAGCTCCCTCTGCTGGTTCACTGCTCCAGGCGCCCTGGTGCTGCCACACTTAATATTTTACATTAAAATATTTGTTTATTTTTGGAGTACAGACTTTTATCCCAATGCTCTGACAGATATTTGAATATCAGGTAGAAAGTGACAGCCCTACTGTGTATTTCTATTTATATCTAATATGCGAAATAATATTTGATTGAATACTACATAAACTTTGAAATATTCTTAAATGACATTTGTAAAAATTTGATATATATCATTAATTCAGTAACAAACCTCACAGATCATGAATTTTGAATTTCACTGGCAGATATATCTTTCCAGCTCCAGTCTATAATGATTATGCTCAGCCCAGTCAGCATCCCTAAAAGCTTTATAGATTCCTGCTGATTTTCTATGTTGAAAATATTTGCTTATATAGATTTTTAGTGGCAGCAATGTCAAACACCTGACTCTGCTCATATTTAGTATGATGCTGGTGTCTCACTTACTGAGGGTTGTGCATTTTTTTGTTAAAATTAGGACACAATTTGAACTCAGCCCCCCCCCACTGATGACAGACTCCTGCTGACTGCATCAGACATGTGTGACGTCCTTGATTTACAAGGCATGCAAAACAAACCAGAAGGAATAGATAAGGCAGTTGATAAACAAAAACACTGGGATACAAATCACAATATCTATACACTTTGTCCATTTACTCGTGCCTAATATTGTGGAACTCTTCAAACAGTTGATTTGAAATACATATAAAGCTCATTTGTAACTTATTAGATACATTACCGGTATATGTGGCTAAAGATGTCAAGTCCTTCTCAATTGTTGCTGAGGCAAATAAACATGGTGTTTGCAATAAACAAACTGATCACGACATTTTAAGCCATTTTAATCAGTGAAATTATTACTTTGAACAAGATCTAAGTAGACTATTACTGTCCCTCTCTGTTATACGGTAAACTGCAGGCAGCATTTTGTTGTTTAGTTTTTTTTTCTTTCTAGCATGAGTCTCCTGTAATCAAGTCAGTTACCTGTGGTTAATGTCCAGCTTCTCTTTGAATACAGGAGTGTTGTTCTCAGACACCTCTGTTGGTGTTTTTCTCTGTGAATGGACTGTAATTATCAACAGGAAGCTTTAGACCACACATCTCCTCCGGGATGTCTCCTCACACTGGGCGGAGCAGAGGTGGAGCAGGAGGAAATCCAGCACTACTTTTGATATTCCCGTCAGCGACACTCGGAAAACTATGACTCTGTAGCTGTAGGACACAACTGGTGTTTAATGGGTTTGTTGTCTGTGCTTGTTCAGTCCCTGCCATGTAGTGCTTTTAGAAATACATGTGACTCAATCCAAATGGCAAATAATTGACCCCAAATTTGCCTTGAATTTGTCCCTCCTGTCTTTATGTAATTAATCCTAAACAGCTTTATTTTCTGTTATTTACTAAAGGCAAAATATTTAATTAGACTTAAGTTAATGTGAAATTCAGCCTTCAGCTGTGAGGGACATAGACTGACATCCTGCTCAGTATTTCAGGGGCTACCTGCCTGAAAGTTTTAGACATTTCATCACAGTTGAACACAGCTTTAGAGCGAGACTAACACCATTTTAGTAAAGAATCCAAGTGTGGCGAGGAGAGGTGTGGTGGAAACATTTTGGACATAATTAATTGTTGCAGGACCAAACAAAGCTTCTTCTATGAGTCATCTAACCAGCATAAAAAATCCCTACTTCTCATCAGCCAGTGAATGCACCTTTATGTGCTGTTTCCAGTTCTTGTTCCATGGAGCACAGGTTCAGAACAAATCACCCAAAAAATCAGCCAAACACAATGTGAAACACACACAGAGCATTTTAATCTGGGTCTATTTTTGTTGAAGACATTTGTCAGTGGCCCCCCTGCTCTCCAGAGGAGCCAAGAGCTTAAGACGAGTAAGTGCATTTTAATCAATGAGCATTGAGGGAATATTCTCAAGAGGGCACAGCAGGATTACATAACAGATAGGAAATCCTGTAACCCTGGTGCATATTGTTATTAAACATAAATGCACTGATTGTGATTGTGCATGGATTAAGGCTCCCCAAACACAAACATGGCTGTTATTGAGGGAGGAAACTACACAGTGCAATTAAATTATGTCAAATGTAGATCATCTGATTGTTAGAAGTAAATGTTGTAACCCCATCTGAACCAGCAGAGGGATAAATCAGCTTTTGGCCTTTCAATTTGGCTGGCAGTTGCTAAAGATGAGCGACGTACAGACAGAAAAAAGCAGTTAAGACTCTGAGGTTCAGATTTCATCTTGTTGTGAAGGTGTAGAACAGGAAGTGGGCAGTGACAATAAAAAGTTGCAAATCTTGTAATAGACTCATCAAGGGTACACTTAAGACAACAATTTTTAAATAAAAATGAAAAAGTACCAGGAGCTAGGGACTTCATTACAGAAATATCATACAGCGAGAACTGTTGTTTCGTTACATAAGCTCGAAAGCATTAGGAGAGCACAAACCTCCGCCAAGTTAACTTATATATTGCTGATACATCTTTAAGCAATAGTCCCATGATAAAGTTGCCATCATATGATCCAAGACCCTGAAAACCCATAAATAGCAATCAGAATCATGTTGAAATTACTATTAGTTAGACAGTTATTGAGCAAAAACGATGGTGGTTATCTGGATCCCCACCAAAACCTAATCATTTTTAAGTTGGGCCATTACCAACATCTCTTGAAAATTCAGCAAAAAATCCATTCTGTGTTTTTTAACAAGTTATGGAGTAATATGTGTGTGAGTGTGTGAGCTTAAGTTAAAACCTGATGTAATGACAAAAGCATGAATTATAAGTTTTAAGAGGTGATTAAAGGTTTAGAGAATTTAGTTAATCTAGGGAAGAATAGATCATTTCCTTGATTTAGGCCTCGTTTCTACGATAACATTGTCACCAGAAAGCTTTTTCCTTTGCTTTTTCAGAAGTGATCATTATGCGCATTCCCATTGATCCACAAGAATGACTGAAAACGTGATAGCATGCCTGCCAGGCCAGTAGTTGCCAATGTAAGTTTGTGATGAAACAGTGATGTAACAACACGCATCTGCATGCTGACATGTTCCAGTGATGACAAACTTTTAAGTTATATTTGCCAAGGTATCCTCTGTAATGACATAAAAGTGTCTCCTCTTGTCAGAGTATTGACGCAGCAAATCCACATTTTGTTGGGGAAATGATAACAAAGTGGGCACAGGTAGCAGCACACAGGGCCATCATGAAAACCGGAAATTTTCAGTATTTGTATTTTCAAACATTGCAACAACTTCCAATTGGAATAAGTCAAGAATAAAAATTGTGATTTTTATTTTCTAAATCTTCTCAGAAAAGACTTGAAATGAATCTATTTCATTGATGTAATGCCCAGCTGTAAATTATGGGTGAATGGAAGCTATTTTACATTGTCAGTCCTTAAAGGTGTAGTCAGCGATGTGGGAGAAAACGAGTGGAGGGTTTGTTTATATTCAAATTTAGACCCGCCTCCCGAAAGCTGATGGACATGCATCGTCATGGAAACGGCCGTAGAAACTGCATAGCTGACGTAGCTAAGGAAACCCCGACTGGTCAGACAACTCGACTGCCAATATTGAAAACATCACAACAACAGTACATTTTGGCAGATTATACAAAAAGATGAATGCCTGACGGCTGTTACTGTTATGTGAAGCACCACGAAGCTAATGTTGCCTAGCTTACCTATCCAGCAGACGGACGGCGACATCCGCGTCCGTTTTCAGGTCTTTCAATTGGCGGAGTTCCCTCCGCCCTACGGAAAGCAACACCAATGTTGATCCAGGTCTTTGCTCTTTTGATCATAGCCCTTCTTTTCCACTTTTCACTCCTCTGACCTTTTTCTTTGGGCTGTTTTCAGCCATTGCTACTGCACATATTGTATCTCTCTCTTACGCTAACTGCGCACGCTACGCAAACTGCGACTCCCCCTCCCCCCTCTGTCTGATCTGTGCATGAGTATGATCGCCCCCTGGACACTGGGGGGTTTACTTTGTTTTGGTAACTCAGTCCGAGCCACAGTATTTACCTGCTGAAATTCAGAGTCAAGGCTGTATATTGAGACCGGATTTTTTTTTCAACATGCTGTCAGTGGGGATATCTTGTAGATGAAGAGGAGACATACGGTGAATTTGACAAATACTGCATTTGATTAGAAGATTAGAAGATCGCTGACTACACCTTTAAGTAACAAACATAATAATATTACTATTATTAATAAAGTTAATAATAAAGTTAATAATAATAGTAATAATGATAATAATCATCATTATAATTATTATAAACTTTATTTGTAAAGCATTTTCAGAAAAAGAGGTTTACAAAGTGCTTTGACAACAGGCAGGAACATCAAGACAGCATAAGAAAAAGCACTTGAACACAAAGGAAAAAACAACCAAAAAAATGGTCAATTAAAATCAAAGAATATTAAAGACACACACAAAAGTCAAAATAGAATTGAGTGAGCTTTACAAGTCTGAAACTCTCTGACTAATAAAGCCATTTAGCCGTGGACTATTTACATCACTAACAGCTGATCACACTTACTCCTGTATGCAAATAGTTTGAAATAAAAGTCGTAGATGATAACAGCCAGGCCACATTCAAAGTAGCTCAAATCGCCTCTTTTGTCAATTTCAGACCAAATATATAGTTTTACTAATAACTGTGAAACCTCAAATTAAGGGGCATGTTTATTTATGGATTAACTGTAAGCTTTTTTCTAAGTGTAAATCAATGAGTTTGTAAAGCTGCAGTATCAATCAGTTTTACGTGTTAACTAAGCACACCGTTACGTCTCCACTGCGTTTGTTGACATTGTGCACTCTCTGAGCAGCTGTCCAGCATGAGTGTCCTCTCCTAACCCAGCGGACCAGTTGAACTTATAGGTTGGTGGTCTTGTCTGGTGTCTGCCGAGCTGCTCAATAGGTGAACAGTCCAGAACCTGTCAGGCATGTGGGACTGTGAATGGACTCAGTGAATGGACATCCTTGTTCTACGGACTCGGACCAGCCTATAGACAGCACGCACACACACACGGACACACACACCAGTGACTGGTGACCGCTTTTCTGAATGAATGCTTCACTGACTCAACCTACACATGGACAGACTGTCTGAAAGTGAAAGAATGGGCTTTGTATGAGTGGGAACAAAACAATATTGTTGTTTTCTCTGACCATCATAGACTCCTTGTTCAGTCTGAGGAAACGGCCGCGTTGCTGTTTGTTCCCTGTTTCAGCCTGAGCCGTGGAGCACACTGAGAGGACGCTGAGGGGGCCTGAGGACAGGGCAGCAGATGCAAACTTTGTTTTTGTCTTGGTGTTTTGAGTAAAGATGGAGATCAAAACTGGAGTCCTGTGACATAGTGTTACTTATTATAACACAATACACAGACATACACCAGCTTTTGCAGGGGAAACACAAACTAGGAGCACTTAAGCATTGTTAAAAATTCAGAAATAAATCATAAATGTCATACCTCTATTCTACTGGCTTTGAGTAGGGGGGTGACAACTCTGCTGATTGGTTAGTCGCATGTAGACTCATAACACAGGCTGCAAGAGACAGTCATTCTCCCCATCTGCTGAAATTGGTCACGAAAAGCTCACTTAGACTTTGCAGCAAGTCTAGTTGCTTAAAGATGTTTATCAAGCTTTGAAATTCATGTAGAAAACAGCAGGCATTAACAGGAAAAAACACATGGCTACAGTGGGATGTGTTTGAGGTCAGCTCAAAAAATGCATCACTATGGATGTAGAAATTGTTTTCATGGAAAAAAGTGTTTCGTTACTTTTTAAAATTAGATCCTCTAATTGTTTGGTTTATATCAAAAAAAGAGTAAAGGATTGTTTGATTGTTTTTTCCCTTTTTTGTCAATAACAAATAGGCTGGAAGAAATATACCAAGTTAAAACAAATAGTAGATTAATGCTGTCAGTAGGGCTGGACAATATAGCCTAAAAATACTATTGCAGATTTAATCCAAATCATTTTAATTCATGTTTTCACTCTAAAAAAATCCAGAAAAAACTCCCAGTGACCCACCAAAACACAAATCAAGTTTTGCCCTTATGTTTTCAAAATTAATTCCCAAACAGAAAGTTCCCTCTTAAGGTTAGAGTGTGTGTCATACAATGTTAGTTATGTTATATTTAGCTTCGTTTAAAACAAATACAAGCCTATATAAAAATGTTTGTGCAAAACCCAGCAGGGCTGATCATCATGAACCCTCTGTTGGAGTTAGTCAAGAAATAAAATCTTAATTTTTAACTTTAAAATCTCCTGCGGTAATAGTTTGAATAAATTAATTTAATGGATTTATTGCCCAGCCCTTGCTGTGTGAAACGCTGTGGGTCTGTAAGTTACAAGTCATGATGAGTATTTAAGACCATTTCCCGTTGAGAATTGATACCAAATATCTTAGGAAACTGCAATTATCTTTTTGAAGTCTTACCTTTTTAATGCCGTCCACTAAATTATGGAAGCCTCACATATCAAGGGAAAAAGAAAAACTATGGCTAAACTACACGAGCAAGCAGCTCTCTACACAGTGTGATGTTAACTTCACAATGTCTGGTGTCTATGTGATTTCAAGCAAGGGTGGACACACCAGCATCTTAAAGCAGCATTTTTCTACATAGAAAACCATTAAACATTAAAAATTCCATGTGTATGACATTGTTGACCCTGAAAACCTGCACTGGCCAGCTTTCTATTCACACTAAAGTTAGGTAACTGATGAAGACCTGGATCAGTAGATGGATGTATAAGGGCACTAGAATGAATGAAGCCTCTGCAGTGTCCTACCATAATTACTCAAGTGCTAAATCTTCAATATTGTTGTCTTTACTTGATCAGAACAACAAAACTGCTGCTCTCAATCACTGGCTAAAAGTGACAACTGATATTGATCCTGATAATGTCAATAAATAACATCAATGAGCTAATGTTTAGAGCTGAAACAATGGCAAATTGTGTGCCTCGAAGCCTCATTTAATATATAATTATACATATAAAATTTATATCTAGACTACTATACAGTGCACAGTGTTTGACACAGACAGTCATTTCTGTGGCACAATGTGCCTGCTACCTCTGCTGCTGCGCGGCTTGTAAAATCATGAAGGAAGAGAAAAGAGAGGGACAGAAAGGAGAGAGTCCGCAGAAGAAATGGCAGAGAGTGTCCCAAGCGTGTGGTCACTACAAGAAGGGACGCAAAGAAATACAGTGCAGTGTGTTTGATGTCAAACGGAGTTAGCTTAGCACGTAGCTTAGCATGATAGCACATCATCACTGCTGCAGCATGTCAACAGTACACATCCGGTCTGTGCGTCATGTCAGAGCGGACTCAGCAGGATGACACTCATGATACATCAACAGAAGCAGCTAATGTGATCAATAACTGAGATATGGGCGAGTAAATAACCTACTTTGATTATGGCTCTGTGTAAAGGCTGGTTCAGAACGTAAATCAATGCGGAGGCTACTTGCCCAGAATCACATACTTTTCATGTCCAATAACTTTACATTCAATTTGATTGCAGAGAGTAGAACAGGAAACTCTGACAGTGAGTAGAGGAAGCAGATATAGGGAATGCTTTCATATGTTATAGAAATGTACATAAGCTAGTTAAATTATTATTATATTAGTTAAATTTTAGAAATAAAGTACGCAAAATAAGATCATCATTATGGAACAGTAGTAAAGGCAAAAATGTAGCAAAAAGAGACAAGCATGAATACAATAGAATAAAAATAACTGAACTTAAAATACTGAAAAAAGCAAGATATGGCCCAGAGTAAAAAAAAAAAGTATAGATTTTGATTTTGAGATCCCATCTATGCTCAGAATGTTCAAAATAAGAAAAATAAGTTAATTTAAGTGACCTGGCTTTTCTGTTTTGTGTGTTACTAATAATAATAATGTGTAGTAATTCAATGTAAAAAAAAAATATATAGCAGTGAGTGCAATGTAACTGTTATCTGATTACTCGATTACTCGACAAAAATTTGATAGAGTAATCGATTACAAAAAGAATTGATTGCTGCAGCCCTACTTATTTTAGCTTATTACTCTGCAATATTTGTTGTCAAGGTCGAGTAGTTGTTTCTTCCTGGAAAAAGTTCTCCAATATTACTGGCTCTAAACATCCATGAGGTGACATTCTGCTGTATTAAGGGATTCATATAATGTCATGGGTGCTGTATATGAGTTCAGTGACCATGCGATTGGATTACATCAGTTTCTCAATATTTTCAATTTTCTGCATTTTTTAATGGGATAGCATTTTGTTTTATAGAGCTGAACACTGGAAAGCCTGTACGGCAGCTCCACACAGTGGTCAGTGTTGTTGAGGGGCATCCTTTGAGTGTTACATCACATGATAGCTAGGAATTAAAGTTGAAGTTGTGGTCTTACCCCTGTACTTTGCACAAATGCATTTCCAACAGTTCAGTGTTAACACACATGTATGTGAATAATGAAGAGTTTGCTAGAGTTTGCCGACATTTTCTTTGTTAAGATGAGAAATTTAGCTTTTCCTATAAATGATGCCCAGGCTGTCTGAATTTGTGACTAATAAACTTTTTGGGTGTTTTCTTTAAGTTAACATTGTGGTATTCTTGCAGTCCTAGTTTGTTTGTTAATTTCAGCCCGAGATTGGAGGCTGCAGCCAACGTGCTGTGAATGTGGCTGGATATTAATGAATGAAACTGTGCAGATCAATATTGTTTTGTCGGCTGGACCGGTTAGTAGTAACAGATAGAGTGAGAGAGAAAGTGTTCTGGATTTTTCCTTTCTTGTGAGGAATGATTTTTTTCTTCTTCTCTGAGTTATGACTGGAATATATATCAGCAGGAATTAAAGAATATTTTTTGTGTGAGAACCTTTTTTGTTTGTCACTGCATGTCAGATTCATCCTGGACTGATAGTTTAATCAAACTACAACTCATCAATGTTTAAACATTTTAGTGTTGACATTACAGTCTGACATTATTGGAAAGTTTAATTTGGAACAAATGTTGGTTACAACCCACTCTGTGAGGATCAGTAATTAAAGAACAAACAGGAAATGGAGGGGACCCCGGGGGCTTTTTCCTGACATGAGGACAACTTAATTATTGATGATAACTAACACATTGACTATTTCCATCTGACGTCCTCACAGGTCTGGTTATTCAGACCAGGAGTGAAGTTGAAGATCCCATTTCTGTGAAGACCAAAGACAGTTAAAAAAAACATACACACGTTTTCATTTTTAAGACTTGACTTTTTGTATTAAGACAATTTATTTTCTTTTAACCTATCAAATAGAGTCAAATTAGTTTGCTGATCTGCATACTAATAAAATATGTTATGTTTTTAATGAAAATTGTGTTTAAAATGTGATGAAGATAGAATGATGAATTATCCTTTTTCCCCCTAAAGCTAATGTTGCCTTCACAAAACCCGACCGTTGTAGACGAATTTATTTTTGCCTGTTCTTGAAGTGCTGTGATGCTGAAGCTGTTTGACTTCAGGGAGCTGCTGTAGTAAATTAGTCCAGAGCAACAGCTCAGACAGTTTCCCGCCTTTTGGCTGTGGACTGGTGTGAGTTTCCCAGCCTAACTTCCTGCTGGGCTGGTATTTCTGTTTCCCTGGAAGCCCTGTTTGGGCCTTTCGACCCACCGCAGCGATCATTATCCCACAGCCAGAATGCCCAAGGATTACAAAATGGAAAAGGTGAACTAAGTACACTTACAACTGCTAATAGCTACCTACAATAACATTTCTTCACCCACTTTGTGGTTTAAAGAGTACCTTTTAAAGGAAAACAGGTACACAAGAGAGGTAATAACCTCGACTAATTTAATATTAAAATGTATTTAGATAAAGTCATAGAGTAAAATGTAAACAAATAAACATCTGTCAGTAATCTAAGGGGGCAGATACTGCTGCAGTCATGGTCGATTGTCCTTTAATGCGCTAAATGTTTTGATGAGGTAAAATCAAGTAGGGTCTGGTGATATTGGAAAGTCATCATCATGAGTTATGTTCTATGGCAGTTTAAGATGTTCATTTCATTTTCTCTATAAAGAAATGAATAAATCAAACCAAATGTCGCAATACTATCAATATAAACTTAGATATGACACAAATAAAATGATACTGATCCCTGAGTGATACCACGTCAGCAAAAAACAGAACTCTCAGACTGTAAATATTTGGCCTTTTTTTGTTTTGATTGCGGAAAATTGCAGTTTTTGTAATCAAAAACAATGACAACATTTAATTACTGTATATAAAAGAGGTCTGAATTTTCACCGCTCTTAAAGATGGTTTGATTTAAAATAGTAAATCTTTGTTGTTTTAAAGATTGCCATTGTTGTGTCCAAAAGAAAAATAACTTTTCAAAGTAGAATATTCACAAGATTAACTTCTGCCTTATGGGCCATTTACATGAGGCCTAATACGGTCAAATCTGATAAGTTTTCATTGTGTTTTCTCTGCACTTACATGGGAACTCTATGCGGATTGCCCAAATCTGGAAACTTTTGAAACCAAGCTCCAGAGTGGAGAGTTTCCAATACGCTCCTCCATGCAGCGCCGTGTAAACCAAAATCAGAGCATCTCAGGGTGAAACACTGATGTCACCACATGCAAAGTACTCTTTCACATGAAGGCTGCACACGCATATCAGGTACAACAACAGCTTCGGCCGTCTACCGAGTAACACGTGTGCTGCTTACTGTGCTCGGTTCGTTATCCAGACTAAACTATACGGACAGATTTGTTGTCCAGAAAAGAAACTTGTGTCTTTGTGCATCCACTCACCGTTGTTGTTTGTGAAAAGTTTTTCTTCTTGGTGTGTGTGTGATGTAGCATCGCTGCCCCTCTGCAAACCTACACTGCCATCTGCTGAACCGGCATGCACACTACAGCGGCTCTATTCGACTTCAGCGTCTCCGTCTGAATGCGGATTGACTTTGAATATGCAAAGGAAAAATCTTTGCATTTTAAGTCACAGAGTCTCTGTGTAAACATAGAAATGCAGCAGCTTAATATGCCCAGGAAGATAATAAGGCTTTCAGACATACTAAATTATAACAAGTTAGTTAAAACCAATTTAATAGCATGCTGCTTTATATGTCAACATAATTCCTCTCCAGTTAATGATCATTATTGAAATTAAATTTAATGTTTGATTGTCCATGGTTGCTTTGAATAAAATTCCATAATAACTGTCTTTAAAACCACATAGACATAGGGTCGTTCTTAAAAATGAAATGCCTACATCTCAAGAGGATATCCTCTGATGCATTTATGTTCATCAAATAAGGTGCAATGTAAGTGAAGATTGATTGATTAAGTCCATATTCAGCAGAGATATATATCTGACTTTAGTCCCTTTGTCTCTGCGTGGATGGATACATCTCTGGATGTTTGTATATGTTAATATAAAATATGTTTATATGTAATTGTATATAGAATATATGTTTATTTTTAAAAGGAAGAGTATGGATTCAGACTGCTCGGTTGTAAAGTGCATTCAGATAACACTTGATATGAACTGGCGATATACAAATAAAGGTGGTTGGTTGATTAATTGATTGAATTGAGATGCATCTACAGCTGTCTAACAAATTCAGCACATTTTTTGGGATAATTTTAATCACTTTTGAATTAGTAGTTAATCAATAAAGCAGGACAAAAAGTCAAAGAGCTATGTGGTTTATTACATTGTACAGAATATTTAAATAAATACTTAAATGTTAATTTACAGGCTGTGAAATGAATGACAGTGTTTGTCGAAGACTGGATGAGAGTACAGCTGTATGTGAAAATGATAGTGAAAATACTCAGTCATGAAGAATAAGAACCAGAGTTAAAGAAAAATGTGGGCCTGTCAAATAAGTTCCCTGGCATCGGCTGGCCCGTGAACGAGTGTGTGATGAGTCTGTGTTTGTTTGAAGCTTTTAAGAGAAACGTGATCTGTTAAACAGTGTTTTAAGTTTCCTCCTCCTCCACCTCTTTATCTTCATCTTGAAACATTTCCACCTCTGCTCTCACCTCCTCTTCTCAAACATTCACCTGCACTTCACTCTGAGTCCTGTCCTTTACTCTTCCTCCTCGTCTTCTCCTCCTTACCTCTTGCCCTTCCTCCTCCTCCTCCCCTCGTACTGCAGCTCTGCATCAACCTGTCTCAGAAAGTGCAGTAAGGAGGGTAAAAGCTGGGATCCATTATGTTGCAGATGTCTGCTGGAATGCTGATGTACACTGTACGTACCCATCGACCCCTCCACCGCGCCTCACCTCATACGGGTCAGTGTGTTTAGGAGGCGAGCAGCTCCAGCCCGAGACAAACTTCAGACATAGATTATCTCCTTCCCCTCCTTCCCCTTCCTCCCTCTGCAGGCCCGAGGCCGTACATTATCACTTCACAAAATTACACCTTTCTGACACGGCTCCCATCGTGCCATCGCAGAGGTCAGAGGGTGACACGGGCGTCAGGGGTTGGCGGGGGCTCGGAGCAGAGAGGGAACATCCTGTGCCAGAGAAATGCGGCACTGGTTCCCTCCTGCTGAGCACAAACAGCTTGCTGAATGGTTAGTGGGACCACACAGTCTGAAGGCTCTGATTGGCTTCTGTGTCTGTCAGGAGGTGGGTAGGAAGGTCATCTAATGGGCACTGCTGGATGCTCAGTTTCTGCCACAAGGGTGCAGGGTCAAATCTGTCTTAAGTGAGCTTGCAGAACACTTCACAAATGTATTCTGAGGGTTTACACAGAAAATAGCCTCACCCAGAAATGCCTCTCACTCGTCCCTCCACAGGTGGTGATGAATGGGTCCTCTTTCTGCATCCTTTTTCATGTGTAATGTTGGCACCAAGAGCAGTTGGGTTTCTTTTGTGATGCTAGAAGGGGCCATACGCGAGGGGGGGTGGCATCAGCATCATCACTACCTGCAGCCTGGATCTGTTGGAGACAGTGTAGTGACTGTCCAGCCTTCAAGTGGAGTAAAGTTTACAATTTACTATTTAACTGTTTTTAACTCTTCTGTTCTTATTCTCCTCACCAGTTTTGTCATCTCTTTAGTCCTGTTTTTACCATATTTTCATGTTTAAATATACTCCCTTTTTAATTAGTATCATCTCTCCTCTGTTTTGTTTTATATTTTTACTCATCCTCTGTCTACCCCCTCCTTTTCCATCTTCCTGATGGGATGTCGTCATCTATCATCAATGATCTACAAACTGTCAACAGTTCATGTATCTATGAACTCATTATCTATCAATTGTCTTACTATCTCTTAATCATCATAAAAAAACAACTACCTAAGCTGTCTCCCTCTCAACAGTTTACCATTTTCTTCCCTTTTGTTTTAATGAACATGACCCTCTGTGCCTTCTTTGACTCTTTCAGTCTGACTGTTGATTTTGTTGTGCTCAGAGTTCTGCCTTTTCTGCTTTTGTTTTGTCTGTCAAAGCACTTTAAACACGTCTATTTTTAAAGGTGCTATATAAATAAAGTTATTATTATTATTATCATTATTATTATTAAAGGCTCTTAAAGGGACGTTCCTGTTTGATATCCCTGTTGCTGTGCTTGTTGCTGCCCATGGTGTACTCTTTTAAAAAATAGCATAGTTAGGTTTAGGGTACCTTCACCAAGCCTAGATCCCTACATTAATCAAGTACCTAGTATTTTGTGGTTGGTAGAGTTGACAATGACAGTTTGATATAGGGCAGGAAGATTTAGTATCTTCAGATCGAAATCATGATTTCCAAGATCGCAATCATATGATCGCCTAAGCTGCAGTTTTGGCAGCGCTCCAGACTGACCAAGGATCTGTGGTCCCAACTATTTTACACATATGAATCAGTAGGTTTGATTCCTAATTTGCATTTAGGAATGGCTTGCAAATGAACAGTTTACTCACAAATGTGAATCAGTTCTCATTGTTCACTTAAAAGAGCCATTCAAAAGAGTCGACCCATTTGCGAGCGCACTTCCACTGCAAAAGTTTTGCTCAGTAAGTCAATAAACATCATCTGTTTAGGAGAAGAAGTTGGAGTATCCTTTAAAAATTAAAACAGATTATTTATCATCTAGATGATGAATAATGTGTTATATGCTTTTGATCACTGATTTCCTTACAGTTTTCTTTACTGTAAACAAAGTGAATATTGCACCAAAGCTGGATTTGAAGAAAATAGTGAATTAAATTGAAATCACAAAATCTGCCAGAAAAATCACGATCAGATCTTTCCCTGAAAGCTTTCAGTCCTATCTAGGTATACGCTTTTTTTTTCTTTTTTTTTAACATGCCCAATGTTAACTTGTGGGATTTTTTTTTCATAAAATAAAGAAACTTGGGGAGCAAAGTGGCGCAGCAGGTAGTGCACGTGCCTCACAGCAAGAAGGTTCTCGGTTCAATTCCCCGGTCAGACAGAGGCCTTTCTGTGTGAAGTTTGCATGTTCTTCCCGTGCATGCATGGGTTCTCTCCGTGCACTCCGGCTTTATTGATATCATTGATTATACTCCTATAAAATGATCACCACAACCATTCAGACATGAGGACCCTCCTGAAAACGAGATGTAGCATCTCAAGAGGCTAACCTCTAATAAATCAGATGACAGGTCTATGGTTCATGGACCTGTCACTAACTTTAGTTCTTACTTTAGTCCACTTGTCTCCTCTTACCTCCCTTTGTTGTTCATCATGAGACTGGGGTCCACATTCAAGATTTCCTGCTGCTTAACAGAAGGTTTTTTCTTGAGCCATGATGGAGGGATTCATGATTGCTATATGGATTCATGTTGGGTGTTGGTATGTCTATATTTGTATATATATATGTATATGTGTATTTTTATATGTATATATGTATCTATGCATATATGTGTATCCAAAAAATGAAGAGTTTATGCTCTATTGTAAAGTGTCTGGAGATAACACTTGTTATGAATTGGTGCTATACAAATAAAGATTGATTGATTGATTGATCTAAGTTGGGCCTTTACCAACATCTTCTGAACATTGCAGCAAAATCTGTGAAGTAGTTCACAGTAATCTTTCTTACAAACAACCAAACAAACGTACACTGGCAAAAACATAACCTCTTTGCCAGTGGTAATAACTTTAGGAACTGTTGCTGCGTCATTAAGTACTCTTATTTGTACTGCATATTGGTGAGTACTCTCAAAAGTGAGAGTTCATTTTGTGCAGTAACTCTGATTGCATGGATATTTTTTCAAGCCATTATTTGCAAACCAAAATAATCTAAAGATCATGTTGTTGAGGGACAAAATTCGACACTCAGTTATTGTCAGCCTTTTTCCTCAAAGAAGCAAACATCCTAGAGCGGTGAAAGATCAGGCAGATGGTTGGAATCTCTCTTTTGTGTTTCAGGCCCTGAAAATTACTTCCTATTCCAGTTTGACATCTGGTTTTTGTAGCATAAGAGTCGACATCCAGCTCTCCCAGCATCAGTTTACACAATCTGACCGCCATAATAAAACAAGCTGAAGTAGTTAATAACCTGACTTAAACACTGACTCCGGATAAATCCCTGATATGTAAATAAGAGAGCAGTCTTCTCCCCTGACCCAGTGTCTTCAGTTTGTTTTACACAGACGGCAGACTCTGCTTGTTGAGACGTGCCTCGGCGTTTTATCACTCAGCATCCTGTAAACAACATATAATTTCCCAAAACTTGACTTTGTTTGGTTTCTGTTTAAACAGAGCTGCTGGCTAACCCCAGGAGATGACATAAGCAGAACTGGAGCTTCTTTTTTCTGGTCATCTGGTTGTTTTTGGTTCAGTTATCCTTTTGTTTATGCCCCACACACTCAACAACACACACACTTTGTCTCGAGCAGGAAAGGATGGTTGCCATGGCGATTAGTGTTTGTTTCTGCGGCAGACTGTTTCATGTCTGTGGAGTGATTTTTAAACCAATCAGCTGCTGGCTCTGTCTGTGCTGTCATGTTCTGATGAAGATGTTGGACTGTCTGGTGTTTCCCTCTTTCCGCTGTGCCTCCATCAGGCTTGGTTTTAATCCCCCCGCTGCAACAGGGACAAAGGCCACCTCGAGGTGTGGCTCCCCCCCTCTACTGTACGTGTGTCAGACCTGGTTTCCCTTCTCGGGCTCCTCAATCAGAACCTCCCTGTCATCAGTTACAATGTCCTCTTATTTAGAGGGACACCACAGCAACTGGAAGAGTTATTTGTAGACTGGTTTGATGGAAAACCAGGAGCAGAGGGCAGTGCCTGATCATGGATCTGAACTACACTCAAGGGAGAGGCTTTGTCAGAGTCATTTAGCTGCTTTCAGATGTTTTAGACTAAAATGTAGGATGCATTGGTTTCAAAGAAACCTTCTAGTGCTGTCTCTTTTGGCTGTTTCATAGGCGAAAATCTTCAGCTTCAGCTTCATTATCATCCTGTAGGAAATTTGTTTTACAGCAGGCATCAGCACACCAGTACATCAAAAACAAAAAGATATACAGGTATCAAGAAAAATCTGAGAACAAGTGACAAGGAAAGGCCCTTAAGCATCAGGAAATCCTAAAAGTGCATCCCGGTCTCCACAGCATGGCCCATTTTTGGCCCGTCTGTCCCGATTTTTGATTCTTTATTATCTTTTCTGCAGACTGCCTCTGATGAGAGAAGTCAGGTGTTTGACTGCCAAGGCATACAGAACAATGTGGAAGGAATTGATGAGCAAAAAGACAAGTGATATAGGCTCCTTACGGGAGTTGTTATGGATTCTCAACTAGCATTGATTTCAGTTCTCACCCCATTGTTAATATTTTTGTTGTCTGGAATCAAATCATTATTTTGAATGTAAGAAACTTTTTTTTCCCATGTGGAGCACATCAGAAACACGGTGATGTGATATTTGGTCAAATGTCCATCCAAAGTGTGTCTGTTTTTTCAGTCTGTTGGTAGGAGGACTAGTTCAGTTGGATTTCTGAGAGCCATGCTAATTTCTTCCTGCTGTTGTATTTAGTGGAACATTGAACTTGCTTGATGATTGCTGGGTTATGATGGTAAATCCTTGAGTTAATATTAGTTTGTCTTTGTAATAATAACTTCACTGTCTTCTCTCCTCCCTGCAGAGTGCCCTGAGAAGTGTGCAAGGCGAGCATGTACGGCAGAAGGCGAGTGTTGCCACCCTCAGTGTCTTGGCAGCTGCACGGCCCCTGGTAGTGACACAGCTTGTGCTGCGTGCGTGCATTACTTCTACCAAGGACGCTGCGTGGAGGACTGCCCCCCTGGCACCTTCAAGTTTCAAGGCTGGCGTTGCATCAGTGAGGATCTCTGCTCCAAAGTCCACCTCCCTGAGTACGACAGCTTCGTCATCCATGGGGGAGAGTGCATGTCAGACTGCCCTCATGGGTACACACGCACTGCACCCAACAGGTGAGCTGCTGTCCTCGCAGATGTCCTATTAGGCATGCAGGATTAAACAAATGATAGGATGCGCAACACCATTTACAATATTCACTAAAGATATAAAGTATTACTATTAAGTAGAGCTGGGGAAAAAATCAGTTCAATCCATTAATTTGAATTCTTTTCTGCAGAAGATTTAAAAAATTAAAAATCGAGATTTTTTTCTTGCCTTAATCCAATTGTAAGTAGTTGCAATTTTTTAAAAGAATTACAATTTTCATGATTGTCGGACTTAAAGGGTTTGCATTACCTTTCAACCTTTTATGACCCAGACTTTGACTTTAAGAGGGAAACATTTAGACAACATAAAGGCAAAACTTGATTTGTTTCATTTTTATGTCACTGGGAGTTTTGTTATTTTTTTAGGGAGGGAAAATCGATGAAAATTGTAAATCGAGTGTTATGGAAAAAAATCTGGGATTTTATTTCTAGGCCAAATCGCCCAGCCCTACTATTAAGCAAAAAAAATAAAAATGCATGTTTTCTATAAATCTGTTTTATGTCCACCTACTGGTTCATGACTTAAAAAAGACAGTGTGAAGTTGGTCTACATTTGAAATACAGTCAAGATTTAAAGCTTTTGTCTTTTTTGTCCATGGGAGAGCAACTTTTACTATAATTCAGAAATACAGCATTCATTTATTCAGCCACCATTAAATACAGTTATAAAGAAGAAGGTGAGCAAACAAGCTCACTTTCATTGTACAATATGTAAAATGGTTAATAATGAAACAGGTTAAAGCAACATAATGAGTCATTAAAAAGTCTACTAGCAGCGGGCACAAATGAGTTTTTAAAGTCTTTGTCCTGCCCGCTGGCACGCTCAACCTGCACCCTGACAGAAGCAACTTAAAGTCTTAAAGAAAGGATGACTGCGATCATCCAGGATTGACATGGACTTTATTCAAAGTCTTTTCTTCGTGCAGGTGTATTAGGTCACTGTGGGGCAAAGCTGCAATTTTTCCAAGCAATTCCTTTAAACAATTTCCTGGATGGGGACTGGTGTCACTTACGGGCATTTTTTACATGCAGCATTGTCAGTTATCATAAATAATGGAACACAGATGTATCTGGGAGTTTATTTTAACTGGGGTGAATCTTCAGAAAAGTTCTACTCATATTTGGAAGGAACCATTGATTTGATCCATCCAGTTTCATACTCCTCCTCATACTGGTGGCTGGAATTCTGAAAAATAGTTTATCATTTTATTGATGTGTAAAGAAACAGAGATAATGAGCATTTCCACCACATTCAATTTAAAGTGTTTCATACACATTACAGAATTAGATTTATGAAAGAAATGCTCAGATATTCAGTAATGCCTGAATGCAAAGATGTATTATTTTCAGTACTTCAAAGATGTAAGTTTTCATATTTTGAATTACAAGCAAAACTTAGAGACCTTTCTTTAACCATTCAATGTATAACATTGTATAATATATATATATATATGTGTGTGTGTGTGTGTGTGTGTGTGTGTATATATATATATATATATATGTGTGTATGTATATCTATATGTGTGTATATATATATGTGTGTGTATATATATATATATATGTGTGTGTGTGTGTGTGTTTGTATATATATATATATATATATATATATATATATATATATATATATATATATCTATATATATATATATATATATATATATATATATATATATATATATATATATATATATATATATATATACATATATATATATATGTACATAGTTGTTTTTTTTTTAAACAGAATTGGAAACGTTTTCAAACAACAAACTAATCTGCAAAAGATGCCAAAACTTTAAAAGTTTAAAACAATGAGTGACGACAATAGCAGAAAGAAATGTCTACATTTAAAATTTACACAAGTTCATCTTACAGTAGTTGGTGATGAGCTGCAGTGCAGGTGGATCAGCATGATTCAGTGTTGTAATCAGGTAGCTTGGCATGATTGTAAGTGGCACAGCCCAAACGGCCTCCTTTTAATCAGGAAGAGATGATGACAGTAACTTGAACTGAGATTAGCATAGAACTGAATCACATTCATTAATTAAATAAAGACAAAAATAAGAACACTACAAAGTTCTCTAGGTAAAGGATATTTTCCCTCCATTCCTGACATGTTTTGTCAGGATTTGCTCTACAAAGTGGCAAAGTTTACGCTGCTGCAGTAGTGTCTGCCTGCTATATTATCTGATTGGCCAGTAATGAATGTGATTGGCAGAATGATTGGCCAATAACCTGCCAGATACACTTCTAAAGGTTCTGCCCTACCCAAACACTTTATATGGACTCTTTCTCAGATGGACTGTTGACACTGTTTTTTTCTTTTTTTTTAAAGGAAAGTTACCAACAATTTTGTCCATGTGTGTATTAAACTGCTCCGGCATGTTTTACAATAAGGCATCTGCACATAGATCCTGCAGATCTCTTAAAGCCTAACCCTAGAGGTGTAGGTAAAAAGTAAGATCAGAATTTGTCTTACAAGTCTTAGTTTTTCCTTTTAGAGCCCCCAAATTTGACACATCTGAGCACTGTAATAAATCTCCACTGCTTTGTCAGTGTGGATTTTTCAGATTAACTTGACAGCTCACTGCATTAAATCAGCATCACACATTTGCATAAGAGGAGAGGGAGAAACGTTTTTTTTGTATTTAGGTAAGAAATACAAAAACTTGTTCAGGGAACAACTACAATGCTGCTTTGGGATACAACAAAGCTTAAGGCTCAGGGTTATTAGGAACCACTTGAAACCAGGAAAAAAAGTGTGAAACATTTTACAGTGAATGTTGTTCTGTGACATATGCCTGACATACCCAGGCCCCATCGAGTAGATATAACTAATAATGATAACAATAATAACTAATTTTATATCGCACTTTTAAAAACAAATATTTGCAAAGTGCTTTAAGAGACAAAACAAAGGCAGAAAAGGCAGAACTAGGGGTAAAATATATCAATAATAAGGTCAAACAGAAACCTGAAGAGTCCCACTGAAAGGCACAGAGGTTTGTGTAAAATAATTTGACAAAATGAAAGAAAATGGGGTAGTAATGGGAATATACTACATTAGTACAGATTCAAATGCCAACATATACAAATGAGTAACGTAGAAAATGAGATATTTATTTTTTAATAGTGATACGGAGACAATTAGACAATACATAGTAAGCCTGTGCTCAAAATATTGATACAGCAAAATATCGTCATGCACTCCTTGATGATACATGTATCGATACGGATGCAACAGAATCGATACGGCCTCAATGTTTGGACAGTTGTCGATACAATCGTATCGTGGCCTCAGTATCGGGAGACGTATCGTATCGTGGCCCCAGTATAGAGATACGTATCGTATCGTGGGGTTGGTGGAAATATCCAGCCCTAATACATAGCTGACAGATTTATATATACATAGATAAACAGATGACTGTTGATAGTTGACAAAATCAGGAAGATGAAAAAGCAGAGAAAAGAAGAGCTTAGACAGGACGGATAAAAGAAAAAAAAACTAAAAAAGGGAGTATATTAAAACATGAGAAGATGGTAAAAACAGGACTATAACAATGAGAAACCAGTGAGGGGGTAAGACAGCAGAGATTAAAAATAGTGTAATAAGTCATTATTAGTAAATAAAATAGAATAAAATAGATAACTAACAAGGTTGATAAAAAGTATGAGGTGTAAGCAATAATAAAGTGTCATGTAATAGCAAGGCTAAAAAAAGTGAGTTTTAAGATGTGATTTAAAAGACATATCAAGGCAATCCCCAAGGTTTGTAGTCAGGGTTTGAAATTAATTTTCTGACCACCAGGGCAAATAAATCACTCTCTGCATATTTTTACTGGCCAAAATAACAGTTTGCTTTATTCCTCTCTGACAGACAGATAATGGAGAAGCAGGAGGAGTCTTGGTTAAAACTCAGCACATTATTTGATTGTGACTGTAAGCCTGCCATGTGGTGCATCACCCTCTGACATTTATCCCCTAAACAGAAAAGCTACCTGCATTTAGGGCTTGGCGGCTGTACGTTTTGGACTTTGTTAAAGGAAAGGCAATTGAAGAGTTGCCAGGTGTCGGTGAAATACTGTTGAAATGACAAATATTTTTGCTGCCTTTTTCACACCACATCCATTCATGAGTGCATTTCGCTAAGGTGGAAGAAAGGAGCGAGTTTGTTCATGAACAATTATCCCTCCTCAGCTGGACTATAAACCTGTTGTGTTTTTGTAAAGTAAGAGATGTTTCTCGTTAACATTTAGCCAGAACTGTCAAACACTGACATAAAATCTATCAGGGGAAGAAATAAAAAACGCTGAAAGGTCAGAGGAGAGTTACAAGGGTTCAGAGAACAAATACACCTCTTCATTTACTGTGTCATGACTCTCTCTCTCTCCCTGTCTGTCTCCAGTATGTTCTGTACAGCCTGTGATGGTCTCTGTGATAAAGTGTGCGACGAGAAGGACATCGACTCCATGGATGCCGCTCAGTCTCTCAAAGGCTGCACTGTTATCAAAGGCAACCTGCAAATCAACATCCGCAGAGGCCGTGAGTACTGCAGTGTAGCACCACAGTTCATCCTAACATCTTATCAGAAGCTTTAGTCCGTCTCCTGGTTAGAAAAAAAATGAGCTGATTGCATATATTTCACTGTCAAGATAAGTCCACAGTTGATTAACAATATCCCCATATTTCACAAAGGTTGCTGATGTCAAGACCAGTGCCAGGATAAAAAACGTTTAGTCTAGAATAGTCTATAAAGTACATGTTTGAGGTAGGAAATAGGGTTTTTAGGGATGTTCTACTGCAGATATTTTTAGGTAAGGCAAAACACAAATTCAAACTGTGTCAAGTCAACCAGTCTAATATTCAGTAATCATCAGGAAACTGAGCATTAGCAACAGCATTAATTTTGTTGAGTAATTATTTTCATCAACAACCTTTTTCCCCTGACAATGCTAGACAGTAATTAATAAAACAAGTGCACAGGGACCAAAACTAAAACTAATATAACTGACATTTTTGTAAACAAAAAAAAAGCTGGACTGAATTTTTTCACAGACTTAATCCAAGATATTTTAGACAAAAGACTATAAAACTAATTTTAAAAAACGAACTCTGTTAACAAGAGATCACAACATCCTCCAATTATTATTGTTTTTGTATTGTATAACTGTTTTATTAAAAACTTCAACTGTCAGACCTGTTTACAGACACCCAGGGTCCTGTGAAGATTTTTGGCTTCAGCATCAGCTGTTTTTTGGCCCTCAATTGAAAACAAACTCATGTACCAATAAAAAACTCAAGATGGGCAAGACCTCTGTTATCTGCTTTGTCAGTAGGATTGGAGGAGGATAAATATTCTGGTTCATCTATTTGACGGAGCAATTATCACGTCTTCAGTTGTGATCTCTAATTTTTTCCCTGACACCCCCACAATTAATAGAAATATATTCAGCACATGGAGCTACAGTATGTGTACCAGGTCTAAGGCAGGTGGCTCAAGGGCAACATGTGGCCCCTCTACTCCCTCAGTGCAGCCTGCCAGTCAGTCTCAAATACGGAAAATTATATATTCCCAACACATGACCACATCTGCTAACAAATATTACAATAACTTTATTATTGGCTTTAATTGCCTCGACAACACTTGTATATGCAACACAAATTGATCTGTAAGTACTAGTATACTTAAATAAAAAGTTAAATCTCTGTGCTTGCAGGGAAGTGTCGATCTGAGTTCTGTGTTTAGCTCGTTAAATTTAAGGGTTAGTTCAGGGTTTTTCAATCGGGTTGCTCAAGACCCCTGACACTAATAAATATGATGCAAGCTTTGTCCCTGAAGGCAGAGATATCCAGGGACATACTCATAGCCATAAATAATAAGAAAACTACAGTTAAATTATTTACAGTCCTTCATTTTCCTTGACAAAGCTCCTGTGTTGAGAACTATTTTGTGATACAATATTAGGGCTGCGTATCCTTCCGCCAGCAGCTCCTCTCATTAGATGTGAAGCTCATGCTGCTGCGGGCTGTGGCGAGGTCAAGCAGTGGTCACCAGAGCACAACTGATAACCAACTCTCTGGATATTATGAGGATAGGTCCCTCCTGGATGTATCTGGATGTAAAATCAGGCAGCCTTGTCACAGCTTGACTTTTCCTCTTCTTAATTTCTAAGTATCTGTAGTTCTGAGTGAGGACATGTTATGCACCTGTGTAGGGGGAATGTGCATAACATATTGAAAAGAAGAAAGGTGAAGGCATGTCAGTTCTCGGTCCCCAAAACCAAACACTAACCAAAATGTGTATTTACTCAATTTATTACAAATAGGGGTAAAAAGGTATTTACACAAAAACCGTTAGCTCTAGGCCAATGGGAGGGCTGCTTCTCCCTCCGCTGGACCACTTCCCCAGCCAATCACAGGACCACCCGAGTGTTTGCAGAGATCCTCCTGCTAAAAGAGCACTCACTCACACACACATCAGAGAACATCATGTCCACAGATAACATAATCACAATATACAGCCAGGGACATAACAGAACATCTTACCACTGACATAGGTAGGACCTCAACAGCACCACTGCTAATGTGGTGGGCCAAAGTTGCCCACCCCAGCCTTGAGGATATTACTGAGTAAGGCAGAAGTGAAATTGGCAGCATTAGGCACTGCAGAAGCACTGCTAGCAAACAAACTGGCCCTAACAGTGGCTCAAACATAAATATAGCCAAATTTTTAGAGTAGTAGGTGCCATTCTTTAAGCTGGTGAGGGAGACAGGTGATTAAAGAGTCTATTTGTGTGTTTGTGTGTTTTTAGACAACATGGTGGCAGAGCTGGAGAGTTTCACAGGTTTGATCAAGAGGGTGACGGGTTACGTTCGGATCAGACACTCCCACACTCTGAGCTCGCTGGCCTTCCTTCGCAGTCTCAGATACATCGATGGAGAAGAGCTTCTGGACGAGTAAGAGTTCACGCAAATGCATTAATGTAACGGATTTAACACAAAACACCAGTAAAGGTGCTGAAAAGAGCAGTGTGGAGTGGAGTGGAGGTCCTGGTGTAGCAGCAGGTTGTAAAACGCTTGTAAAAAAAAAAGAGGTGGGAACAAAGTCTTGGTCAACACTTGGTTAACACTATTTCTGACAATGAGGGGGATGGGGAATTCCTGACAACTTTCCAGAAACTTTCCTTAGGAAGTTACACCAGAGAATTTAGGAAATATTCAAAATATTTGAAATATTCCAAATGTAAAACTTCTTATGGGAATTGTGGAAATTAAGTGGACTGTGGGAGTAATTTAAACTAATTTCATTATAGTTTGAATTTTTATATTGAACAGTTTTAACTTTTCACTATTCCAGGGTTCTGAAAATGATCTGTTCACGTGATGGAGGGATGCAGAGTTTAGCGTTTGTGGCCTCAATACTCCTGCAGAAACAGAATGCTGTGTGATAGAGGAATAACAGAGATGTTCTCAAGTATACGTGTATGAAATCTAGCTGTTTTAGTCAAGACTGTACTAAATGTATTTTCCCCATCTATATTTAAAACCATTGTGGAGGGCCAACCTCCAGTTTTGTAAATTCCAGGCTTAATCCAGTTTTAATTCATTTTTATTCCCATGGAAAGTTTCCATCTTAAAAGAAAATGATGAAGTTCTGCCAACCGGACATAGGTACTTAAAGATAGTGTGCTATATGTTGAAAGGCATGGTTTGTTTATAAAAAAAACAGACATTCTATCCAGAAAGAGTGACACATCAGTTGTCAATTGAGGTGATGACTTAAAAAAGAGATTTGAGAATAAGTATTTATGCAAGAAGAGGGTCTGATCTGCAGGTTTTTGAATGTTCACCAAGACCATTAGATCTCTTTCTCTGTAATAGGTCAGGTTCAGATGACACATAGTTTCATTTTAACTTCTTTGGCAGTTTGATATCATGCACAGAGGATTCAAGAAAAAGAAGCTAGTGGTAGTATCGTTAAGACCTCTTGTACATAGTCTGTGTTGTTTCTGAAATGTCACAGAAAAGCCGTAACCAGGCATCATCCTGGATGTTTTCTTGACTAGATCACCATGACAGAGATTTTCACTGTCTGATGGAAATGTAAACATTTTAATCAAGAAGTCTAAGTTTTTCTTTTTCAGACTATGTACAAGTATTTCCTTCTGTTTGAGGAGTTGTTTGGTGTCCTTTAGTCATACTGTAGCACCAAACTCTGTGGTCATGCCCCTACTGAGCATCCTGGAGTGAGTGAGGCCTCTCGCTGCTCCCTAATGGTAGCAAGGCTATCTGCGGAAAGGGAGGGGTTCTTGAAAGGGGACAGGTCTGAGCCACTGAGCAAAACAATCAGGTCAAAGCAAGCACCATTCAATTAATGTAAGCACAGAGCTGAGAACAACAAACCAGGGGTACGTAACTTAAGTCTTTCTTTGGATGTTTGAAAGTTCTCATTTCACATTATATTAGGAAAGGTTATTTCGATTAGTACAGTGTTAATTTTAAAGTGTTGCACAGTCTACCCTACAATAACCCTCCATTTTCTGGATAAGCAAAACAGTCCGTGTGTGTAGGGCCTTGGATGCAGCATAACTTGTAAAAAGTCCAAGGAAAGCGTCTCTCCGGGTCATGGAGAGGCCTTCACTCCCACCTCAGTCTGTTTCTCCTTGAGTTCACAGGAATCTCTCTGTCCCAAGGCCCACATTACAGTCATTCCTGAATGTCTGGGTGTTACCCAATGACTCATACAAAGTGCACCTCCTCTCTCCTCAAACATAAAAAATCCAACCCAGCTTAATCTGATTTCCCAGGTCATTTCTATCCCCTCTGTGTGATCCAGTCCCCCTCATGTCTAACTGGGTCATTAAGAAGTACTTTGCTGCCTCATTTTCTGAAATTTAAAAAGTTTCTACTCAAAAAGAGGAACCAGCAGGTGTATGAGCCGAGTGGCATGAACCAAAAATCATGTCTGAGTTTCTGTTAGCTGGATGGTGCTTTATGAAGTATATCAAAGATTTTCCTCTGTGAAGACATAATAAATATTATGCTAAGGTTTGATATGATCAGTAACGAGTTACTTGTAATATTTTGACTTTTTGATCAACTTGTAGTGCAAAGGTTTATAATTCCTAAATGGTAATAACATTACAGTTTTTTTCTGCAGCAATAAGCCTAAAAGTGCTGTGGATGAGAGGGACTTAGCCCGTATTAAAAAATCTGAACTCATTAGTTTTATTTTGTGTTCGTATCTGTAGAAGATGCAGGATACTTAGTCTTCTGTGGTAAACTTTATCTCAAGTTTGCCACATTCCTCAGTCACACACAGTTCTGTTAGGTCTGTGACTTTCACTGTTTTTGTTAAACTGTTTCTAATACATAAAAAAATTCATTTTATCAATCAAACTGCTTTGCCTGTTGGATTGATGTGACAGTTCTGGTCAATCTGTCAATAATTTTGCCAATTCACATCAATAAAAACAAGTTATAGGTAAGTCTTTAATTCAGATGTCCTGTCTGCAGGATTCTTTACTGCATTGTTTCATGAGATCTTTGTACCACTTTGTTGAGCAAACACTTTCCAGTTGTTCAAACAGGACAAGAAACATGATCTTTAGCAATCAGCCAATTCCACAAACAGTGAAAGCAACAACAAGAAAAGCCCCATCGGGACATCCCTAGAAAGTCACTTCTCGACAGTTTTCCCTCCGTCTTGAGAATTTGTTTGCAGCTGAAATATGGCTTTGTACCTGTAAATGTTGGCCTTTAGCTTACATAAAAATACCACCTAGAATTATCTAGCACAGACACATTATGCAATGTAGGACAAAGCTGCACATTGTTGACTGTCTTGTCCTTCTCTGTCCTCCAGCATGTACGCTTTCTCAGCCTTCGACAACCACCAGCTCCAGTATCTGTGGGACTGGAAGCAGCACAACCTCACCATCAAGACAGGAAAGCTGTTTTTCCGAGCAAACCCTAAGCTCTGCATGTCTGAGATCCGCAAGATGTGGGAGAAGACGGGCATCCAGGGCCGCTTTGAAGACAGCGACTACAGAAACAACGGCGACAGGGCCAGCTGTAAGGGCCATACGAGCTTCAGCCTGAAACCACAAATATTTAAATTGCTATGTTGAGATACATGTAGAGGAGCTACTCTAGTTTACCAACATCATGCAAACACATCCACTCTGCCCGCTGCTGTTCTGCAATCATGTCAACACTGAGCACAGTTCAGATCAGTAACAAGGCAGCAAACCTTTTCTTTTTTTAAGGGGCTTTTTGTCTTCACATAGGAAGAACCGGACAGTACACAAAGTGAGAAAACAGGGAAAAAGTGGGGAATTAAAAGGGTAAGGGGTAGGAAAGGGGCCACAGGTCAGACTCATACTTTGAAGAGAAGCATATGCACATGGGACATGGCCACTATCACCCCCCTGAGCTTTGAACTTTAATTTCTTATTTGTAAAATCTTAATGAGATGAATAGCTTAAAAACTACGTCAAAAAGGGGCCTCATCATCTAAAAGTCTTGAAGCCATATGCCAACCTTTTTTTTCTTACCTCACTCCCAAAGTCCATGAGGAGCAGATAGAAACCATTTTTTTGACTGTGTGTCCAGTAACATGGAGGAGACAGGCAAAGCTTGTCCACTGCTAATTAACTTAGCTCAAACACTGGGAGTCAATGGGTAGCTTTAGCCTGCCTCTGCAGACAGTCATCAGATAAACTCTCCAGCAACTCTAAAAGGTCCTGTGTGCTTGTTATGACTTTTTTTCTATGTTGTGTTTTATTATCTTCTGTTATCATCGATTTATCTCTTCTACTCGTAAACAGAGGCTTTGTTTTGTTGACCTACTTCTGTGGTGGTTTGTGCTAGAGATGTGACGTTCTCGAGTGAGTCAAGTATTTTGAACAGCTCTTAAAGTGAATGATGAGACCTGATTTGTAGTTGTGAGTGAGCAGCTTGTTTGCAAACTATTCTTAAATGCAGATTACCTACAAGTTTAAGAATGATGTCTATCTGCCATCGGGTGTCTATCGGTAGTGAGGCAAGACACAAAAACAAAGAAAATATTGGCATATCCCTTCAAGGCATGTTATTTCTGATTTTCTGCCTAATGTTAGAATAAGTTCAATGATGACAATTTGTGGCAAATTATGTACAATTTGCGCAAAAGTACTATTGAGCTTTAACTAAAGATTTCATTTGTTTTTTTATAAGAATGACATAGCTCTGCTTTCTTTCTCTATTCTCTAAATTTGGGGCAAGATCTTAAAAGGTATCACTGTTTGTTCAATGATGTGAGGCTCACAGTCAGAAGTCAGCAGGTTCAGACTTGAATAGAGACAGTGAGACCAGCTGACATCTCCGTCTCTCGTGTCTTCATTGCTCTCTTTCTGCTCTCTTGTAATGTGGAACTAATAAAAAGTTTGTTTTGGTATCTATTTTAGATTTAGCCTGAATCCAAGTCTTAAATGGAAATGTGTGTTAGTTTTCGGCTGCGTTTACACGGCGCAGAATAGGGTCAATTCCGACAAGTTTTCATTGCGTTTTGGCCTTGCCTTTACATTGAAACGTGCTGCGTTTTGTCTGAAAACAGTAACTTTTGAAAATGGGCTCCAGAGTAGAGAGTTTTCAAAACGCTCTCCATGCAGCCCCATGTAAACTCATACCAGAGGGTTCAGGGTAACACGCTGTCGTCACCACATGCGCAGTACTCTTCCACATGAAGGCTACGCGCGCATACCAGGAACAACAACAGCTTCGGCCGTCTGCCGAGTAACATGTTTGCCTCTTACCGTGCTCGGTTTGTTATCCAGGCAAAACTATCCAGACAGATTTTTTGTCTGAACTGATTTGTTGTCCAGAAAAGAAACTCCTGCCTCTCTGTGCGTCTATTCACCTTTGTTGTTTGTGAAAAGTTTTTCTTCTTCATACGTGTGTTGTAGCAGCGCTGCCTCTCTGCAAACCTACACCGCCATCTAATGAACCGGCATGCACACTACAGCGGTTTCACTCGTCTCCGTCTGAACGCAGAAGAATTTAAAAACACAAAGAAAAAATCTTTGTGTTTTCAAGTCAGGAGTTTCCATGTAAACGTAGCCTTAGTCACAGTTTAGTCAACCCTGAGTCAATGAGAAGTGTTAACCTGCCTCTGCCTACAGTCATCAGATAAACTGTTCAGCAACTCTAAACGGTCCTGTGTACTTGTTGTGACTCTTTTTTTACCACGTTATGTAACGTAATCTCCTGCTATCTTCATGTTATCTTCTTCCACGTAGTGTTTTGTTGATCTACTTCTGCTGTGCTTTGTGATAGAGATGTGATGTTCATGAACAAGTCTTTTGAACAGTTCTTGCTCATATCCTGCAAATTTAATAAGCACTTGTCAATTCTCCTCTATGGCAAAGACCACTGGTATCATACCAAAGATTTTCTACATTTGGTAAAATGATGATGCATACATTTCTAATAGAACTCATATTCTTTTTAATACCGGTCAAAAACAGCTGGAATGTACTACATGTAAATTGTCTGGCAGCCCACCCCTGTCATTTAGTCGCATTTTGTCTGGTTGACAAGGACTAAACAAACATTTCTTCAGAGTTTTTATGGTGACGTGTTTGTTTAAAGCTAGCTATCCTGTTTATTGTCATTGGCAAAGGCAGCTGACAAACACTTCAGTCATATTTTTGTCAATAAATTCAGTTCTACTCAGAATATTAGTGCTTGCAATTCAGTGAGTAAATAACTACGTGAGAAATACAATGGCTGTGATGAAAAGTGGAGCACAGACTAATAACAGCAGGATAGAAAGGAGCATGATTTAGCAATACTCCTGTAAAGTCCTGCATCTTCATATGATTACCATCTTTAAATTATCTTCTTTTCCCCCTAAACAGAGGCTTTGTTTTGTTGACCTGCCTAAGCAGTGGTTTGAGCTAGAGAAGTGACCTTCGCAAACGAGTCGAGTCATTTGAACAACTTTTTTAAGTGAACTGATTCACAGTTGTGAGTGAACCGCTCATTTGCAAGCCATTCCTAAATTTTCGAGCAGTTCACATTTAAAAAAGGCTTGTAAATGAATGGCTCACTCACAGCTGTGACTCTGGAGTAAGGTAATACACAAAAAGAAAAATAAAGTTGGCTATGGCTTACCACTTTAAAGATTTGAAGCTTGATTGAAAATACTGTCTTTTAGTTTCATTCTTTAAAAACTTGACCTCTTTTTAGCACACACTGCATCATTTTAAGATCATTGCTTTGAAAAGATACTTTAACATTTCAGACAGCCTTCTTAAACTATAGCGGATTGACTTTCTCATCCCTGCCTCTCCAGGTGAAAGTGCCATCCTGAAGTTTAAGTCCAACAGCACCAGCAGCACAAGGATCAAACTGACCTGGCAGCGTTACCGTCCCCGTGACTACAGAGACCTCATCAGCTTCATCGTCTACTACAAGGAGGCGTGAGTCTTAAGAGCCATGTCAACTGTTTGTTGCTTTAACCCCTAGACTGAATCCCCCTGATTGTTTGTGACATCAGCTACATGTTAAATTCATTCTGCATTGGTCAGAGTAAATGTTACGAGTCTGCTTGCACCACATTTAGTATCATAAACTTCTGACCATGCACATACAAAACCTGAAATCCAGAAAAGTTGGGATGATAAGTCAAATGAAACCAGAAAAAGAATCCAGTGATTTAAAAATCCTGTTGTATCTCTATTTGATTAAGCACAGCTCAAAGAGAAGATATTTTTTATGTTTTTACTTATTAAAACACTTTTTCTATGGAAATACACTCACATCTCAAAGTTTAAGCTTGCATCATGTTCCAAAAAAAGTTGGGACAGGGGCAGGGAAATAAAATGTCTAAAAAAAAAAAGGAAAAAAAAGAAATTATGTCTCATAAAATGTCTCTCAGGTAACTACATTTATCAATTGCTAGTTAGGTGAACTGTGGCAAACCTACAATGTTACTTATTTTGACACTGAAAGGGCTTAAAACATATTTTCTGCATCTGTAGTCTTTAATATTGTAAAATGAGATCCTGAGGAAGTCTCTGCATGTAATAGGCAAAGACAAAGCCAATATAAAAAACAGTGCGAAGATTTACGCGGATAGGGAAGATTTTTAGAATTGTTACCTTCGCCAACGTAGTTAGGTTTTTGCTGCCATTTGCCTGTCTGTTAGCACAACTCGAACATTTAAGAAAAGATTCTGATGAAATTATCAGAGAGCATTAGTCATGGCACAAGAAAGAAGTGCATAGATTTTGATGGTTATCCAAGTCCAGATGTGGATCAAGGAATTTTTTGTTCAGGATTTTTTGTTAACTTAGTACGATGGAGCAAATGATGACAGAAATGCCGTCCAGGAGGTTTGTGCTCTTGAAGCACTTCTAGTTTACTATGCACTTTTCAGATCCGGTTTGGAGATGGAGAAGGCTTTTGAGATACAACAGGTAAAAACAAACAAGCAGACAAAGGAAGGCAGTTATGGTAGGTTGAAGAAAGGTGAATAGAGGTTTCAGTGATTAAAGAGCGTTTTCAATAAGAGGACACCGATTTGACTAACCTGACATGAAAGCCTGAAATATGAAAAATATCTTTAGCTTAAGTTCTGCCTTTTTTTCTAACAAAGTCACTTAAGTGATTGCTAACCTGTGATTCAAATTGTCTATGCAGACCCTATCAGAACATTACGGAGTTTGAGGGCCAGGATGGATGTGGCTCCAACAGCTGGAATATGGTGGATGTGGAGCTCAGTCAGGACAAAGACTCAGACCCAGGAGTTCTGCTCTCTGGCCTCAAACCATGGACCCAGTACGCCGTTTTTGTGAAGGCCATCACACTCATGGTGGAGGACAAACACAAGGGTGCCAAGAGCAAGGTGGTCTACATTCGCACCAGCCCTTCAGGTAAATCAAGCTTAAAAATGGGCCAATCTTCAATAAAGACTCCTCCTGCTGGAAGCTTGAGAAGTCTCTTTACACAGTGGTTCACTTTTCTGCCCACAGTGCAGGGCTGATTGGGCTTTTTAATGCAGATACACCTATTAATGAGATCTGCTATTAAAACATGGTTTGTGTCTTGGTCTGCTTGGTTGGGAAAAGGCACATAAAGTCTTCCTTAAACAGTCAGCAGCATAATTTCACTAACTTTGACTGACTGATCAGTTGATATACTGATTTATTCATTCATATTTTGATTTACATGACTTGATTAACAGTTATTAATAGACTGTGTAGAATATTGAGCTGAGGCATAGTGCTAAACTCTCAAATGTCAAATAAACAGAAGTCTGGGAACATTAACTCAGTTTCATTATACAAGTGATGCAGCACTTTTTTTCATAAGGAAAACAAATTCCACCTCCCATTAACTTTATTTATTCACGCTTGTCTTTAAAGCCTTATTACCTACTTCTGAGTACATTTCTGGGACTTTTTTAAAACTTGTTTTTGCCTGATATGCAGGCTTTCTGCAGACTTTAAGAATTCCTAAAAGGTCTTCATTTTGAATTATGAAATATAAAACCAAAAGATGTCCCGAAATGCTTTAGAGTTAGAGCCCATGAGCTTGACGTGACAAGCACAGTGGAAAAAAGAGACTGAAGAAAGAATGCAAACAAAAATGGCACTGACTGCCCAAAACTGACCAGTCAACACAGAGTGAAGTGGTCCATCGATCACCACACTTTAGGCCCATGTGAGGAAGGGGGGATATAGTGACAGGAGCCCTAACAGAGCATCTCAGACCCCATTCACACTTGCAAAAATCCCTGATATTATCCGTGCTTTACCCAGGCTAGCTGTTTGTGTACCGCTTTAATTTAACTTTTCTTAATCTAACCTTTATTTAGCCAGATAATTCACACCAAGATCATGATCTCATTTACAAGGGCGACCTGGCCAAGAGGTCAGCAGCACACGTCATCATATTAACACAGTTGGAAGAAAAAAAGTTTAAGGCCATGAATAATAAACAATAAATATAGCAAAGGATTCAACAAATTCACAGTGAAGTGTGACCATTTTAAGGACAGGAACAATTTAAAAACACAGGCATTGCTCATTGGATTGTTGCTGCCTTGGGAGTAAAATTGAGGGAAAAGCTTAGACTGAAACTGTTCTGACATTTTCAGTTCTGTCTGTATGGTGTTCCAGGCTGTATGTCCTACTTTATTTTTCCTGAAAAAGGTCTTGAAATGTCTTGAATTTGATTTTAATAAATCTGTTGGAAGCCTGGAAGACATATTACCAACATTACCTCGCCCAGTTTAGTTAGTTAACCAGCCTTATCCTTCATTTTAACACAAAGTTTCAACCTTGAATTACTGTTTTAAAAGAAACAGTTCTTGCTACAAAAGTTTGGGAGATGAAAACATGTTCAAGTGTGTGAGCAGCAGAACCAGCAGCTGCAGCAGTAAAGAGCTTTTTTCAAACATCAGTTGATGGATGATTGCAGCAGGTAAAGCTCAGGTGATAGTATTGGTGACTACAAGCACTAATTCTGATCTTCAAATAATGCATTTTTAATGAAGATGATGATCTACGCTTAATCATTTGGGACATCTCAGACATGAATCTTGAATTTTAGCCGAGCAGACTTTTCCTCAGTCATCTACTCTGTTTAGATTGCTGCTTGTTTTTCAGATAGGAAGGAGACTGTATCATGATGAGCGTGTTAGTTTTTCTGGATGCGATCCAAGCATGCTGTAAGGAGATGGAGAGGAAGACTGTTTTTGTCAACACAGCTGCAAGTCCAACAGATGGAGGGAAATCTGATTTACAAAAACATTCATATAATTAACTGTAAGTCTGCTTCAAAATAAATCCAGCTGTAAAGTCAGAGCCGCACTGTGATGTTCGAGAGTCACATCTGCACTGGCAGACAAACAATCTCCGCCTGAAGGAGGAAAGGTCTTCTTAGAAATCAGGTTTACTTTATGAAGCAGGAACTGAGTGTCACTGAGACCTGATCAATTTATGTTCTTGTGTCTCTTTCAGCGCCATCCATGCCTCTGGATGTGAGAGCCTACTCCAACTCGTCCACACAGCTGGTTGTTCGCTGGTCTCCCCCGGTCTCACCCAATGGAAACCAAACTTACTACCTGGTCCGCTGGCAGCAGCAGGCTGAAGACAGAGAGCTGTATCAGCACAACTACTGCTCTAAAGGTACACAAACACACACAAGGGCTGAGAAGTGTGTTACGCTTTTGAGATGTATTGATATTTTTTCAAAAAAGAAATGAGGTAAGGTAAACTGTTTGTATCCTAAAAGTTTTTGTCTATGATGATTATAAAGGGAAAGGCCCAACTATAACACTCACACTTTTCTGAAGTACACAGGACTTAGTAACAGGTTTCTCTTCTGAAATTAGCCAAAAAAACCTGTAAATTGCCAAGATCAAAAATTAATGCAGAACACACAATATCAGTTGTTTAATCTTTCAGGACTTCCTTTCCTTTTCTGCCCCATTTCCTGGTGATGCAAATCACACCATTTCCCTGAATTAAAGTAAATTTTGTGACAAAAGTAAAGGTTGAAATCAAAGATTTGTACTTTCTTCAGTAACTTAACGTCCTTGTCTAATGAAATGTATTTTGTTTGCTTTGTCAGTTTCCCCCTAAATAGTCTTGTTAATTGTTTATTCTCCAGAAACTCCTCGTATCAGCAACATTTATTCCTTCCATTTATTGAATGAAAAGCCACACAATCCAGCTCTAAAAAGGAAAACACAACAGAAAACAGAGATTGATCACAAAGAGCACTAGTTTACCACAAATCATAAATTCATTTCAAAAATCCTTTGTCTCTGTCCGCACCAGTGTCCACACCAAGCTGTGGGTCAGACAGAAGGTTAATCCTTTACACATCCAGCCAGATCAGAACTTATTTCACTATTTTGCTAGTTTTCTCATTGACAGCATATTATTACAAGCCATAGACTATCCAGTGTGTAAGTTCAGAAACAGCATTTTTCCTTCTGATTTAGCTATCCTGTGTTTTATCCTGATGATGCTGCATCTCCCCTCTTTCATCCATGTCACATCCTCCTTATATAAACTGTGTTTCTTACAAAAAAAACGTATTTTGACCCACATACCTAATTTATTAATATTACAGGGAATACCAGTAAAGTGCAAAGACAAGACAACTTTTCTGTTAGTTTTCCACATATTACTTTAATGCAACATCTTTACTTGTTTATTTATTTATTTATTATTCCATTTCTTTTCTATTAATTACATCGGTAACGCAGCACTGTGGGGGGTTTTTTCTGTGAGATTAATTTTGAGACCTTCTACCTTCAAATGAGAGGAAAAGGACAGTGGGTAGACAAATGCCGAGGTCAGACCCCAGGATGTTTTCACTCACTTTAAACAGTTAGTTTATAAGCTGCATGACAGCCTACATGATTGAATTAACTGAAACCAGTGGCATTGAACGTCAGACTGGATGACGGTGGAGGATGGAGGGTGCTCTATGAAGACAGCAAACAAACAGAATTATTCAGAGTGCTATACTTCTGTTTTTCTTTAAAGACCTTACAATAAGTTATGCGTGTAAACTTGATGATAGCATGTTAATATGGCTGAACACAAGTATCCAGTTGCAGGGGATTTTGACACTTTTTGGGGGGGCTACCCACATGTTTAGCTGTGTTGTCCATTCAACAAATGCACCATCTTCACAAGTTGTGCATCTTTGTAAAAGTTAGTGATCAGGCTCTCAAAGATATAAAATATAAAACAAATTGGTATTTTTAAAGAGGAGAAATACTTGGCCAACATAAAGTTACCATACTTTTATGGAGAAGTTTGTGTTTATATGTTTCAGGTTCTATATTTACCAGGTCTAAAACATTGTGCTTGTTCAATCCTTTGACTCAGAGTGCAAAGACAAGTCCCTGTTTTTTTTTTTTGCTGTAACATTTTGTGGGTTTGAAGGCTAAGTACTGCCCTGTTGTTAGATTTGTGTCTTTTTGGCAAGTTTTGAGACAAAGAACTGATTGTACTTAATTTGTTCCCCATTACTAAAAAGACTAAGTGCTCAGTACTTTGATTATGTTTTAAATAAAGTCTGTTTCACCGGGGCATGCAAAGTAAAAGCAGCACTCAAATTTTGGAGGAGAATGTTGTCTGAAGTTCTCTAGAAATGTTTGAGATGGCACGATTGCCAATCAACCTCTGTTTTTTCCCTCAGAGCTGAAGATCCCTATTAGGATTGCTGCTATGGGTATGGGAGACCAGGAAGAAGACACCAAGCCCACTAAGCCAGACCCTGATGGAGCAGACAAAGGCCCCTGTTGCCCCTGCCCCAAATCAGTGGAGGACATTGAGGCTGAAGCTGCTGACGCCTCCTACAGAAAAGTCTTTGAAAACTTCCTGCACAACTCCATATTTACACCAAGGTAGGCAGTTAATCCTGTCCCTGTTCAGTCTAAACGAGGAGAATGAAAGTCTTTGAATTTCTTTTTAACTCCATAGTACTGAGTTTACTGTACCAGCACTTGTTTGCACGGCTTTTGCAGAAGTTTGCACATAGCCTGGTCTGAATTCAGTTAATACTGTGGGGCAGATTTAAAGCACGTCTACCATTTCATGTGTGGCTCTGGAAGAAAGTTCCTGATTTTGATGATGTTGCACACTCTGACACCAAGCCTCCAGACAGCACATCAGAATTTCTGATTTAGAGACAATATGAGTAAATACAAAATGATATTCATACCTGGTTCAGTCCCACTGCAGCAGTTCAGTTACCTCATGGGAAATCCAAACTGGTTATATCAGTTAATTTTTATTTCCGACTTGCTGACTAGACGTCTCTGAATGCAGCTTTGCTTTAATATAAGACTGTATGTTGTCAATAAAAAGGAGTTTGGCCCTCTTGCTACTATGAAATGGAGAAATAAGAGAACATTGTTATGTTTTAAACTGTGTTTTTTATTTGTTTTAATTATTAATTCTTATTGTTTTTGTATTTTCATTCTTTGTTTTTTAATTTCTTTTTAACCTGTGCACTTCTCTTTGAATTTTTTCTCGTGCATTTTAATGTTTTATTATTAATTTACCTGTACAGCACTTTGGCTCACTGAGGTTGTCTTAAAAGCCCCATAAATAAATTGGTATTGAATTGTATTTGTGAAGTCTAAGAAAAGGTCTCTTAAAGTTTAAATAACATCATATTCTATATAACTTTGTAACAATGGAAGTGGATACTGAAGTGTAAAGTAGAACATGCTACTGGGTTTTTCAGATGTAATGTTGTAAAAATATTTAAGACGTATAGGAATTTGCTTCAGATGGTTTTCTGTGTGTATTTCATTCAATCGGTTCTGTCATTGAGATTCTTTATATTCCTAACATAACCCCTCTCCTCCCTCCCTCCCTCCCTCTTCAACTCCCCTCCAGGCCGCCCGATCGCCGTCGTCGAGATCTCTTTGGAATCGCCAACTCCACTCATCCCCGCCGCAGCCGCCAGCACACCAACAGCAGCACTGTCCCTCCCCTCCAGACGACGAGTAACGGCAGCATGGCCGACATGGAGCCCACGGACAGAGAGTACGAGTTTGTGGAGCAAGCTGTGACAGAGCGGGAGCTGCAGATCTCCGGCCTGCAGCCGTTCACAGTTTACCGCATTGACATCCACGCCTGCAATCGACAGGTCCAACGCTGCAGCGCTGCAGAGTTTGTTTTCTCCAGAACGAAGCCCGCAGGTAAGGGGAGAAATCCCCTTTTTAAAGAACATAGTAAATGTAACAGGTTTGAGCAGCACCGCAGTGTCGTTACAAACTTCTCTGTGGTTTTTCTTCCTTTTTATTCATTCTGACAGCTACTTCAGAGCCGGTTTTGGTATTAATACAGAAACTCTCTGAAGTTTTAGTCAAATTTTGTCATTTTTGTTTTTTGGAAGCTGTGTTCTTATCAAAGAAAACAAGAACCAAAAATTTACCAATTTACAAAATATAAGATTTTCCCTTAACAAAGGTTTAAATATAGTCAGGAAAACATATCTTTGCATAATTGTGACTAAGTCAACCAGATTTCATGCAAATGTCCATGAGGAAAACTCTGCTCTTCCTCCATCACATGCACACAGCTCACTATTTACAACAGGCAGACTGAGGTCATGCATACCTGAGATGTGCAGTCCTCCGTCACATGAACAGATGATTTCTCGGACCCTGGACTGTTGTTGCCACACATTTGAGCCCATGGGCATAAAGTAAAGTAAAAAATGATTGTTCTATAAAATAACTGAAACTTGATTAAGTTTTGCTTACAGATAACTGCCTACGACAAACAAGATGTTTATGTTTGCATATGAAACAGTTCATTTAAAATTAACCCCAATTTGCAAGTAACTTGTAATAAATTCCCATAATTCCCATTGAATAGTTCCATTTAGGAATATATCCACCCATCTTAACTTCCCATTGATGGTTTCCAGAAATTTCCCTTTGCATCCCTACTTGTATTACAGTATTTTCTCAGTCATTTTTTTTTTTTTTTATTGATCAAAAATAGCTTTTTTTTCTTTAATAAACAAATCTGCATTGACACAGCCATCAGTACATAATTTCTTCCATATAGTGGTTGCATATCATAGACCATTAAATTTTAATGTCCAACAGCCTCCAACATTAAACTCTTGTCTTGCCATACAAAGCAAACACACATTTCTATGATTTTTTTTATTTCATTATAACTAGCTGTTGTCTCTTCTTTGTCACGGCTGAGGCAGTCGACAAACAGCTTTTGTCATTTTTTTCTAGAACAAACTTTACGCTGGATGTACATCAGGATTTACTACCTGCTGTCGAGGTTGTAGAATAAGCTCAGCTCATAAAAATCACCATGGTAACCTTTCTTCTCCCTGCCTCTTCAGAAAAAGCTGACGACATCCCTGGTCCAGTGACCTGGGAGGGCCACGAGGACTGGGTGTTCTTGCGCTGGCCGCAGCCCCGCCACCCCAACGGACTCATCCTCATGTATGAGATCAAGTTCAAACTGGCTGCTGAGGTGAGACCAATCACTGTGTCTTAGGAAAATCAATGTCCTTCTGAAGCCATAAAATAGCAGCTTTTTATGGACTAAATGAGTCTGTGGTCTTCTTTTGTGTAGGCTGAAACAATCCAACGTGATGTTATGGTTTTACCCACAATGAAAAACAATAATTTATCTTTTATTATTTTATTCTGTTTTTATTCCACCTAATGATCCCTCTGTAAAGCACGAGTACATGGCTTTTAACAGGATTATGGCTATGTAGCACGGGGGTCCAGTGGACTCCTCTGTGAAACTAAACAGGGCAAATTGAATAATTCACCATTTATCCACGCATGATGTAAGGAGAGCCCATTGTTTGTCAGAAATGAAAACAGAGGCTTTGCATTGTCTTTTGGCTGTGCAGTAACAAACCACACCAACACCAGCTTCTTCATTTGAACTTCAGAAGGTTTGTTACTTCTCAGTAAACCATTGTCCCAGTTTCATGGATGAGTTTTATGTATTAGGGGAAACACTCTGGCCAAGCATTCTGGAAGCATTAGCAAGGAGAAGAGCAGCATCACCACTGTCAGACCATCTCCCTCATTATGTGAAATGTATCCATGAAACAACGACAAAGGTTTACTGTTTGTTAAAGAGATTCACCAACTGCGTTTTCTTTTCACTCAGATTCCATGACAAGCTATTAGACGTCATTCTCTCTGTTTGTTTTGGTTCAGTGTCCACGATTCAGTATGTGAATATGAACTGTGGACTCCCGAGTCCATCAAAAGCAGATAGACACCATTCTTTTGATAGTGTGCTCAGTAACAAGATGGGCAAAGCTCGCCCACCGCTAATTAGCTTCACTCAAACACTGGGAGTCAATGGGTAGTGTTAGCCTGCCTTGCCTACAGTCATCAGATAAACTTTGAAGCAACATGCTTTGCTTTGTTGACCACCTTACAAGGACATCCATGGTGGTTTGCTCATGTGCCCTGCGGTTTAGTTTCATATGAATTACTTGTGAAAATTGCATAGAATGCTACTGTTAGTCTAAAAATAGATCATGTCATTTGTAAAAGTAAGAAAAACGAGTCACAAGCACTCAGGACTAATACACGCACATAATTATAAGTACTTATTCAATCATTAAATAAATACTGATCATGTTTTCAGTTGGTCGTATTTTAAAAATTTCTCGTCATAGCAACCTATCTTCGGCAGCTGGAGCTACAGCTATCGTCGCATCTGCCTATGACAGCCAGCAAGCGGCTCCTGGTGATGACTTAGTGGGAATCGAGTGGCGTCTCATTTCTTAGGCTCAGAACAGAGGGCCAAGGGGAAAGAGTAAGACAAATGGGAAGGGCTAAGGGGTACAGATGGGATTCACTCTAAATCTGAAGACTGTAGGCAGAGGCAGGCTAACACTACCCATTGATTCCCAGTGTTTGAGTTAAGGTAGCTAGTGCTGGGTGAACTCTGCCTGTCTCTTCCTTGTTACTGCACCCACAGTCAAAGTATGGTGTGTCTGCTTGTCATGGGCTCTGGAGTGAGGCAAGATACAAAATCAAAAGAATTGTTGGTGTATTCCTGTAAAGGTGCCTAAGTGACGTTAGGCCCACCTGGACCAAACCTGAAGTTGACTTAGTTTATGGTATTTCTGTACAGGTAAAGATATTATTATATAATTCCATTTTTGCTCTTATTGTCTAGCATGATCACGATGTCTCCATGACTTGTTCAGCGATCCTGATGAATTTTCTTAAGAAAAAACAGGACTCGCCGTTCTTTCTGCCAGATGGAAGTTGAATGTATAAATTATTCTTCCAGACGGAGAAGCACGAGTGTGTCTCAGGTCAGATGTATCGGGCCCAGCGAGGGGTCCGGCTGACCAACCTCAGTCCTGGAAACTACTCGGTCAGAGTGCGAGCCACTTCGCTGGCAGGAAACGGCTCATGGACGCAGCCTCTGGATCTTTATGTGGCTGAACGTAAGACACTTCACATCTCATCATCAAGTCTCAGCACCTACATATCTCACAAATTTGTTTTTAGAATGAGTTGTATCAACCACAGATTAAAGTATTAATACAGAACTTTAACCAACAGGGTACGAAAACTTCCTCTACGCTGCGATCTTTGTCCCCGTCAGCATCATAGCTCTGATCTTCGCTTTGGTAGTGATGCTGTTTTTCTTCAGCAGAAAGAGGTTTGTGGACTTTTGTCTACTTTTTTGTCTTCATGCAGATTAAGAAACTTGTTTATTTTTTGTGTGTAAGATCTTAAAACCAAATTATGGACAGTCAATGAAGCCTTGTTAATTCCCCCGATTATCAGCAAACAAGATAAATAAAAGTTTAGTGAATTTGATTGGTTTAAGTCCAAGAAATTGTTGAGATTGTTTGCTTGTTTTTATTATAGTTTTTTTATTCATAAGTGTTTCCCACAGTTATTTACAATTTAAAAATTTGATTTTCCCAGTTTATGGTCATGAAATTTCTGGTTAAGTCTTGTTAAACAAATCTTAAGTTTTATATGGCACTTAACCAAGTGATGTCTCAACACAGTTCACACTTGGTACTTTATGTCTATGTCTGTTTTTTATTACTGTAATTTTTGATTTGATTGCTCATCTGATGTTTTGCAGCATTTACTGCGGCTCTCACTGCAGTGCCTTACACTCAAATTCACCAGATGCCAACAAGAGAGAAAAAAGCATGATGGAAACAACTCAAGGAAGTTTTGCTTCCAAATAAGAATAGAGGAAGGAATCAGCAGAGGCAAAGAACAATTATGAGATAGTTTTTAAACTTGATAACACGGGGATCAAATGATCAAGTACCTCATGAGATAGGGAAGGGTGGAAGGCTTAAAAATTGTACGAAAGTAAAAATACAGCTACCTTGATATATTTTACCAAAGGAAAAGCACAAAGTATTTTATTTAACATGTACTTAAAGCACTAAACTTTTTCTCTACAGGCAAAAGTGGCTCAAATCTGACTTTTTGCCCATATGTGACCCATATCTGATATATCAAACATGCTGACATGTCGAGCATCCACACTCACCTCAGTAAACGCAGTGAGCTGCATGTGCTGTCACGTATCATCACATATCAGTTTGATTTTAGAAAGTGTGCAGCAGCCCTGATAATACTTAAAGTCACATGATCATCTGAAAAAACAACATGCAGTTTAAACACTGCATGTTGTTTAATAAAAATGTGAAGAAACAAAAATCTCTCTGTGCCTAAAATAGAAAGTGAAGGAATAAATGTGTCATTCCTTATTTGAAGTCACAGTTTTCAGGGTAATCCAGGATGCCTTCAATCAAAAGTGTGATAGTATTTCTTCATGTCAGTGTTCTTTAGAGGCTGGGACAGTGATAAGCGTGATTATACACCACACTTATCCCAAAAGTATGCATACATGCATGTGTGGTGCGTGGCTGCAGAGGTATGTGGGAGTGTGTTTGTGCGTCTGTAAACAGTTTTGTTTTTGTTCGGTCAGGAGCAGCGACCGGCTTGGAAACGGAGTCCTGTACGCCTCAGTTAACCCCGAGTATTTCAGCGCAGCAGAAAGTGAGTGATGTGACCAGTGTAGTTTTCTCATCACCGTCAGAATCACTTACGTGCAGACTTTTTTATTGACCTTTTTCACTCCTCTGTGCAGTGTATGTACCAGACGAGTGGGAAGTTGCTCGGGAAAAGATCTCACTGAGTCGTGAGCTCGGTCAGGGGTCCTTTGGCATGGTGTACGAGGGTTTGGCGAAAGGCGTGGTCAAAGATGAACCAGAGACTCGCGTGGCCATCAAGACAGTCAATGAGTCAGCCAGCATGAGGGAGAGGATCGAGTTTCTGAACGAAGCGTCCGTCATGAAGGAGTTCAACTGTCACCACGTGGTATGGACACACTTAACTGATCATTTGTGAAGCCACACACTCCTCAGTGACTTTAGAACTTAAGAGAAGTCCAGTCACTTCTCCATTTGAAACAGCAGAGTAGGAGCTACAGGATTTCACTCAGATTTAGTTGATTCGATTGATTTTCTTCTTTCATTAACTTGGTTTTGGTAAAATAATAATAAATAAAGTATTAAGGATTATCTGCCTAAGGATGTGTGTAAAATAATCCGGAGAGGAAACTTTAGCTCACGAGTTCCCAGACTGAGCTGACCCCTGATAAGAATTACCTTTTAATGGGTACAATGACAAATAAATATATTTATTCTTTGTTTTGTTTTTTTCTTTTAATCTTTCCTTTCATTTTCCACTTCTTTTGAGTTTTGTTTATTAATTTTCCTCCTAGCTCAGGCCACTGCTCAATGATGTCAGCTTATTTGTATTGCTGATGTTTAAAGTCAAAAGGGAAAATCAAATATATAAAAAAACAGAAAAATAAAAGGAACTAATCACCTAAAAAGAATAAATATAATTGTACAAAATAAGACAGTTACCAGCATGTTTGTGTCAACCAGTGTTAGCTGTCCTCCCATGGCACATCAGCAAAGTGTTTGTGTTTCAAAGTAAGGAAAAATCTGATGTTATGAACTTTGCTCCATTATTGAACGGTTCAATTTTAGGTGTAGGTTTCATCAAAGTGGAATCAATGAAGACATTCTTCATGAGTAACCTCCAGTGTAGGAAACAGATGAAATCACTGATGAGTTGCTTTTACAGACACCACTGGCAACCTTTTAACTCTTCTGAGATAATAAAAATGAAAGGTCATAATTTCATCTTGACAAAGGATAGAAGTTGAAAACCAATTCCACTTGAGAATAAATAACAAGATTGAAGATTCTGTTTTATTCATCTGCTTAACAACTGAGCCTTTCTCAAGGCCCGCCTTTACAGGAAGTGAGCTTCCAACAAGCCCCGCCCTCCTTAGTAACAGTTACTAGGTTAAAAAACTCTGTTGTTGGCCTCTCTTCCATTTAAAACTGTTGAAATTTACTCACCTCTTGATGAACTTTTATTAATGTTTGATTACTTTAGTTCTTTTTATATTTGGCCTAGGTGAAAGAAAACAGCCAAACAACAATAATGTGAAGAAGAAAACACCAATTTTTTCATTAGATGTTTACATCAACGAGAAATATGACCTTGATCTCAATGGGTTTGTACCTGGTTAAATAAAGGTTGAATAAAATAAAATATTCTTGTTATTGAAATGTTTCTCTTCGCTTTGATTAATGGTATGTTTGTAATTTTTGATGTTGAAGTAGTAAATTAAGAGTTCCACCACAATTCATCTAAAAAGATTAGGGGTGTCTCGATCAAATATTGATAGCGGATATCAGCCAAGGAACAAATATTGGATTGTATCAGCCTGTATCTAAACTATCAGATATGGGCATTCTGATACAAGTAGTCCATATTAATTGATTTTTTATTCGCTTATGTTTAAGCACAGTGGTTATTATGTAATTAAAAAAATATGTTTTTGTTTTTATTGGATTTCTTGAGGTTTCTTTTCACGGTCTTCCAATTTATTTTTCATTTATTGTATTTCTTGTACTATATTCTTATGTTTTAAGGTTAAAATTTCTTGAACCCATTGGTTAATAACAAATCAGTCTGTTTTTCTCAAACCTGCTATTGCTGACTTCTGTTCTCTGTTTGAGTAATCTCACCTGATCAAGCCTTCTTACAGTCCATACTACAAAATAAGTAATAAAGTCTGTATGATTCCTGCTGATGTCGTATTGGATCGATGTCGGTATTGGCCATTGCTGAAGGCGGCAATATCTGTATCATATCGGAGATGAAAAGTTGTATCGGGACAGCCCTAAGGAGACACTATCACACAACCATTTTCTGAGCAGTTGCCAGCTACAGCTGCTTTAAGAAAAGTTTTTCATACTGTTTGTTTTGTCTGTTAACCAGTATGAGATTGAGCAAAGGGTCATTCCTTCTGCTTTGTTCTGCATGTCTTAGAAATGAATGACATCACCCTCTCATCAGAAGCAGTCAGCAGAAAATATGTCAACAAGTCAAAGATGTGATCACTGCAGACAGGAGGCAGGAGTGGTAAAACCTGTGTTTTGGTGTTAGACAAAATGATGCTATCTACACAGTTTTCAGTGTTTGATTCAATGTCATTTTGATGTAAATATCAGGAGGGTTATTTGTCTGACATTGTTGCCACTAACAATCTGCAAAGTCAACTTTTATTCTGAAAATACTCAGGAATCAATAAAGAAATGGATTGATTGACAAAATACTAGTGGTATTTGTATCGATTAAATCTTCTCAGTTCCCACCCTAACCATGACACAGAGAAAGACCTGCCTGTGGAAAAGTTTGTGTAATCGGTCATGGTGCCGCAACAGTTACCGTGAGAGGGGTTTTCCATTTTGAAGGGTCAGCAGACAAATGAAAAACTGAGCAAAGGGTCAGTTATCAGAAAGGTTTAAAAGGTGCTTAGCATCGTGTTGATGTTGTTTTGTGCTGGATGCAGGTTCGTCTCCTGGGGGTGGTGTCTCAGGGTCAGCCCACTCTGGTCATCATGGAGCTGATGACACGTGGAGACCTGAAGAGTTACCTGCGCTCCCTGCGTCCCAAAGAGGTACTGTCTGCTCATAACTGTAGCTCTTTCCTCCACACATGTTAATAATTGAGTCAACTCAGTGTTTTTTTTTATGACACAACACAAGACGATATTTATCTCTCGCTCAACACTAAGTTTGTCATCAAGTTAATAAGAAGCAGGAGGTCCTTTAAAGTGGGGCTGGGGATATGTAGGTATATTTAAACATAGGTACGAGGTAGGACAATATCCAATTTATCAATGTATTTGTTTTGCGTTAGAAATAATTCACCATCAGCTGCCATTTTGCCTATTTCTCTGACTCTGTGTTGCTCCTTCTCTCAACCCGCCTCCCTCCTCCTCTGAGTCTTCATGAAAGCAGAATGAATTATCAGCCTCTGTAGACCGTTGGTATGAAAAGTTCTTTAAGAATGAAACATAGTTTAAGCTAACGGGTAACAACAGGGTCTAGCTCCTACATCATAATGCGGCTTGATGTGATTGGTCTGAGATGAGTATGACAAGCAGAAAAGTCGTCCAGCTACCAGCTGCTGTTGTGTTTGAAGGTTCTGCCCCTGAAAACAGTTTCTTCTCCAGATGGACTTGTGAAATATTTTCATGTAGATATATGAAACTGTCCGTCTGGCGTGTCAGGGTTGCAAACGCTGCAAATTCATGAATTTCTTTCAAGTTAGACCATGTGCAGAGTTTGTCTTTATGCTTTTAATAGACCCCTTTTCTTCCATGCACCTGCCATAAGTTAGATGTGTGAAGTTATGTCTTCAGTTAATTCAACAAAATGACAACATATTTCTTGCAGTTGCTCTAACTGAAGTTGACATGATGAACTGTGGGATATATTTCTCCCCTCACTTTGTAAGGGGTGAAGTGTTTCCTTTACTAAGGAGATAACAAAGGAGGAAATAAAGCCTGTTCCTTTATCTTTAGGAGAATTCACACAGCCCTTAGTACGGCTGACATCAGAGTACTTCTTTTCATTCAGCCACAAACCCTCCTGTACAAAAGGTGCTCCAGGTCTCTGCTGCAGACTCTTGTCCCTGGTCTGAGGTCTTACTCTATCTGTCCGTCTGTGTGTTTGTGTCTCCAGCAGCAGTGGTCCAGCCTGTCTCTCCCCCCTCTGAAAAAGATGCTTCAGATGGCCGGGCAGATCGCCGATGGCATGGCTTACTTAAACGCCAACAAGTTTGTCCACAGAGATCTCGCAGCCAGGAACTGCATGGTGGCCGAGGACTTCACCGTTAAGATTGGAGGTAAGCGTCTGAGGCCAGAAGTTAGCAGAGTAGCGAGCATGCAAATGAGATGGAAATATCTCCTGGACAACCAAATTATTATGGTAACCTACGTCCTTGTGAAGCGAGCCCTGCAGCTCTGTCAACATGTTTTCTTCCACAGTTGGCTGCTTCTCAGTGTAAATGAGATGCAAGTAAACATGTTGTCTCCAGATTTTGTTTTCTATGTTATGAAATTAGAGAGGAGAACATAAATAATATCAGGGAATAAGATGGTATCATTTTCTAATGTGTTCATGTCTTGTGTGAAAGGATTAGACAGTTGTGGTTACAAAACATTTTTGGAGGTCTGAAACACCAGAATAATCTCCAAGGCCCTGTGGTGTCTGGAGTAATTTATCTGGGTTTGTAATAACAACAAAGAGCGCCCTCTTGTGGAGCAAGCCTGCAGCAGCAACTACTCCCACAGCAGGCACAAGAGGCATCTCCATGTTCAGGACCAGCCTACCATCTGAACTTTGAAACAGATTTTTGTCCTTTCCAAACAGAAGAAGCTCAGGGGGCTAAAATCCTTGTAAATATGTGAATTGTTGGGCTTTTTCACACCTACAGTATGTTTGCTTTGTAACATTTTATGCATATTTTCCTTAAAAGTTTGTTTGCTCAAAACATGGAGACATTAGCGAGCTGACTAATGTTGATGCTTTAGGAAAACTGAAAATATGTTTTTTTTTTCTGGCTGTAGCTTCCAAACATGTTGCTATACAATCATGTTTTGGTATAGACAGATAATAGCCTCAAAAACAAATTCTGTATCGGAAGATATGACAATTTCTGCTAATTTGCAACACATATTGGGCATATACAGTGCTTAAATCCATTAGACCACCACCCATTGCATGGTTTATGCCACAGTCGCACTGTTTGATCATAACAAACAAATCATTTTTATGTTTTTGTGATTGTTAAAATGCCAGGATGAAGAAACTGAATTGACATTTTTAATGTTAAAATATAATAATTGTTATCTATGAATTTTCCTTGTTAATTACAAACAGAAGAAATAGTGAAGAACATTATTGTTTCTTGATTAAGATGTCAGATTACAGTAATTTACTTGCATTCTTAGTTTTAGCATTTCAATGTTATGCTCAGTTAATTCCGACCCCTCAGAGAAGTTCAGTGAGCGGCTCAAGTTTGAGTATTAAAAGTTAAATTCACCTTGAAATTCCTCACTCACTCTCAAATGTATGTCTAATAATAGTAACATCTTCAGTTCTTAAAAGATCTTTGGACGATTTCTAGAATATTTTTGTTTGGTTGTTTTGGTTGCAGGTGGTCTAATGCATTTGTTGAACACTGTTTATCCCGTCTGCTGGCTGTTATACTGGCAGAATGTACAAATGTACCTTGCACTGAATTTACACTTTTATAAATCTAAAGTATCATCTATTCAAGAACAAAACGTTGTTTTTATTTGGGTTGGATCTGTTTCTCACACAATTAGATTATCACCAGGTTGTTTGAACTGCACCAGAGTTCAGTCGACAGCTTCCACGTAACAAAAGTGACCTACACTGACTGTGCAGAGGTCTGGAGAGCACTACAGATGTGAAAGCACTCTAAATGTTTCAGTGGATTTAAGATTCAGGTTCCCTGCAGAGTCCCAGAAGTATTTAAGTTTAAAAACATCATTGTAACTGGTTATATTTTTAGAGAACTTATGGAAAACTAAGTTGTTAGGCTAAGTATTAGCCTATAAGTGCGTTATAAATAAAATCCATTATTATTATTATTACTAAGTATTTGACTTATTTTCACTTTATTGTGTTAACTTTAATCCTTGTAAATCCATGCACTTTTTGCTAGCTTCTAATCAACTTTATTTTTTTCTCAGATAATGCTCGTAAACCTCAACCTTTTCAAGCATAACAAAGTAAAAGGCACCATTTTATCCAGGACGACCTGGGCTTAAAAACATGTGTGCTGTCATGTCAGAATGAGGCATTCAAAGTGTATGAGCAAAGATTTGAATATAAACTCATTTTAACTTGGGAAACATACTCTAGGATTGATAAGGAACAAGCATTTTCACATCTTAATATTGCTCCATGTCCATCAGTGTGTCTGTTGGGCCACAGGGCTGTACAATTAAAAACAAGACAAGAGGGGAAAGCAGTTGGTTTAGCCTTTGTGGCTGCCAAAAGAATGATTTTATCAAACTGGAACATTCACAAACCAACATGTTTCTAGATGTATGGACCTGTTTGTATAGTTGTTATTTATAAATATTAAAAGTATGAATTAAAAGAAAGGAAGGGTTAAGTTTGACATCTGTCTTTAGACTGCTCTTTTAAAACAAACGTACATACACTGTTAAGAAAAATATTAGAATTAAGTATGGTGGGCCTTTTATTAGGTGGTTAAAATGTGCTGCGATCAGACTTTTCAAAAAGGGTTTCAACCCTGAATCCTTTTTGTATTTAGCCTTCCTCAGTTAGCCTCACCTCTTTCCCTCTGTGTGTGTGTGTAGATTTTGGCATGACCAGAGACATCTATGAGACCGATTACTACAGAAAAGGAGGCAAAGGTTTGCTCCCTGTCCGCTGGATGTCCCCGGAGTCTCTGAAGGACGGAGTATTCACAACCAACTCTGATGTCTGGTATGAAAACCCAAAAATGTCCACGAACACATAGTGGCTCCTTCTTTTTAGCTCCATAAATGTGAGTGTGTGATATCCCGTACGCTGATTTGACCACCTCTGTGTCTCCTGCTGCTGTAGGTCGTTCGGGGTTGTGTTGTGGGAAATCGCCACTCTGGCAGAGCAGCCGTATCAGGGTCTGTCCAACGAGCAAGTGCTCCGCTTCGTCATGGAGGGAGGCCTGCTGGAGAAACCACAGAACTGTCCCGACATGCTGTAAGAAGCACTCTAACTCTGATTCTGTAAACAAGTTTAGTGCCATCATACTCCACACTGAAGTGATAGAAGTGCAGTTTTGAGAAACATAACATGGCCTCATGGTTTTGTAAGATTTTTGAAATAGGGCTGAACGATATGGACAAAATTTCATATTTCGATATCGATATGATGTGACTACAGGTTCGGTGAAAACCAAGCATTTTTCAGAAAAATAAATACAATATTGTACATCATAATCCCAAAGAATGTGGAGTGTTCAGAAAAAAAGCATTGATATAAACAATATAGATTTCTTATAAACAAAACTTGTTTTGTTTATACTTACTTTGTTTTAACTTATATCTAGATATAGATACGTTAACGATATATCGTTCAGCCCTATTTTGAAATCAGACACAAGATTTTGAACAGGAATGGAGCATATCAATCTGAATTAATCTTTTTATGCCCAAATACATGTCGCTCACTACACTTCTCTGTGAGGTCAGAAATAAACAAGAATATCATTTAACCACTAAAACAAGTTTTGTTAATAATGTAAGTGACTACAGTTTGACATTTCAAGCAAGAAATAATAATGTGCTTTACAGTTTGTTCTATTGTTGTAAACAGCAAATTTGAAAATGTATGGATAACAATAAGACTTGCATATTACAATCAAAAATACCCCTTTAGTTTAGGATCTTTACATACTGGTGTATTGACCAATACAGACACATAAAAAATGATTTTGATAATCACCAATGCTGCTAATTGAGTGCAACTGTGGCACAAACCTCAAATAACATTTTATTTGTTAAATTAAGAGTGAAAGACCAAAGTGCAGCACGTTCTGGCAAATTTAGTTTAAAAGATCAGAGTTTGAAAAGTGCTTAAACACTGGGCATGTGCTCAGAAGTGCTTTAATTTCAAACTGTATAAATATCAAACTTGGAAGTTTTCACATGAAAACTTGATAGAGGAATAAAACAAGTTCTGCACAAACTTATTCTGCCCATCTGTGTCAGACTGACACCTGTCAAGTCTGTTGACATGTCAAAAATGCTTTTTAATGTGCATCTGATGGACTTGAACGCTGGTCTAGCTCAAATTTAAGTTCTTTTCTGCAACAAATCATTTCCACAAATAGAGTGATGATAATGCACACAAGTCAACCTCAGCCCTCTGAATCGACCAAGAGTGTCAATGAGGTCACAACCACATTGTGGATCTGGCTAATCGCTGGAAGAATCAAAGTGCATCCGAGCTTCTAGTGCAGCATGAACATGCATCACTGTTCTGTTAATGTGACCAACCAAGATGCAGTCTGTACCTCCAGGTCACACGGCAGCTGAGCTGATAGAGGGCCATCATTAAGTTAATGAGATGGAAAAACTAGAGGTGCTCAGAAAGAACAAACCTCCCCTGAGACATTTACTCCAGATCTTGATCCAGTTCAAGATCGAGACTATCCGGTGGCGCAGTTGGATAGTGCGCTTGGTTGGTGATCGTGAGGTTGCAGGTTCAAACCTACATGGGGATGTGTCCTCAACATGAATATATCAATCCATTAAGAGAGCAGCTCTGATTGGATCACTTGAACTCAGCCAACCTTTCCACACAACCAAAGTAGCTGTGATAGGAAGTATTCCTACTATAGGACCAAATCAGGTCTGGATTGAGTCTCGATCAGACATTTTAGTCTAGTTTTTAATTGTTGATGAAAATGTCAGCTAATGTATTTTTAGTTTCTTTCTATGTGCTTTGTTTTTATTAGTTACTGTCTAGTTTTTGTCAGGGTAAAAAAGGTTGTTGAGGAGAACTATGATGAAAATAATTAGTCAACAAAATTAACACTGATGTGGGGCTGTACTGTGACATGTTGATGTAAGCTGCAGTCTGAGGCTGACTAACAGCAGTTTTAGGAACAGAGAGCAAACAGATTGTTGGAATAAATATTGGCTTGTTGGTAGGAAGGTAGAGTTCCTCTGGAAGAAGCCAGCAGTACAGGAAAACATGTTCCTGAGCTAACCTGTGTGTGTCTCTCTGTGTGGACTGTGGTGTGTGTGCAGGTTCGAGCTGATGCGAATGTGTTGGCAGTACAACCCCAAGATGCGTCCGTCTTTTGTGGAGATCATCAGCAGCATCAAGGATGAGCTGGAGCCGTCCTTCAGAGAGGTCAGTTTCTTCTACAGCGCCGACAACAAGCCGCCTGACGCCCCTCAGCTCCACCTGGACAAGATGGACGACATGGACGACATGGACGACATGGACGATGTCCCTCTGGACCCGTCCTCTTCCTCCCAGCAGCAGCAGACACCAGTCTCCCAACAGACCCCTCCCTCCCCAGGCTCGGAGGCTCCCCCCGCCCCTTCGCTAGCTCCCAGCTCTCCCTCCTCTCCCTGCTCGTCGGCCTCTGCCATGGACAAGCAGCAGACCGGCCAGCAGGCGGCCAATGGGCTTTCAGGGGCGGGCCTCGCCGCGGCGTCAGTGCGGCCGAATTTGGACGAGCTGCCACCGTACGCGCACATGAACGGGGGACGTAAAAATGAACGCACCATGCCTCTCCCGCAGTCCTCCGCCTGCTGATTGGACCCACCCACCGGACTGCACCCCCGCCTCAGTGTGGGGGGGACTTGTTTTTTTTAAATCACATACAGCAAAACTATGTCCAGCAGCTGGGTGTGTCCGCTCAGCTAGGAGAAAAGACTCACAGGAAGGATGAGAAAGTGTCACTGAGTTCATGTTCTGCTGTTCCTCCACACACTTCTCTCACATGGTTCAAGGTTTGGTTTCCACGAGCCGGCTGTCAGGCGTGACTCTGCCCCCGCTGCGGAGTTAGAGGACCAGAAAAAACAGAAAGGAAAGAAAATCAGTGGGAGATCTCTCTCCCTCTTTATGGCTGAACTTATTTTATAAATTGTTGTTTGTTACTTTTTTTACATGTGTTTCCAAACGGGAAAACAAAAGATGTAGGCCTTTATAAATGAGCGGCGTTTTTGGTGGCGTCTGGCGGGCATTAAGTTGAACTTGTCGAGCATATCTAAAGTAAAAAGCACTTCAGAGAGGTCTCCGCGGGTTGTTCAGTAGTGTTGTTGCTCTGCAGCCTCGATGTCGGCTGGGAGAAACAACCAGAGAGTCAAATCTGCCAAATTTGTTGCCAAAATTGTACTTTTTATAAGAATCTCTCTTCTGCAGTCTAGCTCTTTAATTCTACAACACAGCAGATTCAAAATAGAAACAACACGCCTTTCGATGTGTTCCCACGCCGTTTTAACAATCAAAGGGATTTTATCATCTCTCTTAAGTTTGACACATAAATCCTCTTTACTTTTTATATCTACATCTCTTGATCTTTATAAATTAACTTCATGGACCTTGGTTTCATCAGAAGTCTTATCCTTTCACAAAGTGCTGTTCTGTTAAGGTTTAAGCTAGGGGTGCACGATCCTGATTCCTCCTCTTCTGCTCACCATAATCCATTCTGTCTGGTTTGGACTCTTTATAGCAGATTGTCAGTTCAGTAATGCAAAACAAAGACATTAGTTTGGAAAAATGCACATTTTAAGCAAAATGTATTTCTGCCCGTTTCAGCTTCAGACAGAGCAGTGGAGTTCTCTAAATACAGATGTGACCCTACTCTTATGGAGCATACACTCAAGTTAAACTATCTAATTTGTTATTCAAAGACTTTGCTGCTGTCTTTGTATCCTAGCACATAAAGCTGAGACATCATGACCTCAAGTGCAGCGGCTGCCATCTCTCTCTAAACATGGAAGTTCCCTACAGCACCCGTTGATTTTCCAGGTGCTGGCATTAGTGGGTGCACCACACTTTGTCATTTTTATGATTGCCAGATTTGCGTTTACAACTATTAATGAAATAATTATACAGTTCTTATCACGCTAACCACCAGCTCAACTGTTTGGCAGAGGCCATCAATAAATTATGGACTTTTTTTTTCCCTCCAAAAAACAGAAAAAAATCAAATCATTGTTTGATTCTGTTAAAACTTCAGGGAACAGAGAAAAGTACAAACAAACCAAAATAAGATTTTCTCTGTGGAGGAATTAAAGGTTTTAAAAGCAGTTAAAAACAGTTGACAACATGGTGACAAATAACATTTGGGACAAAATCAATTAGAAAAGGCAGTGATGTTTGTAAAGAAAAAGCAAAACTAAGTTAAAGTAGATGTTATTGAGTTTGACAAACACACATTTTTATGAATAACAGATTATAAATATCAGTTCTTATGTTTTGTTTGCATTCTTTTCTCTATCTGAAAACATTGACAGAAACAATGACACAATGTGTTTAGCTAACATTAAATATTCCTGAGTTCATTGACTTCTGTCAAACTTTTGAGCTGGCAGTTAAAGGCTTTTTCCAAGTATGTGTTTTGGCCATTTTCTCCTGAACTGTATCACTTTAAACTGTTCAAATTTATGTTCACTTTCAGCTGGTAACTATTTTTCCTCTGGGTCCTCTAAGATACGATGAAGAGGTCTAGACCACTGACAGTGATTTAGACAGAGCTGAAGCTTTTTAACAGCATTTCTCCCTCACTAAGTCCCAATCTTGCATTCAGATGGAGCACTAGGATAGCATAGTGTAGTAAAGTAAGATAAATAAACCATCATGGGCTTCTTTGAAGAAGCTCACACAAGTCCACACAGCAAAATCAGATGCTACGTGACAGAGTTTTATAGTCTCACGTTAAGTGCTTGTTGTGGACCTTACTGGGCACACAGTAAATCCTCAAGCTATCATTAAGACTCCTAAAACAGATTGTGGCTCACTGGAGGGACTGATGGAACGTTCTGGATTTTACTGTAATTGAAAAAAATGTCTGTAGTATAGTTCCTGAGAATATTAGGACTAATCGATTAATACAACACAAAACATAAACCAGCTTTGGTTTGGATCTCAAATTTCAGGCCCTAGAACACTCTTCAGAAGAAAATCACGAGAAACGTAACACGTCACACCTTAAGCATTATTGTCCATAAAGCAAATGTAAACTGGAGGAAAATGTCAGATCTCAGCATAGACCATTTTTCAACAGTGAGATGTTCTTAGTGGACCAGATCTTTCAAGAGGCAAAACAGTGCTTCAGAAGTTAGCCAGCACTATCTAGCAAGTTGTTTCAGGCTTTTTTTCAAGTGTTTGAAATCTGTTCATGTCTATCTGAGTATGAGTGATCACCAAGTCTCCAGGGATGAAGCTGTCACTAGAAGAAGTGCCCATGAGCAGCCTCGCTGAACCTTTCTGTGCTGCCTGCTAGCCTTTGGTAGCGGTTTATGTTTGCCCCCAGTTTTGCTTTGTTTCCCATCTAGCCAGCCATCACTCATGACAGAGGATGTAAAAGGGTTTTAATTGCTGTTGAGTTGATTATATTGTGCATCCCTAGTTTAAATGCCAAATCCAGTCTATAATGAAGCAAAAAAAACCTCCTTGAAGAAAGGACTGCAGAGAGATGAGCAAACAGGAGAACAAATATGAACACTAAGTTTTACGCCTTCTCCAGCAGGGGGCGTCCTCGTTGTTGTAAACGAACAGGTATTTTTTTAGACTTGTCATTAGTCTCCACATTTCCGACATCTCGACGTGGGCAGAGCATTTATGTACGCACCGTTGTTTGTGTCACTTTTCTAACTTTTCTATGGTCGGAGACATTCATCATGTACAGAAAGAAGCTGCTATTCCTTATTTCTCTTGTGGTTGTAATATAGTTAATATCTATATATAAAAAGAGAAAAAAACTCCTTCAGGTCAGATCTACAAACCTTCTTTTTCCACTACAGTCCATTTTTGTGTCTCAAAGCTGGTTTCATTTCTGCGCTCCCGTAAAGGTACGACAGTTAGGTCCCCCCCCCCACCACCGAACAGAGAGCAGAGATGGTTCAAGCCGTGACCAGCGACGCTCTCGTGTTCCTCGGTACGCACCGAACCTCCTCTCACAGAGGTTTGAGGAATCACAGCTGAGGCCCAACTAATCTCAGGTCAAAGAGAAAACTTTAATCCTTTTCCACTTTCTTCTTGTTTTTACCTTCCTCTGATTTTTGTGCCGTCATATCCGATTCTTCCAGACTGGTGTGTTTGTGTCCCCACATATCTCTTCTTCAAACTCTTGATCACATTTGATTCAATTAGACACGAGCAAAATGAAGACACTACAACTGAAGCATCCAGACATCTTTTTTTACTCCATTGTCCAATAGTGACGAGTAAATTGTGGTTGTTTCCTCAAGATTCTGACTGCTGATGCAGATTTAAACAGGTTTTTCTTGTTTCAACGTTAACCAGCACAGTCATTAAAACTGTGCATAATGGAAAGATTACTATGAGAACTCAAGTTGTCACTGGATGAATGGTGAAAAAAACGGGGCTCAAATTGGAAAAGAAGCCCCCCTGGCAAAAATGTGGTAAATGGTCATCAGATGAGTCAAAGTATAACTAAAAAGGTCACCAATCTAACTGATGGTGGCAAAAACAAGTCGGTAAATACCCTGATTTTTATTCCAGTCACCGATCTTCAAACATCAAGACTGGATTTTTATTGTTCTTCCATGATGAGTGCAATAATGAATTATAAAAGACAAAAATCTGTTTCACTTTCCCATTTACTCTTTATTAATGTTTTAGTTCTGTTTGTTTTTACTTGAAACGATTCAAACTGTGTTACACATGAACCCCAAAATAGTTTTAGAAAATGTCAGAAGTTCTGGTCCTAAATGTGAAAGTACTTCACACGTTCAATTCAAGAGACAGCTGCGCAGGAAGGAGTCCATTTCATTTATGTGCAGTGTTTTGGTCTCAGACCTTCACCAGGTTTCTGTTTTATTTTTGCCTGATGAAGATCTGAGAACAAAACATTGCAAATAAATGAGTTTTCACAAGTTAGACAGTGTGAGGGTGCAAGTATATCTTAACATTAAGAGTTCTGTTCCTAACATTTTTTCAGAAAGCAGGATGTGATGAAAAAAGAAAAAAGAAAATCTCCAATACTGGAACAGTGACTCTGCCTTTAAGACAGTCCTGGATACACTTTTTGACAATTTTTTCAAGTTCAGAAACACCCACTTAACTAACACTAGCCCAGCAGAATGAAAATGGAAACTAGACTTAATCTTTAAGAGCTTTTTAAAGCATTTTAACATTGTAGTTAACGCCCCTTATGGACATACCTCTGCTGCAGCTGTGGTGTTAGGTGTCTTGTCCAAGGACACGCTGACATGTGACAAATGGAGCCAGACCCGAACCCTCAACCTTCAGTGGATGTGGTCCTGATGTTTCTATTTATTCAAATTTTTTCTCTGACATCATAGAAAATACTGAATCAGTTTTCTCTTTGACTCATCTTAAGACCCTCTTATCATATTTTGCCGCACCGACAGTTTGTTTGTGTGGTCGCAGACGTCTTCTTCATCCTGAGGCGAGAGCAAACGCCTCGCTGTGCTTTAATTTCACTCTCTGATAATCAGCTTCTCTCTTGAATCAAGGTTTTTTTCTGTTTGCTGCTGAAGTAATCGACATTATTTATCTTTGTCCAACATGTAACTTTTCTTTTTAGAAGATTGCTGAAGTGATATTTAGTTAAGAATAAGTGGAATTATCTCACAGCACTGAGGAGTTTGTCCGCTGCTTTAGTGAGACGATTTCAGAGCAGGAAACATCTGAGAGCTGATCAGAGGATCCCTGTGCTGAACATGAGAGCGAGAATCAAACTTGTTTAAGGTTTACTGAAGAGAGACTCAAATCTGAAGACCAGTCTGATCAGAGAGGAGCTTGTAAACTGACATTCAAGGCTCCTTCACCTCAGAACAGTGTGTCTCCCCGCTGCAGATAGCTCTTCATTATTTATGTTTTTATTTTGTGAAGTGTAAGTCACTGTACAAACCCCCCCTCCTTCATGTCCCCTCTGGTACTTCAGTGTTTGTTTTGATCATTTTGGGGAAAGGTTAATTCCCCCTTCAACCATCCATCTACCTCACTCTTCTTATTTTCTTTGATTTATTTACATGTACAGTAAAACACTTCATCTCCTCTGTCCGGCTGTAAAGAAGATCTCACCGAGTGCTGTTAACACGGTCCAAGTCAGACCACAGACTGAAGCCTGAAGGGGGGCGGGAGGAGGACACGGGACCACGGTGAAGGAGATGTGCATCGGGACTGTTCAATGTGTTTCTCTTTCTTCTTTAGATAATTTAACAACCACTCAGGCTCCTTCAATAACTCCTCCATTTGTCCCACAGTCCTCAGAAAGCCCGGTTTCTGTTCCAGGTCTAGTTTGTTTGTTCATTAACTCATCTAAGTTTCTTGATAAACAAACAGCTGCTGTTTTCAGGGTTTTTAGAGACCAAAGTCACCATAGAACCAGAATTTAAACTTAAATACAACCCAAAGTCAAACAGCATTGATGCCTGTTTGATAAAGCAACACTTGTTGGTCTTTTAGTTGCTTTTAGATCCAACATTTCAGGCAAACTGAACTTATGCTGCACTAAAGTGTGAAATAATGATTAGAATGAGAACTATTCCATACATACTTAATGCTTTTTTCCAGCTGTTTTAAATTTCAGATGAACCCCTGCACACTGCTCAAGCTGTACTGATACATGAGCAGCATTCGTTTTCGTTGTTTTGTGCTCTTGAGAGAGTTTGTGGACGTTTAGTTTCAGTTTTGGATAATTAAAACAAGTAAGGACCTAACACCAGAGGCTCAGGTACTGAAACATATGTCTATACTGCTGATGTTCAACTATATCAAAATCTATTTTTTTGTATTAACAACAGCAAAACAAATCTGTAAGGGTGAAGTGAGCCAAAAGGTTGAAATGCCAGTTTCAGGGAAGAGTTTTATTTCAAAAACGTTGAAAAGGGCCTTTAAAGCTCCCACGTCCTGAAATGTCAATGTTCTTTTCTGTTCGTGCTGTTCAAGGGTCTTTAAGAGCAGAACAGGAGCTTTTACCAAACCATCAGCCCAAAGGGGAATGTGCTCTGTTTTTTTATTACTCCCTGGGGTTTATGATGCCATCGCTGTACAGTCTCCACCGCAAGGATGTCACTTTTCCTAAAAATCAAACTCAAACTGTTTTCGAACAAAATAATCAAAGATATTCACCGGGGTTAAACTCTTGAAGGCCGAGTGCCGAGTTCTTTATCCAGAATGATGTAAAAATTCTGAAAATGTCAGTTTGAAGTTAAAAAAGAATTGGATATTAGAATTTTGATTTGAAGGAAACTTATTTCAGTAGTAAAATTAATGTAAGCCAATTACGTTAAGCATTGGGATGAATGTTGAAATTCAAAATTTCAAGAACAGATTTGAATTGGGGCCGCAAGTTTAAGGGAAAACTCCAAATACTGGGAAAATGTAAAAACTCTAGAGTAGAGGTGCACAGTGTTTCCAAAAAAGGAAGAATTTGAGAAAATTGTAAACAATTCCAAAGTTAACATTGAAATTAATTTCAGACGAAATTGATTTAATTTGACTTTTTTTTTTTTTGACGACTTCATTCAATCGTGAGGTTGAAATAAGCCTTCACTCTCAGAAATAGACCGGAATTGTGCAAGAAAAATGTGGTTTTTTTTATTAAGATGAGTGGAAAGTTGTCCAAAAATATATGTTTCGTGGCTAATATGTAATAGTCATGCAATTTTGAAAATATCAGAGAAATGTTGAGAAATTTAAAGCTACACTTTACATAAAATTTTGAGAATAGGATGGAAATATTGAGAGAGAAAAAACAAAATATCAAGAAAAAATTTGCTAAATGCCTACTATTTCATGAAGAAAAAAATAAAATTTAAGTCTGGGGAATAAAATTAAGTTTGGCCCATGATGTTATGAAAACCATTTCATTTGATTCTTTGAATAGTTGGAATAATAATTGGAAGTCTAAGTAGTGAACAGGTTTTAAAAAGTGGGGATTTGTTAAAAAAAAGCACAAATGTTGAAAGAAAATTTAAAATTTCAAGAGCAAAGCCCAAATAAACCCTCAGTGTTTTAAACAGGCAAATTAAAAATTGAAATAATTAAGCAAATGTTAAAATTGGCATACAGTGTTTTACAGAAAGTGATAATGTTGAAAAAGCAGTAAAGAATTTACGAGTTGATTTGAAATTGAAGAACAATTTCAAGAACAAAATACAAGGAGCGTTTACAAAACTACAGTCCTAAAATTCTGATAGTTTTTGAGAAGTTAATTGAAATGTTGAGAAAATATCAAATATTTCATTTTTTTCTTGAGCCTTTGGGTTTTTGTGAATATTTCATTAATTTTTGTCACTGCTGTTTTCGACATTTCCCCCTTTTTTTGTATCAGTTTGTCTTTTTGATGGGGCATATTAAAAACTCTGCCTCACATCAGGCTGGGATCGGACAGTCTGATCACTACAGAAACATCTGCTGACATGTCTGGTCTTTGCCCAAATGGTTTTCTCCTCCCAGCGCTCCGGTTTTCAGCGGCCCCTCCTCCTGGAGCACTGGTCTCTTGTTCACGGTGGTCTTGTGGTGGTCCTCCTCCTCCCGTCAGAGCGCTGTGTGTCCCCTCATCAGTTGTGTTGTCAGTGTTTGTGGTCTGATTTGTGCCTCACTCTTACCACTGGAACACCTCACAGAGCGGACATGAAATCAAACAAATCTCTGTTTTTGTTATTTTTTACCCCCCTCTGTTTTTGGTACATTGATGATGAAAATTTGTTACCGATTTTTTGATGTGTGTAAATTATTCATAGCCTTCCGACGTTTTGAGTTTCTATTAAAGACGATCTGTTTAGACTGAGGTTTCATTTTTGCTTTCTTTTGTACATGCTGTTGTAAGAATTTTCCCTGATTATCAAATATATTCTGAGGACTGGGGAAATTATTGGCTGAAGGAAAAGAGAATGTCTGTTTCTCTGATTCTTTTTTTCTACACAAGATTTAAGATGAATAAAAATGTATGCATACTGTTCTGTCTGCCTCTCATTGACTGTAGCCATCCCAAATGATAGCAACATCAAGACAAAGGAACATGAGAAACTGGAGAAATACCAAGGGCTCAAAGAGGAGCTGGAGAAAGCCTGGAAGGTGAAGGCAACAGTGGTGCCTGTGGTCATCGGGGCACTTGGGGCAGTGACCCCCACACTGGAGAAGTGGCTCCAACAGATCCCTGGAGAAACATCAGACATCTCACTCCAGAAGAGTGCAGTCCTAGGAACAGCTAAGATACTGCGCAGGACCCTCAAACTCCCAGGCCTCTGGTAGAGGACCCGAGCTGAAGAGGATGAACAGCCACCCACGCCAGGGGGAGAGGGGGGTGGATGAGAGAAGAGTTTTATACATATATATATATATATATATATATATATATATATATATATATATATATATATATATATATATATATATATATATATATATATATATATATATATACATATATATGTGTGTATATATATATATATATATATATATATACATATACATTTATATATAATGATATATATATATAGAGATATATATATACATACATACACATATATGTGTATATATATATATATATATACATTTATATATAATGATATATATAGAGAGAGAGATATAATATATATATATACATATATATAATGATATATACATATAATGATATGTAAAATGATATATATATATATACATATATATATACATATATATATATATATATATATAAATATAATATATATATATATACACTGTATATATAAAATGATATACAAAATGATTCTGAGTGTTAGGTGTGGGTTTTCAGGCTCAATCAATCATATGATTCTAATTTTATCATGGAACTATTGTTTATAGATGTAACAGTAATGCATGAGCTTGGTGGAGGTCTGCACTCTGAGTACTTTCTAGTTCTGCATATGTTTTGTCTTGTATTTAAATTGTTCATGACATTGGGCCTCCTGACACCAGAGAGAGGCCCTTACCTGTGCACACCTGTGGTGAGTGAAACAATAATCACCCCCTTTGTCTCAGTTATACTTGATCTGATTTAATAACCATTTTGAGTGCTTGGACTTCTTGGGTTTTAGACTTTCCTCATATTCTTTTTACTTTTCCCTTTTAGAAGCACCACTGGTTAAGGGAAACCAGAAGCACTCGTGCTCTCTCTTCTGTTTGCATCATGAGGTTTGCTGTGAAATTTACAACTGGTGCCAAAACAGAAGCAAATGATGGGGACAAAAAGTTAGCACACCAGAAGCTACTCCATAGTCAGGTTATTAACATCAGAAATGTGAGGCTTCAGGTCCAGGCCCTTCCTCAGACATGAACAGAGTTAAAACATAAAATAAAAATCATATTTATACAATCCAGTAGGTCACCTGACCAGTCATGTGATCCTTAAAATCATACAAGAGGCAACTCCATCAAGGATGAGCACGGAGGCCGACACAATATACAGTAGCTACCATAAAGATAACATCGTAGGTAGAACCATTGCATTTAAGAATAAATACAAATATATATAACGCACATATAAATATAGATATTAAATCCTCAGTTCTCATCTCACCAGCACCATACCTGACTTCCCTGTCACTCAAGGCCAAGCCACACCCCCAACATTGTAAAAGCCAGCCCACAGGCTTTCACTTCTCTTTCCTGCAGACCATGGATCACCAGTGAACAAGGGGAGCCTAATGTGAGTGGAAAGTGGACTTGATTGTTCTGAACTTTGTTTTATTTGTTCACCAAATTTTTATGTCTAATATGATGTATTGTCTAATATTATTTAATTAGACTACAGCTCCACTGATCTCAAATTTACTAACAAATTAAGGCACCTGATGTGTTTACATTGATGATATAAGCTGAGTAAACTAATTTAAACTAATCTTAACCTTTAAGAAACAAACATACAAGGATAAATACAAAGGATGGGCACATGCCTGAACATTGGGTAGTATCATCAAAATGACATGTAATACAAGGAGAGACATGTATGCATAGAAATAACTATAGAGGTACTTTTAGTAATTCAGAAGGGTGGTAATACTTAAATTAGTAAATACAAATGTCTGCTGTTAATTAAGGAAATGTTAACATTTATCCCATAGACAATGGAAAACTTGACCCAAACACTTACCAATGACTGGGGGACAAATTTAGACATCAAAAACAAAGCAGGCACAGGTCTTATATCAAACACCCTGTTTGATATAAGACCTTTTATGTCAAGTGTAAAGTGTAGAGAGCTTCTCTTTTGAGTAACAGGTTGTTGATATCACCTCCCTGGCAGGAGTGATTCACCTGTTTCATGCCACAGTATCTTAGAGTAGAAACTCTTTGTGTAAAAACAGGCAGCCAGAGCTGCAGTGGGACTGTTTTTCAGCCAAAATTTCAAAATGCATGGCAACGCATAGCGGACTGTGAAAATGCACAACTTACTCATCATTGGCTAAATCTGACACTGATCCCACTCATGAATCCATATACTGTGCAAATGTATCTCATGTCTGACAATTATCACCCCATTTCCTCAGATGTAATCCCTCTGTAGTGAGGAGGTCATGGGAGCAGATAAAAAATAAATACAAAAACTTCACTGCGTCTGGAAGGTTGGTCTGTTTTATGTCATATCATACTACATTTAAGATTTAAGTCGTCCTACAATGAAATCATAATAACATACCTAGCTGATTTCTGAACCAAATTAACAATTTAAAAACCTGCAAGAAAAAAACCCTCAAACACATGATTAAAGAGCAGGAATGACATGATGGACATGATGGAATAATAGAATAATGTGCTGTTTCACATAAGAATTACATCCCTTTTATTTGTCAAGCATGTATTTGAATGTATGAAAGGGGCTGTACAAGTGAAGTTTATATAACAGGGCGATGCATAATGACAGCAGGACAGTCAGTTCACCGCTCCTGTGGGTCACACAGGGAATAAACAGCTCCAATATATCACACAGGTAGATGATTCTGGGCCGTGAGCAGTACGTCTCATATCGCGTCATAAGGTTGATTCAGTGGGTCAATTCAGTATTGTGACGCTCCTCATCTTCATGCTCGTCTCAAGAGTTGTGTGCCTCCTTCTACCGGGCTCAGGAGAAGAGGGTAGTCCACTGATTTGGAGAAGCTGATTGGCTAGTGCGAGGGTCATCATACAGGATCAGATTCAACCTCCAACTTCTCCTGCTCCGGAGCAGGTTAGCCGTTCAGAGTAAGTCACCTTGGTTATCTACTACGATAAGAAATGAAACGGCCTCGTGCTATCGATAAATCAGGGTTAATCCTGAGGTTACCTTTCTAATACATTAATCCTGCTTCGTGCTATGGGCCTCTGGATGCATCCTTAGATGCCCAAGCCACCTCATCTGGAGTCAACTTTCCCTCAGTTGTGAACAAGACCCCAAGGTACTTAAACTCCACTTGGGGTAGAATCCCATCCCATACCCGGAGAGGGCACTCCACCCTCCTCTGGGTGAGGACCGTGGACTCAGATTTGGAGGTGCGGATTCTCATCCCGACTACTTCACACTCGGCTGCAAACCAATCCAACGAGAGCTGCAGGTCACAGTCTGATGAAGCCAAAAGGACCACATCATCTGCAAAAAGCAGCCACATGACCCTGAGGTAACCAAATCGACCCTTAAACGTCCTGGCTGTGCCTTGAAATTCTGTCCATAAAAGTTCTGAACAGAATTGGTGACCATTGCAGCCCTGGAGTCCAACCCATCCAAGGGTTTCAAATTCTGGAAATGCGGACCAGGCTTTGCCTAAATGTACAGTTATGGCCAAATGTATCAGGGGGCATGATGGTGGATCCCTCTTCACACCCTCACCCTCCGGTCTCCCATCTTGAAAAGGGGGACCACCACCCCAGTCTGCCAATCCAAGGGGACCACCTTGTTCCCACCATAAACAGTGTTGACAGCACACTGCTTCCCCTCCTGAGACGCAGGATGGTGGTCCAGAATTCTTACTATCAGCAAATATCAAACTCTTTCCATGCCCGGGTTTTTGCCTTGACAACCGCTGAAGCTGCAAATTTGTACTTATGATCTAGGAGTCCCAACAGAATATTGTACCTGATAGGACTCCTTCCCAGGTGACAGCATCTCTGTGCTTTTTCAGCGGGCTCAGGTTCAATCTGCTTAATTCACAACCTCCAAATGGAGATAAAGTTTCAGCATATATGTTGTTATGATTTGGTACTATACAAATAAAGATTGGTTGAATAATATTTTTTGAAACAGTGGCAAATATTGAAAAAATCATATCAAATTTCAAATTGTACTATGATCTGTACAATCCTACAGAATATTGGTTTGAAATTATTGTCACCTCATAAACCATGGGGTCTGTGTAGGGTGCTGCTTGGGTCTTGTCTGGGGGTCTGGATTATTTACTGTCTAAGTACTTTATTTACAACCAAAGCAGCCTACAAATTAGAATTTTATTTGTGATGCTCAAGAAGCACTCACGTCATTTATGTATCATTCCTCTAAACATAGATTTACTTTTTAATACTTTAATTAATGGCAAATAGTTCTTATGGTGACATTGTATAGAAAAAAAATCAAAATTGTACTATGATCTGTAAAGTTCAACAGAATATTGTAAAGCACAAGAAAATAATGCATAGCAACATCTGTGCTCATTTCAGACATAGTTACTGTAGCCATTACATTCACCTTTAGTATTGAGATCTGCCAGTTTCAAGCAATACAGAGACTGTATTTGAGGCTCAACTTTTTATAAATGGCATTTTAATATTGAGATTGAACTATAATGACATTCTTAAGTCACTATGATCAGGCATGGAGTCTTGGCAACAGAATTCTTAATTGCTCTAAATGACTGCATTCTCAGGTTTCAAATTCTGTGCTTATTTCTAGACCAAATTTTACTGTAGGCATTGATGGTGGTGCATTCAGTGGCACTGTGGAAAAATAACTGCTAATTTCCAGACAATTTTACTGCAACATTATTGATTGAGAGCACATAAAAATCAGGCATTTGAGGCCCATTTTTACTATAAGAAAATATCAAAAAATTCAGTAGAAAAAATCAAATTTGTACTATGATCTAGGAAAAGTCCAACAGATTATTGTACAGTGCATTCCCAGGTACCTCTTTTTCCTGAAAATTTAACTGTAGCATTATTGATTGGGTAGCATTTCAAAATCAGGCATTTGAAGGCTCATTTTGACTGATGGCAAATATTGAAAAATCATAAAAAAATCAAAATTGCACTCTGATCTTCTATGTTCCTACAGAATATTGGAAATTGCATTCTTCTGGTACCAATATCTGTGCTTATTTCCAGATAAATAAATGCTAAAAGAGCCTGTTCAAAATCAGCTATTTGAAGGACAATTTTATTAATGGCAAATATTTTAAAATTCAAAAAAATCAAAATTGTACTGGGATTGTAAAGTTCATCCCAGAAGTAAAGCACGTTCTCAGGTACATCTGTGCTCATTTGGCATTTTACTGTAGCATTATTGATTGAAAGTGGCATTTGAGTGCTCTGGACAGAGTGCTGGATATTGAAAAAATTTAAAAAAAATCTCTGTACTATGATCTGGTCCAACAGAATATTGTAAAGTGCAGCCCAGGTACCTCTGTGCTTAGGTTCTAGACCATGGACTGTAGCATTATTGGTTGGTCCCTCATCAGACAACAGGCATTCGAGGCTCATTTTT